>LR880970.1:844665071-844692059 GCA_904067115.1 Aegilops sharonensis
TCGTTTGAGCTTCTGTTTATGTTTCATCCGTAGTCGGATGTTGATCTCTTGTATATGATGTTGATGTATTCTTGTGGCATTTGTGCCTTATGTATGTATCCCTATGTATTATGTAATGTTGATGTAATGATATCCACCTTGCAAAAGCGTTTCAATATGCGGGTCTATCCTTGGTGGGACCGTCGAGTTCCTTTTGGATAGGGTCGCATATTGGGCGTGACATGAGGCCACCTAGGTGAGAGGTGGGCCTGGCCCTGGTCGGCGTTCGTGGTTGCTTCATGAATAACACGTTTAACGAGATCTTGGTATTTGATCTGAGTCTGGCCATTGGCCTATACACACTAACCAATTACGCGGGAAAGATATGGGCACTCGACGTCGTGGTATCAGCCGAAGCCTTCGTGACGTCAGCGACTGAGCGGCGCGCGCCGGATTGGAACGTAAGCCTGCTCTTGTATTAAGGGGGCTAGTTCTGCTTCCGGCCGCCCACGCAACATGCAGGTGTGCAATGGGCGATGGGCCTAGACCCCTGCGTGCATAGGATTTAGACCGGCGTGCTGACCTCTCTGTTGTGCCTAGGTGGGGCTGCGACGTGTTGATCTTCCGAGGCCGGGCATGACCCAGGAAAGTGTATCCGGCCAAATGGGATCGAGCGTGTTGGGTTATGTGGTGCACCCCTGCAGGGAAGTTAATCTATTCGAATAGCCGTGTCCCTCGGTAAAAGGACGACCCGGAGTTGTACCTTGACCTTATGACATCTAGAACCGGACACTTAATAAAACACACCCAGACAAGTTCCACAGACAACCCGGTGATCGCTTTTCCACAGGCCGACAAGGGGAGGATCGCCGGGTAGGATTATACTATGCGATGCTACTTGGAGGACTTCACTCTACTCTCTTCTACATGCTGCAAGACGGAGGCTCCCAGAAGTGTAGTCTTCGATAGAACTAGCTATCCCCCTCTTATTCTGGCATTCTGCAGTTCAGTCCACTCATATTGCCTCTTTACACATATACCGATCCATATGTAGTGTAGCTCCTTGCTTGCGAGTACTTTGAATGAGTACTCACGGTTGCTTTGCTCCCTCGGTTCCCCTGTTTTCAACTTCTTCTCGGATGCCACAACCAGACATTGGAGCCCAGGATCCAGACGCCACCATCGACGACGACTACTACTCTGGAGGTGCCTACTACTACGTGCAGGCCGCTGACGACGACCAAGAGTAGTTTAGGATGATCCCAGGCAGGAGGCCTGCGCCTCTTTCGATCTATTTCTAGTTTGTGCTAGCCATCTTATGGCAACTTGTTTACTTATGTCTGTACTCAGATATTGTTGCTTCCGCTGACTCGTCTATGATCGAGCACTTGTATTCGAGCCCTCGAGGCCCCTGGCTTGTATTATGATGCTTGTATGACTTTTATGTTTTAGAGTTGTGTTGTGATATCTTCCCGTGAGTCCCTGATCTTGATCGTACACGTTTGCGTGCATGATTAGTGTACGATTGAATCGGGGGCGTCACATCGGGTACTCTCAACTTTCCGTCTTTCTTACGGTCTTCTCTGTGCCACCGCATCGCCTTCGCATGCTCTTTGTTTTGGAACAAACGTTTCAACCTGGTATTATAGGAGTATACCACATCACCTTGGCAGGAATCTTCTTCCTGGGGCGCTCGCCCTCGACATCACCAGGGTCATCGCGACTGATCTTATAACGCAGTGCACCGCATACCGGGCAAGCGTTCAAATCCTCGTACTCACCGCGGTAGAGGATGCAGTCATTAGGGCATGAATGTATCTTCTGCACCTCTAACCCTAGAGGGCAAACAGCCTTCTTTGCTTCAGACGTACTCTCGGGCAATTCGTTGTCCTTTGGAAGCATATTCTTTATCATCACCAGCAACTTTTCAAATCCCTTGTCAGATACACCATTCTCTGCCTTCCATTGCAGCAATTCCAGTGTGGTGCCCAACTTTTTTTTGTCAGCTTCGCAATTCGGGTACAACAATTTCTTGTGATCCTCTAACATGTGCTGCAACTTCTTCCTCTCCAAATCACTTGCGTAATTTCTCTTTGCATCAGCAATGGCCCGACCTAGATCATCAGCGAGCTCATCTGATGCCTCTTCTTCAGCTTCTTCCCGCATTGCCGGCTCAGCTTCTTCCCCCATTGTTGTATCATTGTATTCAGGGAACCCATGGCCATGATAGATGTCGTCATCCTCTTCTTCTTCATTGTCTTCCATCATAACCCCTCTTTCCCCATGCTTGGTCCAAACATTATAGGGGGCATGAAACCGGACTCAAATAGGTGGACGTTAATGGTTCTTGACGTAGAGTAATTGTGACCATTCTTACAGCCAGCACATGGACAAGGCATAAAACCATCCGCCCGCTTGTTTGCCTCAGCGGCAAGCAGAAAAGTATGCACGCCATTAATGAACTCGGGAGAGCATCGGCCATCATACATCCATTGTCGGCTCATCTTCATTACACAACACCGAATAGACCAAATTAATACAAGTTAATACATAAAGTTCATATACAACACTTAATTAAATGCAACATAGAAATAACTCTCTAGCTAAAGAATTTAAATACAACAACAAATGCGATCAAGATCGCAACTAAGGTAACAATTGATCCAACAGCATAATGATACCAAGCCACACTATCAATGGCATATTTTCTAATCTTTCTAATCTTCAACCGCATTTTCTCCATCTTGATCTTGTGATCATCGATGACATCGGCAACATGCAACTCCAATTCCATCTTCTCCCCCTCAAATCTTTTCAATTTTTCTTTCAAATACTCGTTTTCTCTTTCAACTAAATTTAACCTCTCGACAATAGGGTCGGTTGGAATTTTCGGTTCACATACCTCCTAGATAAAAATATCTATGTCAACTTGATGGGCATAATTTTTCATAAACACGAAATGCAACAACTAGTTTTAAAAGAGAATATACCACATCCGAATCATAACAAGGACGAGGGCCGACGGGGGCGGATATCAAAACCATGGCACTATGTATAACAAATAACGTACGGGTAAGATAATTATATGAGTAACTATATATCCAAATCACACAAACATCAATTTGGTAGTGTAAAACATTCATGAACAAGAACCTCACCACATGGTGGTGCCGGCGACGGGACGGTGCGGGCGATCGACGGTGGTTACGACGGAGATTTAGAAGGCACTAAGTAAACCACACCTACGTATGCAAACTAAGTGTTATTTTTGACCTCAAATTGCATATAAATCAAATACTAGCACATATAATTCCTTCCAAATTACTAAACTCATAAATTAATCACTATACAAAGCATTGCAAGAGCTAATCTAGCCATGAGAGATGAAAGGACAAAGTTGCTAACCTTTGTGATCATTTGAATGGATGGAGGCCTTCAAATCTTGACAAATTTTGGGTAAATTTTTTGATGAGCTCGAGGAAGAGAGGGGAAGAACAGAGGAAGTGAGGGGAAAGCGGAAGAACAGAGCGAGCTCGGGTGGACGAAGGGTTTATGTACGATGACCTTTAATACCGGTTCGTGCCACGAACCGGTACTACAGGTGCTAGAGGGGCCCCAGACTGACAACATCCTGCCACCACAATCTTTAGTACCGGCTCGTGGCACGAACCGGTACTAAAGGTTCGCCACGAACCGGTACTAATCAGAGCGGCCGGCTAGCCGTTGGAACCGGCAGTAATGGACACATTAGTGCCGGCTCAAAATCAAACTGGCACTAATGTGTCTCAGATTTGACCATTTTTCTACTAGTGAATAAAGGATGCTTTCACTGAATTTTTTTATTTCCCTCAGAAAATAAGTGACAGTAAAATATAGGAAGTATCAGTTACAGGGTCTAATAATGAATAAATCTAATCACAATTTTACACTAATCAACCATCTAAAATTACTAACAAAAATGTCCACATATTCAAGAATCTTATAATATTTACCATTTCTAATTAGATTTTCAAAAATTGAAAACTTGGGACGAGATAGTTCTTCTACTTTTCGAGTTGTTTGATTCTAAAATCGAGCAAGGTTGTAGATATTCAATAATGCTCATTGGCAGAGAGGAGCTCGATATGTGATACTGCGTCGTTGTACGGTGTGCCATTTTTGTTCTATTATAAAGATTCACCGGAAGTACAAAACACCATAAATATAATAAAATTACATCGAGGTCTCTGGAGCACTGAATGATGGCCGCCGTCGCCAGAACATCGGGTAGAGGGAAGGCGAATCCACAAATTGACATGTAGCAGAGAACGACAATATTGGACATAAGGACAATGATGTGCAAGCATGTGCCATGATTTTTTTTGACAGAAAGACTGTAAGGGAACCCCCTATAGTATAATTGGTGCAACAACACCAAATTACAAGTACCATGCCTTGAACCTGGGTGGGTGGGAAGGCATCAGCCCCTTCCCACCACTAGGCTATGCCTTAGTCAAAAGCATGTGCCATGATTAGTGCATGTATAATAAAGAGTTTGGTCCAAAAAATATTGCTTTGATCACATACGAACATTTATTTTTATAACCATAAAATACATTTAACGCAAATGGCTATGGAAACAAAATCACTTGTCTGTCGCATTCGGGTACCTATAAACGGAGCTGAGTTTCACAATCAAGTTTTTTTCTCAACATAGATGCACGGATCGGATCGTGAGCACTTTTCCTCCCTAATGGAGGATGGTTCTTCGCATCAATGATGAAGTCTACCGGTATGTGCTAGCTTTTCTACCTGTCAAATGCACCAGTCCACCTCGAATGCAACGGTGGGGTTGTAGTATTTACTTTCTCCGTTCCAAAATATTTGTCTTTTTAGAAATTTTAACAAATGACTATATACGGAGCAAAATGAGTGAATCTACACTAAAATGTGTCTATATACATCCATATGTGGTAGTCCATTTGAAATCTTAAAAAGACAAATATTTAGAAGCGGAGGGAGTATTTCCCAATTGTCTACGTGTTTAACTTGCACCGTGCAGTAACTTGTGTTCCAGCTCCTCTCCCTGAATATAACAAGTTCCATGGTGGCAAAGTGATGTGGTTGCATCTCGCTACATGCATTCCATCTGTGAAAGTTCCGGTTGTTGTGTCATAATACTGCAGCACCTCATCAAACGCAGAGGGGCCTCGTGGGGCCACCCGCATCCACACGACGATCCTCCGGTCATCCAACACCGCTAGTGGCTTCCCAAAGTCCTCATGGGGCCGCCCCCATCCACACGCTGCTGGTAAATTGAGGTCATGGACTGGCATGACTATCCTTTGTCGCATACACCATGGAGGCAGGTCAGGATCCACAAGAAACCACAACTCGACATAGCCACGGCAGTCGTCGTGGCACGCCACTAGTTGGCCTTCTAGTGTGGCTAGGATGAAATCATGCCGCCACGCGGGACCCCGGATGGCACTCGGTTTCCACATCTCGTTTCCAAGGTCAAACGCCAAGATCCAGCCATGGTGCTTGTTGTGCTCCAGCTGTGCGCATTCTCCATAGGTCACCAAGAAGTAGGTGACCCCCTCGACGACAACAACCTCACTGCTGTAAGTCGATGACGCTAATGGCAATTTCACCCTAAGCAGTGGGCTCTCCGCCTCTCTCCAGCGCTCCCCGCCGTTGTCATCCAGGGTGAGGATCTTGCAGATCTGCTGCCCATGCTTAACTGAGTTTGCGACCGTGAGCACCTTGTATTCTCCCGTGAAGGCCACACAGCCAAGTGTATACGAAATAGACATGTGAGCCAATGACAGAGGGTCGGCAAAGAGTTTGACGGCGCCAGTGATAGGGTCGAACAGGCAGAGCAGTCCGTCCTTGTCGTTTACAAGGACTGCTCGGGAAAGATTAAGGCTAGGTGTCTCGTGCGAAAGCGTTAGGCCATGTTGGCTTGAGGCATCAATGCTGACCCGCTTGATGACATCGCCGGATTCCATGTCCAGGACATAGCTAGGGCAGTCATGGCACACACCAATGGCGATGTTCGGGCCATGGGCGGTGGCGATAAAGTCCGGATGGCAGAGCAGGGAGTGCCAGGAGGTGCATACCGCACGGAAGCGGCAGATCGACTTGACGGGGAGGCGCAGTAAGATGTCGTAGAGCAGGTCCAGCGGCAGGACGCCGTCGTTAGCGGTGGCGTCAATCGGAACGGAGTTGAATCGCCGGTTTGGTGGGTGGAGCGTGGACGCCATCGTCGTCGCCGTGGACATAGATTGCTACGACGCAAACTTGGCCGATAGCTAGCCTCCGATCGAACGGGTTAATGGATTTCTCTAGTCTCACTCTCGCCTCCTAATAAACAAGTAAAAACATACTCTGTGACAGTCGGAGTTCTGTTTGTATCCTACCACGAAGCCCCGTGATACGGACATGGCATCATCAATTGTTAATTCTATCGAAGCTAAGCCAGTTAGAAACTGATGCCATGCAAGTGGTCAGATTTCATCGAGGAAAGGATGGTCATGTACGTGAACTTTGTGGGCCGAGAATCAATTTGGCAATTAGCAGACGAGAGACCAATTATATGACACATGCATTGGAACCAGGAGATGTCATTGGCCCGTTAGTGCAGAGGCCTATACACATGGAGTCTACAGATGTACAATTATGTTTGATCAAAGAGAAGAGAGAAGAAAAGTCACGTATGCATAAAATGGCAAGAGATCAAATTGGTTTTCAGAATAAAAGGGAATTAGAATGGCACCATGCGTCTTACAAGAAAATACAGGAGATTAAGGCGGAGCCAGCTCTGGCTTCGGTGGAGCCTAATTTTCGTACCCCATCGTATCAAGTTGCGATAGGTAGAATCCTGGTGCAGATTTGCTAGATTCTTATCCTTTTGTTTGAGTCAACGAGCTAGCTAGCTAGCACGTACGTGAGTCCTTTTCCTTTTCTTGTTAGGATTTGTTTTTTCTAGTTAGCACATGACGTGAGGGAGTTGGAGTCTAAGCATCTAGGTTTACGTACTATTTTTTTGGCATATAAAAAGCCAGGCTGCGGCCTTGTAATCAGAGCAGTTTTTGAGTTTATTTGTGAGACAGGAATAACACAGTAAAATGTCCAGGTTTTGGGCGGCTATATCTTGTGTATCATCGAGATTTTCCCATCGTGGAAATTTCCTAGCAACGAAGGGTTGATCATCAATATCGAAGCCTACGTGCTGATCCGAGGGGATCATTATTTTTGTTCATGTATTTTTGTACACGGGTGAAAATTATTCTTGGAGGTTGCGAGGAGGAACAGGGGGACGAACTGTTGATCAAGCATCGCCGTGAAAGATCGGGCCGTCTACATGCACAAATTAGCATCTCGCTAGTCTGTGCTTCATCAAGTGGTATTCAGAGCAAAGGTTAGTTACGTCGATTCAATCTACATTATTATCTGCATAGGCGAGCATCAACATGTTGAGCAAGAACATATTGATGGAGGAGGAAGGCATCGGCGAGGCCGTTCTTTTTCACACTCCTTGCGTCGTGAAGGACCGGTGTGCCATTTTGACGATTGATGAAGGTTCTGCAGTCAACATGGTGAGCATCGAGGTGGTGAAAAAATTGGGGCTGAATATGGCGCCTCTTGAAAGACCGTACACGTTGAAGTGGTTCAATGGTGAAATCAAAATTACGAATCGGATTTTGCTAATTTTTGATTTGGGAAAATATTGTTGTGCGGAATTTTTTCACGTTTGTCCAGTGCCCATGGTGTCGTGCCATCTGCTACTTGGAACCCATGGCGCACGCGCGTCGGTGCTGTTCGGAATGTCAAGGAAAATAGTTTCTCTTTTTCATGGAAGGGTCAAAGAATTTGTTTTGTTCCTATGCCAGTGGATGTGTTCACAAAGGATTGGAAAAGTCGTTTGCTGAAAAGAAGAGAAGAACAAGAAGAAATAAAGGAAGAAATCAATGCGCCGGTACATGGGCTGAATCTTTTTGTGGAGAAGGTGCAAGAGGATGGTGGTGCAAAGGGGCAGCGGTGGAGTGTTTTTAAAACACAGTGTAAGATCAAAAATCATGCTTGCAAGATGATAATTGATGGTGGCAGCTTTACCAATGCTATTAGCAAAGATCTAGTGGAAGCTTTGGGTTTATCCACATGGCGGCATCCACAGCCGCACCACGTTGAGTGGTTGTACAATTCCGGAAAATTAAAGATCACACACAAGGTACGTGTAACTTTTGCGGTTGGAGATTATATTGACAAGGTAGACTGTGATGTTGTGCCAATGAACGCGTGTCAGTTGTTATTGGGAAGACCATGGCAATTCGATCATGATGCAGTGCATGCCGGAAGATCCAATACATACACGTTCATGCATGATGGAAAGAGACGCATCCTGAAACCAATGGCAGACAGCGCAATCACCATAGATATGCAAATTCCGGAGAGGAAGGCTGCACATAACTTAGACCCGAAACCGAGGACGGTTTCGTTTAAAGGGAGGGAGGATGATACGGACATGGCATCATCAATTGTTAATTCTATCGAAGCTAAGCCAGTTAGGCAGAGAGGTTATAAAAATGTTACAGAAACTGATGCCATGCAAGTGGTCAGATTTCATCGAGGAAAGGATGGTCATGTACGTGAACTTTGTGGGCCGAGAATCAATTTGGCAATTAGCAGACGAGAGACCAATTATATGACACATGCATTGGAACCAGGAGATGTCATTGGCACGTTAGTGCAAAGGCCTATACACATGGAGTCTACAGGTGTACAATTATGTTTGATCAAAGAGAAGAGAGAAGAAAAGTCACGTATGCATAAAATGGCAAGAGATCAAATTGGTTTTCAGAATAAAAGGGAATCAGAACGGCACCATGCGTCTTACAAGACAATACAGGAGATTAAGGCGGAGCTAGCTCTGGCTTCCGTGGAGCCTAATTTTCGTACCCCACCGTATCAAGTTGCGATAGGTAGAATCCTGGTGCAGATTTGCTAGATTCTTATCCTTTTGTTTGAGTCAACGAGCTAGCTAGCTAGCACGTACGTGAGTCCTTTTCCTTTTCTTGTTAGGATTTGTTTTTTCTAGTTAGCACATGACGTGAGGGAGTTGGAGTCTAAGCATCTAGGTTTACGTACTATTTTTTTGGCATATAAAAAGCCAGGCTGCGGCCTTGTAATCAGAGCAGTTTTTGAGTTTATTTGTGAGACATGAATAACACAGTAAAACGTCCAGGTTTTGGGCGGCTATATCTTGTGTATCATCGAGATTTTCCCATCGTGGAAATTTCCTAGCAACGAAGGGTTGATCATCAATATCGAAGCCTACATGCTGATCCGAGGGGATCATTATTTTTGTTCATGTATTTTCGTACACGGGTGAAAATTATTCTTGGAGGTTGCGAGGAGGAACAGGGGGACGAACTGTTGATCAAGCATCGCCGTGAAAGATCGGGCCGTCTACATGCATAAATTAGCATCTCGCTAGTATGTGCCTCATCACCCCGAGTCCTTGACGATCTAACAATCAAACTCGATGCACGCGTGACTATATTTGTGTTTGTAGCTGTCACGTTTACATGTGTTTTCGTCGGATTAGTTGCCTCGTCCGTGCCGTCCATGGACACGTACGTAGCCTTGACCGTCCGTTCATCTTTAATCATGCATCTTCAATTATGACAGAAATTATAAAAATTACATCTACTCTCTCCGACCCTAATATAAGTCTTTTTAAAGATTTTAATATGGACTACATACAGAGCAAAATTAGTGAACCTACACTCTAAAATATGACTATATACATCCGTATGTAGTCCATATCGAAATCTCTAAAATTACATTTTAAGACAGAGTAATAAATCCATAGACAACCTAGCGACCACAAAAGAGACTTATATTTTGGCACCGAAGCAAGCCGCCATCATCGCCCCTCCCTCGTCGGTGCCGGGGAAAACTTGTTGCAGTAGACAGTCGGGAAGTTGTCTAAGGCCCCATAGGACTAGCACCATAATAACAACCGTCGCCAATGATGAGTAGCGTACATCGGAGAATCCAACTTGAGGACACACGAACATGGACGAACGACGACTAGATCGGAGTAGATCCACAAAAGTTTGATGCACTGGAGACATACATCCACCTCACCTACCGACGATGCTAGACGCACCACCAAGACAGAGGGTTGGCAAGGAGAACCTTATCCCATATTCAAGGAGCCGCCGCCATCTCCGCTTGCTAACCAGGATAGAAACCCTAACAAAATGCAAAGAAACATCTAACGACGGGGCCCTCCCATCGGCAAGGTCTGGGATCCACAGAGCCCCATGGCCCTAAGGCCACCGGAGACGAGGTGGACTGGTGACGGCGCCGACGGGAGGCTATCTGAAGCACTTTTTTCAGGAGAAGAGGCAATGGTTGGGTGAAGATTGATAGTTAATGTGCCATAATTTATAGCTATGAAATATGAATATGTAAATTAATTAATTTACGGCTTAGGCTTGCCAAGGTCACTTTTCTTTTATTCTTGAGTGTTTTACACTCCAGAATGGAGACACCTATTTTCAAGGGTACTCAAGCACTTTCATACTATTGGACTCAAAGTCACAAACCATGCAACCTTTCTGATTTTAGGTCGTCAATACTTAATGTTTATCATGAGTTTTTTATATGGGTGTGGCTATATAACATCTAGATGTGAGATAATATCTCACATCTAAGTCTCTTTTATCTTCTGTTTTTCTGACAGAAGCGTGACAAAAAAAGAGCAAGTGACGTGTGTGCTACACAAAAATTGATCTCGTTACCACATATTAGGAAATGACAGCTCCTACGCTCCAACCAACAACTGTTATTGACAATTAGTAAACCAGAAACATTTAAGAACATAGCACAGCGTCCAGATTAGAAAACATGTTTGATTTTTTTGGAACTCTTTTTTTACAGATTGCAATTTTATTTTTGAAATGTCCGATATTTTTTTAAACACAAACAATTTTGAAATTTCGAAAATGTATATTCAAATGCGAATAAACTCTGTAATTCAGTTTTTTAAAATAAGAACAAATTTTTTTGGTATTATGAACAATTTCTTCTCGAACAAAATTTGAAAACATGCACAATTTTTTAAGATCCCTGAACAATTTTTAGAGTGTGCACATTTTTTGGGAGACACGAATAAATTTATTCTATTTTCCTTTTAATAAAAGAATTTCAATAAAAAACTTGTTTGTACAATTTAAAAATGTTGAAATTTTGAAATGTTCATGCATTCGAAAAAGTTGGGTCCGACTATGTCACATCTAGATGTGAGATAATCTAACTATGACATCATCCCACATCAAGAGATAAATAAAGCCTCACCATTGTATTGTTTGTTTGTTTTGTTTCGTTTTCTTAATGTTTTGTTTGTCGCCCATGAAAAACTCAAGCACCCACTCCGTCGCAACTCGGACAAAAAAGGTCGGACCCCAGTTACGAGTCGTGGGTGGACTTATAACTGAGACAAAAAAAGGTCGGGCCTAGGTTGCGAGTTGAGGACGTACTTGCAACTGTGACAAAAGGAAGGCTAGGCCCCAGTTGCGAGTGCAGGGCGGGATTCCAACTTAGACATAAAAAAGCTCGGGCCCCAGTTGCAGGTCGACCGTGGACTTGCAACTGGAAAAAATGGTCGGATCCCAGTTGCGAGTCGAGGATGGACTTGCAATTGGAACAAACAAAGAACGAGGCACAGTTGCGGGTCAAGGGTGAACTTGCAAGTGGGACAAAAAAAAGGTCGCGCTCCAGTTGCGAGTCGAGGGTGGACTTGCAACTGGGACAAAAAAAGGTCGGACCCCAGTTGTGAGTCAAGGGTGGACTTGCAACTGGGACAAAAAAGGTTGGGCCCAATTGCGAGTCGATGGTAGACTTGCAACTGGGACAAAATGTTGACCTAGTTATGAGTCAAGGTTGGACTATCAACTGGGAAAAAAAGGTCAAGTCTAGTTGTGAGCCGATCGTGGACTTGTAACCGGGACAAAAAAAAGTCGGGTCCAGTTGCAAGTCGAGGATGTGCATGCAATTGGGACTAAAAAAGATCACGCTCCAGTTGCGAGTTGGGGTGAACTTGCAACTCGGACAAAAAAATTGGGCCTTAGTTACAAGTTGAGGGTGGACTTAAAACTAGGACAAAAAAAGTTTCGTGCCCAGTTGCGATTCGAGGATGGACTTGCAACTGAGACAAAAATATATCAAATTTCAGTTGCGCGTCGAGGGTGGGATTGCAATTATGACAAAAGAAGGTCGGACCTGAGTTGCAAGTTGAGGGTAGACTTGCAACTTGAAAAAAAAGACAATTCATGTTTGATGACGGAGAGCCAACTAACAACGATATGAAAAAAAACATGAATTTTAAAAAATAAAAAAAATAAAAAGTAAAATTAAAAAGTAAAAAAAAATAACAAATCATGAATTTTAAAAATCTTACAAATTTTAAACAAATAAATGAAAAAATAAGAAAAAGGAAAAAAAAGAAAAAAGAAAATTGAAAAAGTCTACTCGTGGCCACAACAGCCAACGAGGCAACTCACTAGAAACAAAATCAATCGATAAAAACAGCACGGCCTACTGCCACAACGGGCGCCCCGCTAGTGACATGCACGGGAACAAGATCAATTAACAAAAAAAAAACAAAGAACACAAATATTGATGTATAAATCATTTGCTTAGAAAGTTAGATGTGAGATACTATTTCACATCTAGATGTGAAATAGCAAAACTGTTTTTATATGAGAGTAAACTAGATTAATTAAGCTCTTGATTTAAAATCTACCAAAATTGTAGTTATTCGACAAGAGAAACCCATTTGCTCGTACACTTTAGTGTTACTGCCTCGTCTTATGGTGTGACATCGATATAATTATAATTAAAATTGCGGCGCGAAAATATGACATGCGGAGGGACGAGAAAACTAGCGGTAAAACGATGATGTACAAGCACACACCACAATTAATACATGTATAATTCTAAATTTGGTACCCAAAACTATTGGTTTGGACACGAAGACATACATACTTGTAACCATATAAAATGCACTAGATACAAAAGGCAATGAAAACAGAATCACTTGTCCCTCGCGTGAATGGACTGATGAACCCAGGCGCAGTTTCACCACAAGTTTCTTCACAGAAGTGCCATTTGAGCAGTGTTTAACCCCCATTTGAACTTTCTACCCTGTCAAATGCACCACTCCGTTTTGAACGCAACGGCGGTAGTATTTATTTTCCAACAATCTACTTGTTTAATCTGCGCACGATAGCTTGTGTACTAAGGATCCTCTCCCAGAATACAACAAGTTCCATGGCGGCAAGATAACGTGTTTGCAGTTCATTGCCTGCATTCCATCACTGAAAGCCCCGGTTTTCTTGTCAAAAAATCGCAGCATCACGTTCAGCATGTTGAGACGTACCCTTGTGTTGCCACCGGTATGCACATCCACATGACGATCCTCCGGTCATCAAGCACGGCTAAGGGATTCCCAAAATACTCGCAAGAAGTTCCCGGTGGCTGTGGTGACCATAGTTTATCGCATGGCATGGCGATCATGTGCCGCATAGACCATAGAGGCCGGTGAGGGTCCACGAGAAACCACAGCTCGACAGAGGTCGCGTCATCATGGCAGGCTTCGAGTTGGCCTTCTAGTGTGGCTAGTGTGAAACGCAAATAACCGACGTTGGGCATGGGAGGGCAGCAGGCTTCCAAGGTAAAACGCCATGATCTGGCGATGATGCTTGTTGAGCTTCAGCTGTGTGCGTGCTTGGCAGGTGACCAAGAAGTAGGCGACACCCTCAACGACGGTAATCTCTCTGCTGTAGGTCGACGGCGGTGATGGCAATTCCACACTAAGCAGTGGGCTTCCCGTCTCTCTCCAGTGCTCCCCGCCGTTGTCATCTAGGGTGAGGATCTTGCAGATCTGCCGCTCCTGCATAATTGAGTTGGCGATGGCGAACAATTTGTACTCTCCCGTGAAGGTGAAGGCCATGCACCCAAGCATGGCCAAGTAGAAAAACGATGTGATGACGGCGGGTCGGGCAAGAGTTTGCCTGCACCCGTGACAGGGTCGATCAGGCAGAGCCGCCCATCCTTGTTGTCGACGCGGACTGCTCGAGCGGTAGACTCCATGTGGCATCAATGTTGACCCGCTTGATGATGTCACCGGAGTCCATGGCCAGGATGTCGACGACATGGCCTGGGCCATCGTGGCACACGCCTACGGCATATCGGCTTGACGGGGAGCCGCAGCAGGATGTTGTAGACAAGGTGCGGCGGCAGGAGACCGTCGTTAGCGGTGGCCTCGTTTGGAGCGGAGCTGGATAGCCGGTTTGGTGCATGGAGCATGGACGCCATCGTCGTCGCCATCGTCCTAGTGATGCAATAATTCTAACAATACGTGCCTTGCATGAGCACAACTTAAAAAATAAATATTTCCTAACTGCGGGGATCGGAATTTTGTTATGCAAAAACTGTGGGGATTCTTGTCCTAGTTAGTATTGGTGTAAGAATATGTTTTGTTGATTTAAAAAAGAGTTATTGTTACAGGATTTTAAATATTGCATCAGGATCCATTCAAATATCATATGAACATTTACGATCAAACACAAATCTTATTTCATGATGACATCTGCAAACTCAAAATTTGGTAGTGGTTTGAATACCCTATAAGGGCATCTCCAACAATGAGACGTAAACCTCCCACAAAAATCCGGACTGACACGTCCGGACCATTTTTGACATGCAACACGGTTACTGAAATGTTCACGGATGTGCGGGTGTCCGAATTTCATATCCAAAGCAAATACATAGTTGATTTGGGGGCGCCCGCACCACAGCCCGCAGCAGCCGACGCTAGCACTTCCGGGCGAGTATTTTGATTTCAATACCCTAAAGATAAATTTCTTCAATGTTTAGTGAATTTAATAATTAGTCTCAAAATACCAAAAGTAGAAAAAAAGAAATTAGATTGTTTAAACTCTATTTTACATATCTTGAGTGCTACAACAATGTTTTCAACTCACTACCAACAGCCAAATACACATTGGTTTATTGGCAAAGAAAAGCTCAGAAAATGTCAAATACACATTGGTTTATTGGCCAAGAAAAGCTCGGAAAGAGATTGTTCCTTGTAGAAGAATGCTTCATCATATGGTGTGATATCGATGCCATCATCAAATTGTTGTGCAAAAATGTGGCAGGTCCTAGTCCAGGACTTGAATCCTGTGAGTTGGTTCCATCACAAGGTACGTAAACATCAAAGCTATTCTCAGTTCACGATATCAAGGTATATGACACAAAGTGTGGGCCTACTACTAGTTACAACTTAATCCAAACTCCTGATCCATCCAGTTTGGTTCAAAAGTACCACATGTGTGCCGGCGGCAACATAATCATATAAGTTGAACAGTTGGAAGACAAGTGCACATTTGTTGCCTCCCGTTCCTGAGAGTCTTTACTCAAGTAAACCAGCATCCTTAAGAACAGTCTCAAAATTCTCCTCGCTCTCCCAGCTAGGGACCTCCTGTACTTTGTGTTGGAAGTAGTTCTCGATCTTTGTCATCAAAATGTCATCGGTTGCACCGCATAGCAGGTTGAACACAGCTCCTGTCATGAGCATCGATTCAGTTAGAAATATATCCCACAAAATAAGCATTGTTATTGGACAACACGGTAGCTGATAATTTGGCATGAATAATTTTCATGATTAGACAGATTCTATGTTTTTAGTGTACAAAACCTATAAGTGTTCGAGTAAATTGTGTGAAAAATCCAAGAAAATCAGTTTACAATCCAAACAAACATATAACATCCATAATCGACAAGCAATGGTCACATAAGTTCTATCATATCCTCATAAAGAAGCTCAGAATTCTTGCCAAATCCTATTCACAAGATTACCAAACTAATTCTGGTGAGAAGTTCAATCTCAGGCTAGAATATCATTAGGTTTACTAAAGGTGGCATGTTTTCTTATTACTCAGGTTTAGTCTGCCTTTACCCCCAAGCCATTTGCATTTGTCACGATGTTGACCACTATTATGCTTATAACGGCTGCATGTGATACTCATTACAATTTATTTTATGTAATCTAGAATAGAATACAGTCATCATCTCCCACTATTTGTTTTGGAAAGTATGCGATACATAAATAAATTTACCTTTTCGGCCAAAGCGCCCAGCTCTGCCAATTCTGTGCAGGTACACCTCATAATCAGGCTCATCTCTAGAATTATATTTGATTGGCATGTCGTAGTTGATGACCAGATTGACCTTTCAATGGGATGATGTTAGAATTGGAAATTCAACCTATGAGTAAAATCGGTATGAAACACATAGTACCTGTGATTGGTCAAAACCTCGGGCAAGAAGATCAGTTGATATAAGAACCTTGGTGTACCCATCTTTGAATTCCTGTATTACCTTTTCCCTCTCTGAGTGGTCGAGGGATCCTTGAATTGAGGAACACACATAGTCCTCTTTTGTCAAAGCATTATGAAGATTCTTAGTACTTATCTTTGTTCTCACAAATATGATAACCTGTCCAACCTTTTGACCAAACTCAAAGATCTTGTCCCTTATGACCTCTATTTTGGCTATCTCATCGGGGACTCGGACTTTATATTGCTTTACTTTGTCCAAAGTAAGATCTTCCTTCTTCACAAATATCTCGTTTCCATCCTTAATGACCGTTGTAATAAAATCCTTCACTTTCTCGTTGAAGGTTGCAGAAAACAGAAGCAGCTGGCATGAAAGAATTCAGATAAGAAAAATGCACCATACAAAAAGAGAAACAAACACATCGAGGCAAGAAATTTGATGAGTACTAAGNGATATAAGAACCTTGGTGTACCCATCTTTGAATTCCTGTATTACCTTTTCCCTCTCTGAGTGGTCGAGGGATCCTTGAATTGAGGAACACACATAGTCCTCTTTTGTCAAAGCATTATGAAGATTCTTAGTACTTATCTTTGTTCTCACAAATATGATAACCTGTCCAACCTTTTGACCAAACTCAAAGATCTTGTCCCTTATGACCTCTATTTTGGCTATCTCATCGGGGACTCGGACTTTATATTGCTTTACTTTGTCCAAAGTAAGATCTTCCTTCTTCACAAATATCTCGTTTCCATCCTTAATGACCGTTGTAATAAAATCCTTCACTTTCTCGTTGAAGGTTGCAGAAAACAGAAGCAGCTGGCATGAAAGAATTCAGATAAGAAAAATGCACCATACAAAAAGAGAAACAAACACATCGAGGCAAGAAATTTGATGAGTACTAAGAATGTTCGTAATGTTTTGACAAAAAAAGGAACCATATAAAAAAGCTAGTTGAATGGCACATCCATGGAATTACGCCAAGAGTTACAAGCATCACAAAGGATTATCCGCCACGTGGACTAGGCTAGTGAAATATCAAAGCAAATCAACACAATATATGGATGAATGTAAAGTTGCAGGCAATGACACCCAGCGGATGGCTTTAAGATTACTATGACTAGATGATACCCCTTAAGACGTAGTGTGGATCAACTACTTAATTATATATAGGACATGAGTTCCCAATATACAATTAGCCAGTTACATAGATAATGCCATAGCACATGATTTCTTTTTGTAAGTCCTAAACTGGCAACAACAAAGATGCCCGTGGATGAATATGCATTGTTCCAAAAACTAAGAATAATATGTGTTGCTTCAAACATAAACAAAATTGAATATCACAATCAGAAAAACTTGCAAAACTAAATACAACCCACTGCATCACCAAATGACGCATTTACACCATAAGCCGTCTACCTATCATTAGCAACCGGTAGAAGTTCAACAAGCAGCACATGAGCACATACAAAGTAAATGAACAAGTTGTTTCCCTTCAGAAGTCCCAAGATTCAAAATATTTTCTAGAACACATGATTGCCGCAACAACTGACATTCAATTTTGAACTATTCCGGTGTGCAAGTTGTTGCGTGTGATTCTACTGTCAAAGTCAAAAGTAGTCACATGACCAAAAGTGTTACCTGACAGTCACGAGCACTGCTCTGTATGTCCTTCATGATCCTTTTAGAATCACTCATAAAGTTCTCCTACAAGAACATTCACCAGCACAAGAAAGAGGACTCATTAAATCTAATAGAAGATACTTGGTCTCTGAGTAACATTGGGTATATTAATTGATGATGACTCGAGCTGATAGATGAGAAGAGAAATCAAGTGTACCTCTGCAAGCATGTGGTCTGCCTCGTCGAACACAAGAATCTTAATCTCCCTTGTGGCAAGCTTCTTCTTGGCAATCCACTTAATGAGCGTCCCAGAAGTGCCAATCACCACCTGATCAGTCACCGCTGGCATCTTGGAGATGGGCATGTAATCCTTGAGAGCCGGCGAGATGGCGGAGGCACAGGTAATGCCGGTAAACTTGCTCATCCTCATGAGCACAGATTTATTCTGCACAGAGCAACAAATAAGATTCAGCACAGTGCTGCGGTTTGTTATTAGTAGTATCCAATAAGGAGCAGATGAGAAACCTGCTGCGCTAGCTCCCTGGTAGGGCAGATGCAGATGGCCTGGGGAATCCTGCGGGTGGGGTCGACGCGGCTGAGCATGCCGAGGACGAAGCAGGTGGTCTTGCCGGAGCCGTTGTGCGCCTGCGCCACGAGGTTCTTGTACGGCGGCGTGAGGATCATGGGAAGCGTGACGGCCTGGATCTTGCTTGGGCGGCTGAACCCCATCTCGTCGTGCAGTCCCTTGAGCAGCTCCGGCGTGAGCTTCAGGTCCTCGAAGGTCGTCGCTGATTCGTAGACGGTGCCGCCGGAGGCCACCTGGGGAGCAAAGAACAAAATTAATGAGCCAACCGACATGCATAGAGAGGGGCATGGCTAGCGAGGCGAGGGCAGAGCAGAGGCGCCTACGGCTTGGATTTGGGAGTCGTCGTCGTAGTCATCCAGCAGAGGCGGTCCGCCGCCGCCGCCGTCCTCCGGCGCCAATAGCGAGAGCGCCTCCATCTTCTTCTGGTTCTCGTCCACCGCCGTATCGAAGGCCTTAGGAACGTCGACGTCGGCCGGGGACTTCTTCTCCAAATCGGGGTTGGCGGCGCCGTCGGCCATTGGAACGAGACCAAGAAAAATCGATAGCGTTTCCGTTTGCGGTTGCGAGTGTTGCGACCTCGAGCCAAAACTCGATTCGCCGAGAATTTGTGTGAAACGTTTTGAATATATTTGGCGGCGCGGACGTGCACGTGCACCACAAGGAGTCGTCCAAACAAGCCGTAGCCTTTTCTCTTTCGGACTGGAATCCGGAATCGAACCAAAGATATGTCCGACACCGTCTTGCTCCAGAACTTAGGAAAGTTTATCAAGCAAGTGTTGATTCACGTCATGGAGGTGCTAGCTAGTACGAGAGAACTTTTTTTCTGACAACATCAAGGGTAAACACTGTATTAGGGCAACTCCAAAGCGCCGACACATTTGGTCCGCGCGTGTTCGTTTGAATCGGAGAGGACGAAAACACTGGCCCAATAGGCCGACGCAAATCCAAATCGCGTCGGACTCGTGTTCGTGTGGACACATTTTAAGCCAACTCCAAAGCGCCGACACATTTGGTCCGCGCGTGTTCGTTTGAATCGGAGAGGACGAAAACACTGGCCCAATAGGCCGACGCAAATCCAAATCGCGTCGGACTCGTGTTCGTGTGGACACATTTTAAGCCCAAATTTGTGTCTGATTTCCGTCCACACGGACACGAGATGGACGCGCTGCGCGTCCCCTCTGTGTCCGCCTCGGGCCTGCCTGTGGGCCACCCGACCACCACTACCGTCATAGTCAATGCCTACCTACCACCGAGGGCCTGCCTGGCGGTGAGTGGAAGCGTCTGGAGTCATGGAGACATACGGGTGGCAAGGCGTCGTGCAGGAGTGGGTCAGTGATACATCTTCAATGTATCTATAAATTATGCATCAAGGAGCATGAACAAAATAGTCTTCTTGACTTTTTGTTCTGGTTGGTCTTTGCGCAATCGGTTGTAGTCGGTATTTCCACAGTTGAAGATAGTTGGGAAAAAAACCTTTTGGTCTCTTCAAATGGTTCACTTAATTTCATTTATGTTTCACACAGTTTGTTTTATTTGTAGGCTGTTGGTCACAAAGTGAACAACATATCAGCACATTATCTATTTTAAGTAAGAACAACAGCATACAATGAATAACTAAGTAATTACTACTAACATCAACCAAAACATTACTAAGAACAACCAATGCGTCAATTGGCACAATGGGTCATCTATATATTAAAAATGGCGATGTGCATCGTTGGATATAGGGACCGGGGGTTTCAACATCATTTTCAAAAAAAAAAGATAACAAAAAATAATCCAAAATCAGTAAAAGATCTTAAGGTAACTTCGGCTCACAAGAAAATTTGAGACTAAAATAAAGTAAATTTCCACTACGAATATTGACATCATTAATGAATCAATCTTAAAATGTAGCAATTTTATTCCCTGGAATTGCAATTTGAAACCAAATTAGTTTTCAATTTAGTAAAGTTTTGTGGCCGGGGCGCCGGCCAAACTATGCGCCGGTCTACCGCGTGCACGCCACATCATGCGTATGGCCCATACTCCTGCTTCCCTCATCCTTGTCCCCTGGGCGTCTTATCTCTTCACTAAACCACACATTCATTCTCTTTCTCTCTCGTACACAGCTACATCCATACAAAGTTGGGTCATCTATTTTGGAACGGAGGGAGTACATCCAATAATTCCCCATTGACGGCCACGCCTCTTTTTCCAATCCGTGGCCTTGTTCCTCCGACGAGCACCCCGTCAGCCATAATCCTACCTCCGTGGCGAGCTCCTCCGTCCCCCCTCCCCTCCCCTACCCCCTCCCCTTCCCCCTCACCCTCATCAGTCTCTTCTCCAGCTGCGAGCAACGGCAAGGCGTGTTTTTTGCTGGAACCAGCGCATGATGATGATGCAATCGGCGCACGATCGTGTTGGAGTCGGCGCACGGCCGGCGATGTGGCTACGGATGTTGCAAGCCCACCCACTGTGCGGTCGGCGACGATGTGCTACAGAGAGATGCTGGATCCGACCATGGTCGGAGCTACAACTACTAGTGTTTTTGCTACAACCACTACTTTTTTTTGCTAGGACCGGCGGCGATTTTTGCTGGACTCAGCGAGGGATTTTACTGCATCCTGCATCTGTTTTTCTGGAAACTTGCCTCCGTTTTTTTGGCTACCACCGGTTTTGTGTTTTTGCTGGAACCGGCATATTATTTTGCTGGAAGTAGCTTGTTTTTTTTTTGCTACAATCGACCCTGGAGCTTTTCCCTGCTAAATTTGCTTTTGCTGGAATCAGCGCATATTTTTGCTGGAAGCTGGTATTACTGAATTTGTTTTGTTGGAATTAGAGCCTTTATTTGCTGGAACCTAGTAATATTTTTGCTTCAACTGACCACTCGAGGATTTTGTTTGTTTTGCAGAATTTTTTTGTTGGATATCATGATGCAAGCCAACGGCCATGGCGAGCCGGAGACGGTGATGTCGGGGGCATGCTGGAACCATGGCGAACCGCGAGCTGGAACCAGCTGGGGGCATTCGAGCTGCAATCCTTCGTTGACCCCGCGCTGGGGGCCCACTGGCGACCATGCTGCAATCCTGACGGCCACGGGTGGGGACGGTCGGAGCTCGTCGGCGGCGGCCCCGACTACGGCAAGTCGAGGGAAGGGGAGGGAGTCGATGCTCTGCGTGCGGGAGCATGAGGAACGAGGGAAGAAGACGACTGTAGGAGGGCATCAGATCTAACAGTTGTAAATAGATGAATCAGACGGATGCGCTGCGACCGGCCCAAATTTGGGCCGGTGCGCCGGCGTCTATCACTGGCCTTTCAATTTTCATGTGGTTTTGTCTTCATCTGCTAATTAGAGAACAATATCTTCCAAAAATAGAGAACTAGGAATTCGCATACACTTATATTACATGAAAAAGTCATAGAAAACAATCAGCCGCAAAAAAAAAAAACATATAGAAAACAAAACCATTGTGTCTCTTGCCGTGCGGACGCTAACCCAGACACCCTTCAAATTACACAAGTTTCTTATTGCTGGATGCACGTGTTAGATCTTGACTAATACAGTCACAAAGGATGGTGCCCTAGATCAATGATATTTATCTAATGATTAAGTAAACTACTAGCTCTCTAATGCAGCTCGCCTGATCCCTCCTCTTCCTGAATACAATATGCTCCACGTGTGCACAGTAACATGGCTGCACTTTGCTACCTGCATTCCGTCTGTGAAAGCCCTGGTTCTTGGGTCGTAATACCGCAGCACCGTGTCCAGCGGGAAGCTGCAGCCTGTTGGTGTCACCCGCATCCACATGACAATCGTTCGGTCGTCTAGCCCCGCTAATGGCTTCCCGAAATACATGCCACAAGTCGGCACCGGTGACGAGAGCTTAAGAGAGGGCATGACAATCTTGTGCCGCATACACCAGTCAGCCTGGTCAGGGCCGTCCACAAGAAACCATAGCTCCATGGAGGTTTGGCGGTTGTCATGGCACACAACGAGTTTGCCTTCGAGTGTGGCCAAGGCGACATTGTGCTTGCACTCCGGGCCTTGGAGCGCATCCGGCTGCCACACCTCGTCTCCAAGGTCAAACGCCATGATCCAGGCATGCTGCACGTCGAGCGTGTGGTCCGGCCTGACCAGGAAGTAGGCCACCCCCTCGACCACAGCGACCTCCCTGCTGTAAGTCCATGGCGGTAGTGGCGCTAGCAAACTGTACCCTGGGCTCCCCGTCTCCCTCCAGCGCTGCTCCCCGCCATTATCGTTGAGGGTGAGGATCTTGCATATCTGCTGCCATGGATGCTTCGCTGCGTTCGCGATGGCGAGCACCTTGTACTCTCCCGTCAAGGCGGCGCACCCAAGCGTGCACNCACCCTTCAAATTACACAAGTTTCTTATTGCTGGATGCACGTGTTAGATCTTGACTAATACAGTCACAAAGGATGGTGCCCTAGATCAATGATATTTATCTAATGATTAAGTAAACTACTAGCTCTCTAATGCAGCTCGCCTGATCCCTCCTCTTCCTGAATACAATATGCTCCACGTGTGCACAGTAACATGGCTGCACTTTGCTACCTGCATTCCGTCTGTGAAAGCCCTGGTTCTTGGGTCGTAATACCGCAGCACCGTGTCCAGCGGGAAGCTGCAGCCTGTTGGTGTCACCCGCATCCACATGACAATCGTTCGGTCGTCTAGCCCCGCTAATGGGGCTTCCCGAAATACATGCCAGAAGTCGGCACCGGTGACGAGAGCTTAAGAGAGGGCATGACAATCTTGTGCCGCATACACCAGTCAGCCTGGTCAGGGTCCACGAGAAACCATAGCTCCATGGAGGTTTGGCGGTTGTCATGGCACACAACGAGTTTGCCTTCAAGTGTGGCTAGGGCGACATTGTGCTTGCACTCCGGGCCTTGGAGCGCATCCGGCTGCCACACCTCGTCTCCAAGGTCAAACGCCATGATCCAGGCATGCTGCACGTCGAGCGTGTGGTCCGGCCTGACCAGGAAGTAGGCCACCCCCTCGACCACAGCGACCTCCGTGCTGTAAGTCCATGGCGGTAGTGGCGCTAGCAAACTGTACCCTGGGCTTTCCGTCTCCCTCCAGCGCTGCTCCCTGCCATTATCGTTGAGGGTGAGGATCTTGCATATCTGCTGCCATGGATGCTTCGCTGCGTTCGCGATGGCGAGCACCTTGTACTCTCCCGTCAAGGCGGCGCACCCAAGCGTGCACAAAGTAGACATGTGGTTTGATGCCGGCGGGTCAGGCAAGAGTTTGACCGCGCCCGTGGCAGGGTCGATCAGGTGGAGCCGCCCGTCGTTGCCCACGACACAGACTGCTCGTTCAGGACTCACGTCGGGCGTCTCGTGCGGCGGCGGCGTGCTGTGGCGGCGTGTGACGGCGTCAATGCTTACCCGCTTGAGGACGTGGCCAGAATCCATGTCCAGGACGGTGACGAGAACATCGCCAGGGCCGTCATGGCAGAGGCCAACTGCGATGCGCGGGCCAGGTTGAGCGGCTGCGATGAAATCCAGGTGGCAGAGCAGGGAGTGCCATGCGGTGCAAGCGGCGCGGAAGCGGCAGACCGACTTGGCAGGGAGGCGCAGTAGGATGTCGCGAAGCAGGTCGAGTGGCAGGACGCCGACGTCGTCCTCCGGCGCCGATAGCGAGAGCAACTCCTCCTTCTTCTTCTTCTTCTGGTAAGCGTCCATTGCCGTCTCGGTGACCTTAGGAGCCTCTACGTCGGCCGGGGATTTCTTCTCCATCTCGGGGTTGGCGGCGTCGATAGCCTTTTCGGTGGCGATAGCCAAAAGTTCGATCCGACGATGGTTTGTGTTAAACGTATTTAATATGTTCGGCGGCGTGCACGACAAGGAGTCGACCAACCAACATATATCTGTTTTTTCTTCTTTTTCTTTCTTTATCCAAACAAGCTATGTCTGACACCAACCGTGTTCGTCTAGATCTGCACTAGATTAGGAAACTTTATCAAACACAAGTGTTGATTCACCCCGTGGAGGTTCTAGCTAGTACGTGAGCTTTTTTTTTTCTAAACACAATACAATCGAAGTGGCTGGCATACACGAAACATACACTCACATTTATGAACGGACGAACGCACACTCTACCGCTATGAGTACATCCGAAAGACCGAGCCACTATGGCATCTTGAAATTGACGAAGTCACCATAGATGTCTCGTACTCGGCAGGAACATGTCCTCCCACTAAACGAACTTGGCAGAAATGTCTGAAAAAAATATAGGAAAATCCGAGCATCAACGTCAAGTATACGACTTGAATCCTATTGGGCAGGGGATAACACTGTCATACTAACTATCTAACCACAGATTGGTTCTTACAGGGTAAGCTTTTTTTTTCGAACAGTTGCTCGCAAGCCATGCATGAGAAAATCGAAGGTTAACACTATATTACACCCTATGTTCATGGTCCAATGATAGTTTGAACTATTACTACTAGTTTTTTTTCTTTGCGTGGTAAAAGAGTTTTATTCCACTAGCTGAAAGGTCCTCCACACACGGCGGACCTCTACCGAGCCATACAATAGTAGTACTTTCTGTACGACTATACAAACCAGGAAAATAGATGTACAACAGAAAAAATCTTTTTGCAAGACAAACACAATGATATTATTATTGCACTCTCAGTTCAAGTACTTGCACATACTGGAGGTCAATGTTCTTAAACATTGATTTGATGAATAAATTTGTTGAAAAAAATTTATGCATAACTACACGTCTTATATTCGTCCATAGATGGAATAGTTATTTGTGTAATCATTCCTAAATCAGTAAAAGATCTAAGTTAACTTCCACTCGGGAAAACTAAATGATACTAAAATTTAGTAAATTTGCATTGTAAATATAGGGATCATGAACGAATCAATTGTAAGAAAAAATATACACCAGTAAGCCATCTACATATCTAGTTTATTATTGAAGAGTGCACGTAGTCTAGAGCCCTGTTCAAGAATTCATCCGATTAACCAGTTAACTTGCCGATTAATCCCTACTCGATAAACTGATAAATCGTCCGATTAATTGATTAAATGGCCGATTAACTTGCCGATTAGCCTATTAATCCCCTACTCACGAGCCAACCGAGCAGTTACCAGTTAACGATTTCCTCAACAATGGTCTAGAGTAGTGAATTTTCATGCACCCAAATTTTATTACGTGGAATTAAAATTCGGAACCAAATAACCTTTTCAATTTTTCAAGTGATCTTCTGTCCTCACACCCTAATTAAAGAACAATATCTTCCGAAAATAAGGAATTACAAATTAACATACACTTATATATTACCTAAAAAGAACATACTCCGTCCGATCCATATTATTATGGATCGGAGGGAGTAGAAAACAAAAACACTTGCTTTCTCACCGCATGGAAAATTTAAAACAAACATACTTCAACTTGACGACAAGTTTCTTATCCAAGCTAGGATGCACAGATCAGATCTCTACCGAATCTGATTCTGCTGCAGCTTGACAAGGACCTGTGAAAATGCTGATATCTCGAATCCCTATCTTATTAAAATGGGGTAGCTTTACTGTGTTGTTAAGGTAAGTTAACACGGTTCGTTATTAAAACATGGATTTGATTTACCAAATCCATAATTATTGTATACTCTTTGATAGATATAGCGCAACCCAAATTAATATATGGTCCTGAAAAGATGATGCTCTAGACGAATGACGTGTTGTCTACTGATTAAGTAGATTATTAGCTCTCTAATGCTGCTCTTCCCCTTCCTCTTCCTAAATACAATATGCTCCACGAGTGCACGGTCACATCGTTGCACTTTGTAACATGCATTTCATCCGTGCAAGCCCAGATCCTCGGGTCATAATACCGCATCACCGCATCCAGCGTGTTATACTGATATCTTTTGGCTCCGAGACTGGCCACGACGCCTGACACGGTGTAGTTGGCCACCACGCCTCATTGTCTAGGTCGAATGCCATGATCCATCAATTATGGTTGTTAACTTTAGGCCCGACAAGGTACCTAGCGAGCACCAGAAAGTAGGCAACCCCACCGATGGCGGCAGCCCTACTGCATGAAGAAGATGGTGATGCCAACTAAAACAAAGGGTTCTCGATGACCCTCCCGCAGTAGGCACCATGGACACCTAAGGTGAGAATCTTTCATGTATGACACACATCTGCTACAGAGACAAACAAGCTAGGGTGGTGACAGTGGTGGGCCGTGTGTGGTGATGAAGTAATCTGGGTGGCAGAGCATGGAGCACTGTGACATGCAAATGGCGCGGAAGCTATAGAGTTGGTGTGGAGGCAGAGCGGGATGTCAGTCTAGGTGAAGGAACTCAACATTGATTATTGGTGCGTGGAGGTCAAGCGTCATCGCCATACTTAGATTGGTTTGACATGATGCCAAAAAGTTCTTC
>LR880970.1:844696509-844710332 GCA_904067115.1 Aegilops sharonensis
ATAAAAATATCTATGTCAACTTGATGGGCATAATTTGTCATAAACACGAAATGCAACAAATAGTTTTAAAAGAGAATATACCACATCCGAATCATAACAAGGACGAGGGCCGACGGGGACGGATATCAAAACCATGGCACTATGTATAACAAACAACGTACGGGTAAGATAATTATTATACGAGTAACTATATATCCAAATCACACAAACATCAATTTTTTATATAAAATTTCATGAACAAGAGGCTCACCACAAGGTGGTGCCGGCGACGGGACGGTGCGGGCGATCGACGGTGGTTACGACAGAGATTTAGATGGCACTAAGTAAACCACACCTACATATGCAAACTAAGTGTTATTTTGACCTCAAATTGCATATAAATCAAATACTAGCACATATATATATTTCCTCCCAAATTACTAAACTCACAAATTAATAACTATATAAACCAATGCAAGAGCTAATCTAGCAACGAGAGATGAAAGGACAAAGTTGCTAACCTTTGTGATCACTTGAATGGATGGGGGCCTTCAAATCTTGACAAATTTTGGGCAAAATGTGTGATGAGCTCGAGGGGAGAAGAGGAAGAACAGAGAGGAGAGGAGAGGGGAAAGGGGGAAGAGAACAGAGCGAGCTGGACGAAGGGTTTATATGCAGGAGGACCTATAGTACCGGTTCGTGGCACGAACCGGTACTAAATGTGCTGGAGGGGGTCCAGACTGACAACATCCTGCCACCACCCTCATTAGTACCGGTTCGTGGCACGAACCGGTGCTAAAGGTTAGCCACGAACCGATGCTAAAGGCTAGCCGTTGGAACCGGCACTAATGTATACATTTGTGCCGGCTCTAATACAAACCGGCACTAATGTGCTTCACGTTTGACCCTTTTTTCTACTAGTGCCCGCATCCACACAACGATCTTCCGATCATCTATCACCGCTAATGGCTTGATAAAATATTCGTGAGAGGTCGCCAGTGATGACTGGAGTTTTCGATATGGCATGAGAATCCTTTGCCGCATAGACCATAGAGCCTGCTCAGGGTCAACAAGAAACCACAGCTCATAGGTTTGGTAGTTTTCATGGCACGCGACGAGTTGGCCTTGTAGTGTGACCAAGGTGACATTGTTTTCGCGTGCCGGGCCTCGGAGGGCATCCGGCTGCCACACCTCGTTTTGGAGGTCAAACGCCATGATCCAGCAATGATGCAAGTTGGGCTCCATCCATGCGAGTACGTTGTAGAGGTACGGGGACACCAGGAAGTAGGCCAGCCCATCGACTAGAGCAACCTCTCTGTTGTAAGTCCATGGCGGTAGTGGCAGTACCACATTGAACCGCGGGCTCCCCGTCTCCCTCCAGCGCCATGCTCGCCGTATGTAGCCGACGCAAACTTCTTAAATCTCGTCCGATCGAATTTGCTAGATTTCTCCCGTACGTGTTTGTGTTTGTGTATATCTAGCAGGACCAAAACACGAAGGAATCCTACCTGTTGACGACGTTGTCTCTTTTTTCTTAGGGTAGTTGACAACGTTTCCGCGTTAGATTTGTTTTTTCGTTGCAATATAATTAGTTGCCTCGAACGTGCCTTTTTTTTAAGTTGCCTGGAACGTGCCTTGCATGCGCACATAACACGGCATTGCATGAACTACACTTTTTTTCTTTCAAATGACATGGCATATGCCCTAAAAAAATGATATTGCATATGTGGTAAGCCCATCTCGAAAGTTATAAATATATTATTCACAAAAGGTTACAATTATCTCCTTATAAACCTACGATCTTCACGGTGAAAACCTACGATCTGATCTTCGATGGTCCGATCAGGCGACGGCGGCGCTTGCGCGTCGTTCTCTTCTTGAAGATGTCTCTTTTGAAGAACCTTCTTCATAGTCCTTGTGCTGTCAAGGGATGATTCGAGCCGATGGACACTGTTGTATGTCGTCAATTATTGTTTCACCGCTTTCGGAATTTTTTTCTTTTTCCCCTTTGCCTAGGCATAGCTTCGGTCTTGAATGACTTTTCTATTTGTCGATGTGATACTTTGTGTGTGTGTTAGTGTTGGCTGTGTGCATCCTATTTATGCAGAGACCGAGTGTCTACTCACAATAATTGTATCGCTTGATGCTGATTTTGAGTCAATAAAATTACCCTTTGTTGAAAATCTCCTTATAAACAAACAAAACACCTTTTGTTTCAGATGACATGGCATATGTGGTATACGGCCGCTACAAATCTTTTTTAAAAGATCATCCGGGTCATGTGCCGTCAGATCTGGCGCATCGCCGAGCGGCACCCTCCACCATCACAACACATGCCTTATTGCAGTTTTTTTCTGCAAGAGTGGTCATGTTGCAGAAATTTTAAGATTTTTTGGCAACAAAGGTCTTGATGCATATTCTTTTTTTCCAACAGAGGTCTTGTTACATATTTGTTTTTGCAACAAAGGTCTTCTTGCAAAACTTTTTTGCAACAGAGGTCGTGTTGCATTTTTTTTTTTGCAACCGATGTCTTGGTGCGTAGACGTCTCTCCGCGTTGCGCAGAACTAGCACAATTGCGCTAATTGTTGCGATGCTGGGACTGGTAGTTGCGACTACGCTCGGGGGGCGTCATCCAAGGATGTCCACACAGGTGCTACCGCGGGACGGCAGGGCGACTGCGGAAGCAACTCCCCATGGTGCAAGTGAACTCTGGTGCTCCCACGGGACGTTGAACGCGGCTTGAGATCTTGTTGCAGAGGCAAGACAGATGGAACCTGCAAGGAGATGAGAGTTCAGAGCGAGAAAGAGAAGAAAATGGTTGGGAGAAGAAGGTGGAGGTTTTTGGAGAGAAGGTGAGGGGCACGTGGTTGTTTGGGGGATAGCGAAAACAGATGTGAATGTATATAAAGAACTGTTGGATCATGATGGTCCAATGATTGCGCGGGCGGCTGAACTCTACCCATGATAGGTCGGCTCAAGAGAACTATTTTCCTTCCTTTTACCACGCATATAAGATTTAACTTAAGTCGGACTTTGTATAGTTTGACCAAATTTATATTTGAAATATGAACATGATAATATTAAAGATATACAATATAAAATTTAATTCCATTAGGTGTCTAATGATATTCATTTGACATTGTGAATGTTGATATTTTGCCTATAAAGTTGTTCAAACTTGATGAAGCTTGACTTAAGACAAGACATATATGCGGAGTAAGAATTAGTGGTGGAGTATGAACATTCACGACTACAAATTTTATTTCATGACATTTAAAATTTGGAACCAGATAGATTTTAAATTTCTAATTGTTTGATTACCCTAGGGAACATTATCTTCCAAGATAAGTGAATTTCCTAATTTATGAAATCTCAAAATAATCTTGCATTTGAGTTTGAATTGTTGAAATTACTAAAATTTATTTTCAAAATTATCATATAATATATCAAAAGTTTTCTGATATTCGTTCCAAGTTCTTGTAAGGTGATAACATCATGTTTCCAATTTTTGATTATTTTGAATAGTCTAAAGACCACAACACTTAGTGAAATTTCATATTTTTGGGCTCAAAATCCCAATAGAAAAAGCTTAATTTACTTATCATAAATTTGTAATACAAGTAAGATTAGCTTTGAACCATATAAATATTAGGCTCAAATTACCAAAATACTGCAACAAAACTGGAAATACACTTATCACTAGCTGACAGGGCCTTGAGAAGTTCACCGTGAAATGGCACGACAATGCAATTACTAAAAGCGATGTAGCACAAGGTGACTTATGGGAGAGGAAGATATGATTTAACCATTGCAGATGTAAAAGATGACTGGACGACGACCTGTGGAAGCATGCATCATGAGATATGTTTGTGGCCCGATTATAAATTTTGTCTGGAAAAGGTTTCATCCAACCAAGAATAACATTTGCTTGACTGGATAAAAATCCATTCGATCACTATAAATTTGCTATATGAGAATGGCATGTAGAACTAAATCACTTGTGCTTCCGTGCGCAGCGACAAAATAATCCCATTGAGCATGAGCTTCAAGATTTCCAAAAGCTCCTTGTTGGGCATTTCTTGTCTGCCACCCAGATTCGTCCTCAAGATTGTCATCTGTTGATTAGTGCTAGTCTTGCTACCCCTATCTAATGCACTTAGCATCCTACTGCCATGCCTCACTATCTAGAGTGAACGCCATGATCAAGCATAGACGTCCGCGGTCTACGACCTACGAACTACGATAGTACACACGCAGCACTCGGGTGTAGGTGCGTGATCCCGTTGATTACGACAATGGAAGCCCATATTTGCCTATATAGTATTTTTTTCACTATTAAAAGGATATTGAATAGCTTCTGATTAAAATCCCAAAATAAATGTGCAGTTATTTATAAATGTTGAAACCAAAATGGGAACTGTTTGGGGCCGGGGCACCGGCCGAACCGTTGCGCCGGTCCAATCCACGCGCGCCTCCTCCCAGCCACTCGGCTAACGGCACGTAGGATGGGCCCCTGCCCACGTGGGTCTTCTCCCACCTTTTTCTCTTCTCCCTGTCGCGCGTCGCTCGTCTCTCTCTCTTTCTCTGCTCCTTCTCAGGCCCCGCTGCCTTGGTCAATCGTCGTCGCCCGGAGGCCTCCCAGGCCGCCGCCGCCATGGGAATCAGCCGATCCGGCTGTCCTCGGCCAGATCCGCTTGGTTCCGCGCCACCGGAGCTCTGCCTACCTCGTCAGACCCGGCCACGCCGGAGCTGCAACCGGCCATGCCGGACTACACCCGCGGCACAAGTTTGCTGGAACCGGCGGACGTCGAGGCTACAACCATGGTGTTTTTTGCTACCACCGACGAGCATCGGTGCTACAACCCTCTCGGCGCAAGTTTGCTGGATCGAGGTTACAACCATGGTCATTTTTTGCTACAACCGATGAGCCTCGGTGCTACAACCTGCATCGGTTTTTGCTACAAACAGTCATGGCGAGACGACGGGCGACGAGATTTTTGCTACAACCGTTATTGGTTTTTGCTACTACCAGCGACCTTTTTTGCTACATCAGTGACGGCGGACGACACGGCTGCTGGCATGGCATCCATCAACCAGGCAAAGGGAGCTGTAACCATGGCCACAAGAGCTGGAACCGCAGTCCAGCGGAGCTACAACGGTGGTCCGGTGGAGCTACAAAGGCGACCCCCTGCTGCTGGGATGTTGCAACCGTTTGTTCGGCGAGCTGGAACCGTGGTGCGGTGGAGCTGCAAGGGCCGACCTCTTGATTTTTGGGGATGATGCTACCTTGGACCGGCACAGCGAGATCGATGTTGGAACCAATCCGATGGAGCGCCGGCGACGCTGATCCGCGGAGTTGCGGCGGCCACCACCAGCAGTGCTGGAACTGCCCATCGAGGAAGCTGGAAACGCCCGGCGAGTAAGTTGCAACCACTCGACGGCGACGGGAGCGCGGCGGCGCGGGCGGCCGATGAGGACGAGCACGGCGGCGGGGGCGGCCGACGAGGATGAGTGCGACGGCGTGGGTGGCCGGCAAGCACGGGTGACCCAGGCGCGGCGCCGCGCAGCCGAGCGAGGGGATCGAACCGAGGGAAGAAGAAGCTGGGGGCGATTTTTTTTAACTCCAGATCCAATCGCCGCGCGGCTCGCATTGAACGGCTAGGGGTGGACCGGCCGAAACGGTTCGGCCGGTGCGCCGGCGCCTAGCATCGCCCAACCAAAATACCCTTCAAGAAACTTCATACTACCGAGCTCACCAAAGAACTTCGACATGGGCGGATCAATTTCTCAACATAGCCTATGACAACATAAGTAAACCGAAATATCATTGTTGCGTGTGGTGGATGAGACAGATAAGCGCAGGTGAAATTGTGTAGCAAGCTAGCTCTGCGATGCCGTTGGAAATCATGTGATCCAGAACTAACTCGTAAACACCGTATTATATAATGCTTGAACAAAACTCGTATGGAAAGAAGCAACTATCAATGCAAGAGAACCGGAGCAAATTTGTGCAAAATATTCATAACTCACTTCATGTATTTCATAATGGCTAAACAATTTGCATAAAATTGATCTGGAACAATTTGCAGAAGTTTTTCATAACTAACTCTATTTCATAATAATGGCTGAAAATTTTGCTAAATTTTTTCGATCAGTTAACTGTCCTGACCGTGCGGTGGTTGGTTCAGAGGAAGGAGCAGCTACAGGTGTCACTGGCCTGGCCCGCCAGGTCCGCCCGCCCCGCCCAGCCCACCAGGACCGCCCGGCCCGCCAGGCATGCCATTGCCGCCCTTACCGCCGGAGCCATCGCCGCCGCGGCCACCGACCCCGCCAGGCGCGCTGAAGCCTCCCTCCCCTCCGCGTCCGCCTTCCCCGCCGATGACGCCGTCTCCACCCTTACCACCAGCGCCGCCGCGCGCCTTGTAGCCTCCTTTCCCGCCTTTGCCGCCCGCGCCGCCCCGGGGGGTGCGGCGGACGCCGAGAAGGCCATGGAAGCAGCTGAAGTCGCGACTGCCATAGCCGGCGTTACCTCCGTCACCCCCGCGTCCACCGTTCCCACCACGACCGCCGTAGCCGCCGCGACCACCGTCCCCACCAAGACCGCCATCGCCGCCGGGGCCACCGTCCGGAGCACGACGGCCATTGCCGCGGCGACCACCGTCCCCACCACGACCGCCATCGCCGCCGCGGCCACCGTCCCCAACACGACCGCCATTGCCGCCGCGACCACCATGCCCACCAATGCCGCCGTCTCCGCCTTTACCGCCCGCGCCGCCATGCCCGAAGCAGCCGCCATCCCCACCTTTCCCACCGGTGCCGCCGTTGCCGCCATAGCCACCGTCACCCCCGGCGCCGCCTTCCCCGCCGTCGCACCCATAGCCTCCATGGCCGCCCGGTTGGCCGGGCTGCCCGTGGACGATGTTGTTGGCCGCCATGCTGAAGTTCGATGAAGTGAGGTCGAGGCGAAGAGGTGGGCGTCGCGGTCTGGTTGGGGCAGCGCTGATCGTCGAGGCCGGGGGCGGACTCCGGCCGGCTCAAGCTTCGTGTGCCGATCGAGATGAAACGTCTGTCTTGTCTCAAGGCAGAGGTATGACAGGAACAATCGTCGGACCAGCCGAGGAGAGACGTCGATGCATTTTTCTTCCAAGATTCATTCCAAAATCTGTCGATTTCCTCCAAAACCTCCGTTTCTATCCCCGTTTTCACCCATAACGCCTCCCACATTAATCGCACCTTCTGCAAACGCACCCCCTCGTTCCATCGTTCCATCTACTCCTCTTGTACCACGTGACAAGCAATTCTAACTAATCAAAAATAATAATAATCTACTCCCTCTTGTACCTAAATAATAATACTGTATAAGATATTTCTTGACATTATGACAGTGTCAAAAAACGTCTTGTAGTATTATGTTACGGAGGTAGTATGCTGATGATATCCTGTGTTTGCCCCCTGATTTGTGTGAAAATTACTTTTGATGAAATTCACAGTCTAGATCTTCAAATTCTGTACTCACATATTGGTGCTAAGCATTGGTAATTCCCACTTCCAAAATATTGTGCTTCCATTTTTATACGAGCTATCTTGAGACTGCTGGATTATGATTATTCCATTTTTATATATGTGCTTCTTCACCGTGTGGCGTTTTCAAATCAAGATCCTATTTTTTCATCTTCTTGTTGCACACCCTCCTTCCGGGTTTATTGGGCATCTAATTGTGCCAAACTTTGACTGTCTATATGGTTAACTAAATATAAACTATATGCTACAAAAATTATATGTTTGGATTTGTATTCGGAAGAGGTTTCCCATGGTATAATCTTTGTTACATATAGTTTAGATTTTATCTCTACTACCTAAAAGAACCGTAAGGTTCTGTTTCCCTCTTACGTCCACCCCTTCGTCAATCCTCTCCCACCCGACAACGATTTCCCTCTCCACACGGTCAATATTTGGTAATACAATCAATTCACGGATGGCAATTAATACCTTATTTGGTTAATGCATATAACACAATTAATACAGATCAATCACGGACGGCATCTCTCCTATTCCTTCCAGTTTCCCTCTGCCTTGGCTCCTTCGATCCTCTCCTTCATTCGCTCCTCCCAGCCGCGAGCCGCCAGATGCCTGGCCCTCCCTCTCCCACCTGCCAGATACGTCCACCCCTTCGTCAATCCTCTCCTTTATTCGCTCCTCCCAGATGCGAGCCGTCATGGGCGCATCAAGTCAATCGTGGTGGGGAGATAGAGAGGGAGCCGCCCCGAGTAGAGGAGAGGTCGCCGTTGGGGGAAGGAGAGGATGCGGGAGGCAGGTCGCTGGCCGAGGTAGAGATCCGGCAGCTCTTCATAGAGCGATGCAGCCAAGGTGTGCGATCACGCGCTGGTGTGCGTCGCGGTGCCGATGCACGTACGCCTTGCTCGAACCAAGGTGGCAGGGAGGGTAGGGAATAGGGGTGTAGCGCTCGATCTGGAAAGGAGATGGGTAGATACGGCATCGACGGAGCGACACGACCATGGTGACTGAAGGAGAAGAATGGAAGAATTGACAGTGTTTTCATTCACCCTTTGACAGCGTACATATACAGGAGGTAGTCATGCCGTTGTCCACTAACCACTACAGCTAAACTCTAGCCGATCATGCGCTGTGGAGCGTGCACCAGATCGTGTGCAGACCATTGAAGCTGCTCCTGAAGATGCGTTCGAACAGTGACGATGAGGGGAGACTTGCGTGAGATATGTAATTTTGCCGCTACGCTGCTTATGCTCTCCATATTGCTGATGCTGCTACGCTGCTGCTTCTGTTCGTCCTACCATTCCATCCACGCTGAACACTATTTCCCGTGAGACCAATATTCAGAATCCTCCCTCCATATGCATGAAATCCTTTGATACGATATTTTATGTAGAAATTGAAATTTTCACTGCCAAACTTATTATCTGAAAATATCACTTAACCATTGGACCCTCCTTCCAGAGTAGATCGAGGTTGGCCTCCATCCAGTATAGCTTTTGTTAGCTTGTTCCCTTAATGATTTTTGCTTGCCATTCGGATTCAGGGGAACCATGAAAGCATGAAGGGAACCTGAAGTCAAAATTCCAGGGTTTTTTTTCACGTTTTAGTTCATGCATTCTGATGATCCATAATCTGGGTGTGTTGCTGTTGCTGTGAATAACTTGCACTGATCCATGACAATTGTGTAATATTTCCTCTGAAAGGGCCTTGATGTATTTCACATCAGCGGAAAAGTTTACTGTTGTGTGATCAGACTTTACAATTGTCCAAACAATATTATGCTTCGTTTTTCTTTTCTTTTTTATGCCTGAAACTCAGTTTCAGTATCCTCTCAACTTGACAATAGTGTCATTAGAGTGGAGTTAGCACTTGATCACCAATGACTTTTCCTCATAGAAGGAAGTTTAGCACTTATTTACCAAATCAGACTTAGTAATTAATCCATGCTGCGTGGTAAGTGCTTTTACATTTTGAAATCTTAATGTGCTTTACAAGGTTCGTACTCCATCGATATTATGCACCTCATGGGCAGGATACAAAATCTTCACCTAAAAAAACAATTGCTTTCATCGGCATACCAGCATATATTCTACAGTGGATTACACTTATGATGCACATCCACTTCTGAGAACCCCCATCCCCACCGATTTTCCTTCGCCTCCACCGATTTCCCTCCCCCTTCCACTGTGGTTTTCTCTCTTACTGGTTTATTCGACTGCCCGTGAAATCCCAGTGTATCTCAAATGTAGTGTGGTAATTACGTAATCAATCAATTCACGTATGGTAAGGCCATAAACTCACGAAAATCATATATGGCAATTATGGTAATCAGTTAGTTCACGTATGACAAGGTTATAAATTTGCGAAAACCAAATATGCAATCTCTGCCATAAACTCACTGATTCTCTTATGTATAAAGGCCATAAATCGTGGTGTTATCCAGCAGATGTGCTTCATACCTACCAAAAGTCGTGAGTTTTAGCTTGAATTGTTTACGTTGAGCTATGACTGTAGACATACACCATTGATGTTATACTACTAGAATATATATAGCTCCGTTGCAACGCACGGGCAAATAGCTAGTACCATACAAACATCTGGGCAGCGAAAACCATGTAAGCCCAAGTAGGCGGTCCAGCCAGGCTACGTGGCCCGCACTGATTCTTTTTTCCCACTGCATAAGGTGAAGCCAGGGCGATTTGACCTAAGGCTACAACTTTTACATATACGTGCCGCCGCCGTTCGCCATCTCTAGCCCGCAACCGCGGACACCATGGAGCCTCCATGCCCGGTCCTCCCCGACGACGTCATCGAGGACATCTTCACGCGGCTGCCGGCCAGCTTAGTCCTCGGGTGCCGCGGCCTCTCACGGGGCTGGGCGGCCGCGCTCTCCTCCGACGACTTCGTTGACCGCCACCGCCGCGCCGCCAACCGGCACGGTGGCCCCAGGTTCTTTCTTCTTGAGACCTCGTGGACCGCCAACAAGGAAGCAATCACGGCGCACGCGTGGTCGCCTGCCCGGCCCGGCGACGGCGTCGTGCCGCTGCCGCGGATCGCCATGCCGCTTTGCTACCCCACCATCATCACGCAGCACTGCCGCGGGCTTGTCCTCGTAGCCAGCGGTCCCAGCGATGAGTCGCGCTGTGTGTACAACCCCTCCACCGGTCACATCGCGCTGCTCCCACAGTGCCACTGGAACGCGGGCCGCCGTCACCCGGCGCAGCGGTGCTATGAGAGCTTTGGGCTAGGCTACGACGCGTGCGGCGCCAAGCACAAGGTGGTGCGCATATACTACCGTGGAGACAAGGATCAGGTCCTCGTCCAGGTCTACGTTCTAGACGACGAGGGGTTCTGGCGTGCGCCGGCGGCGATCGAGGCAACAGAGCCGCCAGGCTGGGTGAGCGGGTACGAGCCGAGCGTGTTCGCGCAGGGCCACGTGCACTGGATGGCACAGAAGCATAAGCCGAAGAAGGACTCGCACTGGAGGGTGACGCGCCGGGGGCACATCATCTCCTTCTCCGTTGCTGACGAGACGTTCGGGGTCGTGCCGCTGCCTCCCCGTGTCGACTACCTCGGCGACTATCGCCTGACCGAGCTCGATGGACGCCTGTGCCTCTTCCGCCCCATCATTGACAACATCAGCCGCGGACGCCGGCCATACGACGTGTGGGTACTGTGCGACCACGAGACGGGGACGTGGGAGTTGCGCTGCCGCATAGACCCGGACGCGGCATCGCCGGAGGTTGCTGAGTTCATACTCTCTGGCACCGCCAGTCCGTTCGCTGCCATGGACGGCGCCCGTCACATAGTATTGTTTATGAAAAAGTACGAGGGGTGGGCGATCTGCTCCTTCGCATACACACCAGCGACCGGCAACATGAAACGCCTGTCCTACAGCAACCGCGTGTGGCCGCCCACGCTCTACGAGGAAAGCATCATCTCCCCCGGCCGGCCGCACGAGGACATCCTCTTCTCGCCGGCGGCGACACGGGCCTTGTGCGTGGCCCTGACATGCTGTCGGCCGCCACCACGCGACCTCATGCATCTCAAGCTTGTCTGCCGGAGTTGGTGCGCGATGATCGAGAGCAAGCGGTTCATCAAGATGCTACAGGGACGGGAGGCGAAAGGCCGAGTAGGTTCTAGACGTGCCGCTAAACCCCCCGAATGAGTTATACCCATATGTAAGGATTATAATCTGGACGCAAACTAGTAACCTTACTTATCTAGCGATTAGAGCAAGTACAATAAAATAATTTAGGCGAACTGTAAGACTTTATATTTTGATGAGTTGAATAAGAGAGAAGAAGAAAGAGAAGGAAACATGCTATTGATTAACAGTAGGTCGCAGCACGCGCTTCAGGACAGTTTGTGAGAGAGGAAGGTGGAACATGTATCAACAAAGTAGTACATTATGCAACTATTGCAGTTGCCGGCTATAACCTTGGCTATATATGAAGTGGCAATGTAATATAGCCAGCAGCTAGCTGTACTATTTAACCATGCTTTTATGGATATAATTTTCTAGACTAAATTATAATCCAGTGACATCAGGATAGGAAAAGGCAAAAATACATGATTGATAGGTTTAAATTCGATGGAGAACCAGTGTACAAATTGAAAAAAAAAACAACCACTAGCGCCAACGTATGCACACCACCACAATCAGCACCACCGAACGTGACCTCATCCCGAAGCAATCATAAGTAAGATCTTTGGAGACGTTGTAAAGAAGAGAAACGACGTCTGAGGATGTCGCCGTCACGGCATCGACCACCGTTGATCAATTTTATTTTTTGCGCAAACACTTGCACGACCCCCACTGAACTTGGGTAGGTTTGGCCAGCTAACAACCACAAATGCCACTTCGCTCCGACCGGCCTTGGCCCAATGTGATAGAGTACTCTTCGACAATGCCATCATGGAGCGTCCAGTCGAAGAACAAGGCTTTCATCCTGGAACCTTATGCCTCAGACACCTTTGACCCTGGGGAGGAGCCAAACTGTTCTGAACTGAATTCAATAGCAGTGAATTCATTAGCGGCAAACTGTTGTGTGCTGGAGCTGGCAGGCCGTGCTCGAGAGCAAACATTTCATCAAGCTGCTGCAGGTATGGTAGTGACACAAGACCAGCATGTTTTGGCTGTGCTACTAAACCCCCAAAACGAGTCATACCCCCATATGGGGAATATAATATGGAATCTGACCGCAAACTGTTGACCTTACTTATCTAGCCATATTTCAACCATTTGCTAGGTGCTTTTTACAGACACAATTTTCTAGTCTGATCAATGAATTATAAACCGGTGGCATTAAGATAAGAAAAGGAAAAATACATAATTGACTTTTATAATGAAAACCAACGGAAAACCAATGAAAAAAAATACAACTGTTGGCGCCAACGGATATAGACCGCCGGCACCTTAACTGACCTCGCCCCGAAGAGATCGTAAGCAAGATCATTGGAGATGTCGTCAACAAGAGAAGCCTCATTCGATGACGACACTATAACTGACATTGACCCGTCGATCAATTGTTTTGTCCACACTTGCACAACTGCCGCACCGCACTTTGATAGGTTCAGCTAGGTAATATCCTCAAATGCCAATTCGGCGCGACTGGCCCCAACCCAATTTGACGAAATACTCTTGGATTATACATCCTTGGAGCATCACTGGCAACGACCCTCATGGAAGAACAAGGTTTTCGACCAGAACCTAATGCCTCGTCACCTTTTACCTTGGGTAGGAGCCAAGCTTGTGTGAACTGAATTCAATAGCGGTGAACCAAATCAAAATGGACAAAACGGCAACATGACCACCACATCGCCAATTCGCCATGGTGGACTGCTTGCATTGTGCTATTAGCACCACCACCACCACCACTACAATGAGGGCTCAGGCAAGCCACAACGCCACAAACCCAACCAAGCTCATTGGGGCCTTAGTTCTGCTATGTGCGGATCCACTGTCTAGGCCCCAAGCAGCTTCCGCCTGCAAAGGAGCACCACGGGCCCTCTGCAGGCCTAGATCGGCCCAACACTAAGCCCGACGCACCTGGAGAATCATCGTACATTGCCACACATCGTGAGCCCCCCACCGTGTAGCAGCAGGGAGAGAGCATCCCCCACACCGTGAGCCCCCCCACACCAGAAGAGATAGAAGTCTGGCACGCGTCAACCAACCCGTCGGCCAGATTCGGTATCCCGGATGCTGCACAGAATTCCACCTCTATATTCCTAATAGGAAGGTCAGGAGTGGCAACCCACCAAAGGTACACAACCGAGGAAGCTATTGGGCATGTTATCCACCAAGCATCCCGAACGGAGGAGC
>LR880970.1:844710757-844732036 GCA_904067115.1 Aegilops sharonensis
ATGGAAGCACGCCACCGCACGATGAACGTCCCCGCTGCCTCTGTCCACGATTCTAGCTTATCCAAGCCACATCTTTCGGCGGCAACGAGGTTCTACAAGAAAGGGAAGGTTCCCTTATGATGACTAGCAGCGACGCGAGGACCAATCTTTTTAGTCATGTGCCCAGAAGTACTAGGCTTGGTTTGCTAGCGCAACATGACAAAGTGAAATCAGCGCTGGTGTCACATGAGATTATGAGTACAACGGTGCTCCACGAGTCACACTGTAGGCTATCACGACGTCGAACGGCTTATTATAAAACTTTTGTCTCTTGCACGGTGCCGATGGTTATATTCTTGTCCCCAGTCATGTCAAAATCATGACTCCATCTCGCGAGGTATCATCATCGTGTACTCAAACTAAGAGGCTTGGTATACAGAGAGCAACATGCATGAACGATTTTGCGTGTGGTCGTAGGCTGATCCTCATTTGCTTCATCTTCTTGGTTGCTTTCCGTGCCTGAGTGTGTTCAGCGTTGACATTGGCAAGTAGTGCTTATCCTTACCTTGTTTTCTTATAGTTTGCATTGTCTCATAAGCTATCTAGTCAACTACCTTGTATCGTTATGCCATCATGGCTGGTTGTAATTCCTAGCCAATTGATGGCATTGTTAATTCAAAGTTAGGGGCCCATTGATCCTATATTGTAAAAAAAAGGACAATGACGTCCGGAGTTGTCACATGAGACCGTGGTAATGCTTTGTACCTATAATAGTTGTTTCTTTGCTCTAGTCCTTTATCACGTTTCACTTGTCCCTTGGCTACCTTTCTTGTCTAGGTGTCGCCGAGATCATTCCAACAACGATTACTATCATCTCTAGCAATGGTTGTCAGTATTTTTGGTGCATCAACCTAAATAGGAATAATGTAGGGATTCATACTGACAACAATTTGTCCACCTCGTTAGGAGTTTTTAGTAGATCGAGAAAAATAACGGATAAATTATGGAAAATAATTATCATCTTACATGTGCACAAAATTCGGTTCATTTGTCGAGAGTTGCATAACAGTTTGCTAGGATTTTGAGGGAAAAAATATAAAGATTTCACCCACCTTGCTAGAAGCGCCAATCTCCACCTTTTCACTTATTAAGACCATAATGGACCGCACCTTGTATAACTATATTTTGTCTGATAATAGGAGGTTGTCAAGATGCAAAATATATATGGAACTAGAGATGACGAAACTTTGATGCCAAATATAGCTTTTCTTAATTGATGTAACTTCTATTAAAAATAATAATAACAAGTATAATCTTCTACCATGAACAATTCATCTTCTATTTTATTTCCTATGTTAAATAGGTTTCCACTACAACCAACAACTTAGGGGGCAGTACTTGGTTGATTTCAGCTCGTACTCAGAACAATAAAATAGAGAAGCACAACTGGAACCTGGTACGACGAAGTATCTGAACAATGGAAGCATTAAGTGAGAAAGAAAGGAAGCACAAACTACACCATTGCCATAAAAAATTACTAAAAGAAGCAAAATGTTTGTACGATAAGATTACGTATTGAAGCAACACCCAATAATGATTGAAGCACACAACAGTATCTGATAATGGTAGAAGAAAAATATTTGTGCGATAAAAGTGGCAGAGACTTGCAATGGCTTGAGGAAAAGTCATGGAATAAATCGGAAGCATAACAAATTGATTGCTAACCAGATCAGATGCACAAAGTGTTGTGCTTCATGAATAAACTAAGATATAGAAATGTTAGCTAATGTTAACATAGACTCTTGTTAATATAATCATAAACATAACTATATAAGAACGAAGTATTTTCAGTTAGAAAACTAATTTTGCAAGCATAATGAGGATTACTAACTCGAGCTACGTATTGAAGAAGCACGTCTACGATGTTTAGGAAGCATGCATATTTGGAAGCATCATCTTATTCTGGCACACGATCCATTTGTGTTAGGCCACATCTTATTCTGGGCAAAAGGTTGGCTATAGATTTTATAACTAATATAAAATCTAAACTATATGTAACAAAGATTATACCATGGGAAACCTCTTCCGAATACAAATCCAAACATATAATTTTTGTAGCATATAGTTTATATTTAGTTAACCATATAGACAGTCAAAGTTTGGCACAAAATACGTAGATGCCCAATAAACCCGGAAGGAGGGTGTGCAACAAGAAGACGAAAAAATAGGATCTTGATTTGAAAACGCCACACGGTGAAGAAGCACATGTATAAAAATGGAATAATCATAATCCAGCAGTCTCAAGATAGCTCGTATAAAAATGGAAGCACAATATTTTGGAAGTGGGAATTACCAATGCTTAGCACCAATATGTGAGTACAGAATTTGAAGATCTAGACTGTGAATTTCGTCAAAAATAATTTTCACACAAATCAGGGGGCAAACACAGGATATCATCAGCATACTACCTCTGTAACATAATACTAAAAGACGTTTTTTGACACTGTCATAATGTCAAGAAATATCTTATACAGTATTATTTAGGTACGAGAGGGAGTAGATTATTATATTTTTGATTAGTTAGAATTGCTTGTCACGTGGTACAAGAGGAGTAGATGGAACGATGGAACGAGGGGGTGCGTTTGCGGAAGGTGCGATTAATGTGGGAGGCGTTATGGGTGAAAACGGGGATAGAAACGGAAGTTTTGGAGGAAATCGACAGATTTTGGAATGAATCTTGGCCGTGATGAGAAGAAAAATGCATGGGTTGCCATAGACACAAGAAAGAAATCGAGCACACGCTAATTAATTACGAATCAATCAGTCCGGACGTTACCATATATACGTAGCAATTACCATATATACATATGGTAGTCTCCGTTTCATCTCGATCGGCACACGAAGCTTGAGCCGGCCGGAGTCGCCGCCGCCGCCAGTCCGCCCCCGGCCTCGACGATCAGCGCTGCCCCAACCAGACCGCGACGCCCACCTCTTCGCCTCGACCTCACTTCATCGAACTTCAGCATGGCGGCCAACAACATCGTCCACGGGCAGCCCGGCGGCCAACCGAGCGGCCATGGAGGCTATGGGTGCGACGGCGGGGAAGGCGGCGCCGGGGGTGACGGCGGGTATGGCGGCAACGGCGGCACCGGTGGGAAAGGTGGGGATGGCGGCTGCTTCGGGCATGGCGGCGCGGGCGGTAAAGGCGGAGACGGCGGCATTGGTGGGCATGGTGGACGCGGTGGGGACGGTGGTCGCGGCGGCAATGGCGGTCGTGGTGGGGACGGTGGACGCGGCGGCGATGGCGGTCGTGGTGGGGACGGTGGTCGCCGCGGCAATGGCCGTCGTGCTCCGGACGGTGGCCCCGGCGGCGATGGCGGTCTTGGTGGGGACGGTGGTCGCGGCGGCGATGGCGGTCGTGGTGGGAACGGTGGACGCGGGGGTGACGGAGGTAACGCCGGCTATGGCAGTCGCGACTTCAGCTGCTTCCGTGGCCTTCTCGGCGTCCGCCGCACCCCCCGGGGCGGCGCGGGCGGCAAAGGCGGGAAAGGAGGCTACAAGGCGCGCGGCGGCGCTGGTGGTAAGGGTGGAGACGGCGTCATCGGCGGGGAAGGCGGACGAGGAGGGGAGGGAGGCTTCAGCGCGCCTGGCGGGGTCGGTGGCCGCGGCGGCGATGGCTCCGGCGGTAAGGGCGGCAATGGCATACCTGGCGGGCCGGGCGTTCCTGGCGGTCCTGGTGGGCTGGGCGGGGCGGGCGGTCCTGGCGGGCCAGGCCAGTGACACCTGTAGCTGCTCCTTCCTCTGAACCAACCATCGCACGTTCAGGACAGTTAACTGATCGAAAAAATTTAGCAAAATTTTCAGCCATTATTATGAAATAGAGGGAGTTATGAAAAACTTGTGCAAATTGTTCCAGATCAATTTTATGCAAATTGTTTAGCCATTATGAAATAAATGAAATCGAAAATTTTTAGCAAAATTTCCAGCCATTATTATGAAATAGAGGGAGTTATGAAAAACTTGTGCAAATTGTTCCAGATCAATTTTATGCAAATTGTTTAGCCATTATGAAATAAATGAAATCGAAACTTTTTAGCAAAATTTTCAGCCATTATTATGAAATAGAGGGAGTTATGAAAAACTTTTGCAAATTGTTCCAGATCAAATTTATGCAAATTGCTTAGCCATTATGAAATACATGAAATGAGTTATGAATATTTTGCACAAATTGCTCCGGTTCTCTTGCATTCATAGTTGCTTCTTTCTATATGAATTGTTCAGGCATTATACAAACTTGTGCAAATTGTTCCAGATCACATGATTGTTTCTTTGATATGTATCGATTTCCAACAGCATCGCAGAGAAGAGCTAGCTTGCTACACAATTTCACCTGCGCTTTAGATCTGTCTCAACCACCACAAACAGCAATGATTTGAGTTTACTTATTGTCATCGCCTATGTTGAGAAATTGATCCGCCCACCATGAAGTAATTGTATCTTTGCTGAGCTCGGTAGTATGAAGTTTCTTGAAGGGTATTTTGGTTTCAACATTTATAAATAAATGCACATTTATTTTGGGATTTTAATCAGAAACTATTAAATATCCTTTAATAGTGAAAAACACTATATGGGCAAATATGGGCTTCCATTGTCGTAATCAACGGGATCATGCACCTACTCCCAAGTGCTGCGTGTTCGTAGGTGGTAGACCGGGGACGTCTATGCTTGATCATGGCGTTCACTCTAGATAGTGAGGCATGGCAGTAGGATGCTAATGCTACCCAACTCCGAGTCTCATGGCTATCCATGGGAGCTTGGTCGAACCACACGTTCATGTGGGTGTCCGGAGATCGTCATGTCGCACCATGTGGTTGAGCTTCAGCGGCAGAATGACGTGGATCCATCACGGAGAAGTGCATTAGACAGGGGTAGCAAGACTGGCACTAATCAACAGATGACAATCTTGAGGACGAATCTGGGTGGCAGACAAGAAATGCCCAACAAGGAGCTTTTGGAAATCTTGAAGCTCATGCTCAATGGGATTATTTTGTCGCTGCGCACGGAAGCACAAATTTATAGTGATCGAATGGATTTTTATCCAGTCAAGCAAATGTTGTTCTTGGTTGGATGAAACCTTTTCCAGCCAAAATTTATAATCGGGCCACAAACATAACTCATGATGCATGCTTCCACAAGTCGTCGTCCAGTCATCTTTTACATCTGCAATGGGCCAATCATATCTTCCTCTCCCATACATAAGTCACCTTGTGCTACATCGCTTTTAGAGTATCTCCAGCCGTTCGCCCCCCAGGAGGCATAAATCGGCTGTGGGGCGGTTGGGCACCCAGCCGTCGCCCCCAGGCGCCGATGTCGGCCCAGCTTTCGGCCCATTTTCGGCGAATAATGGCCCGATATCGGCGAAAATCGGCCCATATTCGACGTGGTTCGGCGTGAATTCTCAACATAAATAATTTTTTTATCACATAGTTCATCAGAGAAAATCAATAGAAATCAAATAGTTCAACAATTAGTGCAACAACAAATAGTTCAATACAAATTATATAGTTCAACAAATAAAACTCATATTTCATCACACGTCGAGCTAGGCGTCGCCCTTGATCCTCCATAGGTGCCCTTGATTCTGCTGTAGTTGTTGATGCACCTGTGGGTCTCGGATCTCCTGACGCATATTGAGGTAGACAGTCTAGGTTGCCGGATTTCCTGCTCCAGTATGGTTCAGTGTCAAACACTGGCTCTTCCTGCTCGCTCTCAATGATCATATTGCGTAAGATGACACAACAAGTCATGATCTCCCACATTTGATCTTTCGACCAGGTCTGAGCAGGGTACCGGACAACAGCAAATCGAGATTGGAGCACACCAAATTCCCGCTCGACATCCTTCTTGCAAGCCTCCTGAACCTTGGCAAAGTGGGACTTCTTGCCTCCTAGCACAACATTTGAGATAGTCTTCACAAATGTCGACCATCTCGGATAGATGCCATCAACTATGTAGTACCCTTTGTTGTAGTGCCGCCCATTGACCCCGAAGTTCACCGGAGGAGAATGAGCTTCAACAAGCTTGGCAAAGGCAGGGGAGCACTGCAGCACGTTGATGTCATAGCGAGTTCCTGGCATATACCAAAGAAGGAGTACCAAATCAAAAGGTCATGTGTGGCCACCGCCTCAAGTACCACACTTCGACCTCCTTTGGCGCCTTTGTACATCCCCTGCCAAGCAAATGGGCAGTTCTTCCATTTCCAATGCATGCAGTCGATGCTTTCAAGCATCCCAGAAAATCCTCAATGGTGGTGGACTCGTCCATGCGCCCATAGTCGTCGAGTGAATCACCGGGAGCTCCGTATGCGATCATCCTCATCGTTGTCGTGCACTTCTGGATTGAGGTGAATCCAAGTTTGCTGGTGCAATCGTTCTTGCACTTGAAGTAGCTGTCGAACTCCCGGATGGAATTCACAATCCTGAGGAAAAGCTTTCGACTCAGCCGATAATGGCGCCGAAATACTTTATCGAAGTAGTCGGACTAGAGCATGCAGTAGCCTTCCAGACAATGCCGGTTCTTTGCTATCATCCGCCCCGGCGCCGAGCCACCTCGCCGCGGCTTTTCATTGCTCACGAGCAGGCCGAAGAGGGCAGCGAGGACCATGAGATGTTCCTCTTCCTGGATGTCGGCATCGGCTTCCTCCTCTAGCAGCGCGGCGAGCGCCTCCTCATCGTGTATTTTAAGGCCCTGTCGGTGAACTTCTCAAGGCCCTGTCAGCTAGTGATAAGTGTATTTTAAGTTTTGTTGCAGTATTTTGGTAATTTGAGCCTAAAATTTATATGGATCAAAATTAATTTTACTTATATTAAAAATTTCATGATAAGTAATTTAAGATTTTTCTATTGGTATTTCGGGCCCAAAATTATGAAACTTCATGAAGTGTTGTGGTCTTTAGCGTATTCAAAGTAATAAAAAATTGGAAAAATGGTGTTATAACCTTACAAGAACTTAGAACGAATATCAGAAAACATTCCATATATTATATGATAATTTTTGAATACAATTTTAGTAATTTCAACAATGCAAACTCAAATGCATGATTATTTTTAGATTTTATAAATTAGAAAATTCATTTCTCTTGGAAGATATGTTCTCTAGAGTAATCAAACAACTAGAAATTCAAAAGCTATCTGGTTCCAAATTTTATATGTCATGAAATAAAATTTGTATTCGTGAATGTTCATACTCCACCATTTATTCTTACTCCGCATATATTTCTTGTCTTAAGTCAAACTTCATCAAGTTTGACCAAGTTTATAGGAAAAATATGTACATTCACAATGTCAAATCAATATCATTAGACACATAATAGAATTAAATTTTATATTGTATATATTTTAATATTATAATGTTCAAATTTTTAATATAAATTTGTCAAACTATACGAAGTCTGACTTAAGTTAAATCTTATATGCGCTGTAAAAAGAAGGAAAATAGTTCTCTTCAGCCGACCTATCATGCGTAGAGTCGATGAAAGGAGATTTTTTTTGAATTTTTCTAAAAATTTTCTTTGAATTTTTATCCGATTTTTAAATTTTTGAATTATTTTCAATTTAATCTCTAATCATCCCTCATCACTACACTATTTAACCACTAATCTCTAATCACCTCTCATCATTCCAAATTCACTAACTTCCCGGCCGGTCACCCATCCTCTCACTACTCCAGCCTGAGCACGCTTAACTTGCGGGTTCTATTCTCTCTGATTTCCAAGTCTGCACTTGTTGTTTTCCTAACAATAGTAAGATGTCAATCCTATTAACCCTCGGGAGTTTAGCTTGAGCATGAAGTCATACGTTTCACTGTTTGAGTTTGAAACTATTATTCTAAAAAACAATAATTATTTAGTAACACTAATATTTCTTGAGTAAGTAGTTTGACCATAGTTTGACTATAGTTTGACCACATTTTGACCATAGTTTGACCAGATTTGACCAAAATTCAAAAATAAAATAAAATAATTATTTAGTAACACTAATATTCTTGAATTTGAGGATTCTAAAAATTTGCAAACAGGCCGTAGCCGGCCAAAATCGGATGCGGATTTTCGTGCTGAACATTTTGATATATTATACGTTTTTTTCTGACATCGTATGCAAAAGTTATAGCCGTTTTACATTTTCCCTACACTTTTTGCAAAACATGTCCAAATTTATGTTTTTAAATTTTCCTAACTAGTAGATGTAGTAACATATCTACATCTCGAAGGATTTTAATTTTTGAAATTTTTATCATTTTCTTTTATTTTTTACAAAACTAGAAAGGCGATCCCGGGGGGTAGAGTTTGAAAATGGGACCTTTAGTCCCGGTTTGAGGCACGAACCGGGGCTAAAGGGCATTGCACCTTTAGTCCCGGTCCGTGTCTCAAACCGGGACTAAAGGTCTAGTCCCGGTTTGAGACACGGACCGGGACTAAAGGGCATCACACCCTTTATTCCTAGTTCGTGTCTCAAACCGGGACTAAAAGGCTCATCTGAACCGGGACTAATGCCTTTAGCCGCACGAACCGGGACCAATGCTCACATTAGTCCCTGTTCGTATAAGAACCGGGACCAATGCTCACGTTAGTCCCAGTTCGTATAAGAACCGGGACTAATGGGCTTATCTGGCCCGAACGAAAGCCATGTTTTTTACTACTGAGTTCAGTTGTCCGCACAGCCGTTGGATCCCATCTGGATCCAACCGTTCTTTACACACGTTCACATCTGTTTTTGCTAGCCCCCAACCAGCCACGGGCCCCCTCACCTTCTCTCCGGAAACCTCCACCTTCTTCTTCCAAACATTTTTCTCTCTTTCTCTCTCTGAGCTCTCATCCCCTTGCAGGTTCCTTTTGTCGCCGCGTCTGCAACAAGATCTCAAGCCGCGTTCAACGTCTCGTGGGAGCACCAAAGTTCGCTTGCACCATGGGGAGTTGCTTCCGACGTCGCCCTGCCGTCCCGCGGCAGCACTGCTATGGACATCCATGGATGTCACCCTCTTGAGCGTAGTAACAACCGCTGGTGCCGGCATAGCAAAACTTACTGCAATTGTGCTAGTGCTGCGCAACGCGGAGATGTTTACACCCAAGACATCGGTTACAAAAATAAATCTGCAACAAGACCTCTGTTGCAAAAAAGTTCCACAAGAAGACCTTTGTTACAAAAGTAAATCTGCAGCATGTCCTTGCTATATATATAGTCGTTATGGCTTAACATAATAGGATCTCGATCTTTAGATTAGAACACCTCTTATGCAGAAAATTAGGGACTAACCTTGACTTGCAGAAATCATTAATGGGTAGCCCTTTGTTGGCAGCCGTGTTTCTCCAGCGATGTGGAGTCCTTCGGAGGAGATCGCAGCAGGGACGCAGGGGCGCCGTAGTCGAAGAGGAAGCCCATGGATGCCGGTGGCGCTCCTCTCCTGGTGGCCGCCGGTAGACATCGGTCTTCCAGCCCCTTAGCACAATTTTAGGATTGGGCAGTTTTTTCGATAGCCACTCTTTAGTTGGTGTCTTATACGTGCTATCTTTTTTTCTTTTATATCAAGTGCTGGGGCTGGGGACCGGGTCCAAAACGGTTGGTTTAGAGGCCTCTGATCAAGGCTCCTACGTGAAAGGTATGGGGTCACAAACCTCCTGGTTTCGCTCGGGTTGTTACCTGAGATCAAATTCCAACATTCTTCCCCTTGAGCGTAAGGTTAACAAACATCATAAACCCACTCGTAACAGAAATAACATACCAAAGTAAGGTGTCACAGTGACCTATCAAATGAGATTGGACATCAGTACTTATAGTATATCATTCTATCTCGAAATGAAAAACATAATACTCTATGGGAGTTGGATTATTCAACGGTCTTTATTTCCAGGATCAACAAGACTTTCCAGCAACCCATGCTAGCAACATAATCATTCAATTGGGTGGTAAGTCTTTGATAAACGGACTCGTAAAACATTTAGACGTACTCATACGCTCAACTTCAATAGCTTGATCCTGGATTCTATCTTTCACAACAAGAAACATATTGTCAATGATTTTGGCAATGCCATTTGACATGTTGTTACTCGCATAGAAAACTGCATGTTCATATTGCAGTAGGTGGTTTAGAAATGCTGTCTACCACCTTAATTTCAGGAATAAACTCATTTGACATACAACCTTCTCAGTAGTCTCTAACACGCCAAATAATAAAATGCATCATTACTGATGCCATCAGTGTCATTATGGAGCTTTTCCACGATATAGCTCCATATGTGAGGGTGGGGATGTAACATAACGTAGAAACTCAAAATCCACACACCTCGCAAAAACAATGTCTGAATAACCTACGTTATTGAGGTTACCAGACTTCTTATTAGTGAGCATGTAAACTTTATTGCCTTCATGTACATTTGCCAATTATCCCGATCATAATTAGGGTACTTTCATGCTTGAATACTTACATTGCTTCTGACAGCTGAAGCATAAGGAAAGAACATTATCTGATCAGCTCTGTGATAGAGTACTACCACGTAATATTTTCTTTTGTACTCTATCAACGTATGTTATCGTAATAAAACTTATACTCCTTTTTGACATATATCTTGGCGAAACTCAATACAAGCAAAGTATGGGGCATCACCAAGATCCTTCGTGTTACAAATAGAAAATAGAAATTACTTGGCTCGCCAAAATATTCTATCTCCACAAGGTAGTGATCTTACTCCCCCTTGTCTTATAGTATGAGTGTCCCAATGCTTGTATTATCTCATAATTGTATTTCTTTAGATAACATGCCTTATGTCAACTTCACCCATGAAAAAACCATACAGTTGAGTCATACATACATTATCAACTAAGTCAACACAAGAGCATGTCATAGTAATAACACAAACATCACAAGAACTCAATGAGGAAATTCTATGGAGTTCCATACATCATTAGAGCTCATAATCTTCATCCTATATGGCAACTAGCCACTAAGATGATCATTCACACACATTATCGATCATAGGGAAATTGTTGAGTCTCAGCAATAAGTGTAGCATGAGAGAAAAATAAATTCCTCTCAATTTACCTGATGCATATGAACAAAGATCTAATGGAGTTATCCTTAAGATTAATGTTCATATGCTCCATGTTCCCTGATGATCACTTTATTTAGAAGATGGAAAATATATCCAAAAATCTTGATAACAATCATCCCAGCTCTAAACCATAACACCGTTGGGCTGAAGATGGAAAAGGACTTAATGAATTGTGAAAAATGATTATAAACGACGTTAGTCAGAAATATAACCACAAACAACATGATACTGACAAACTTGCCACTTGAGTGAAGTGTCACATATGATTATAAATGACGTTGGTCATTTATAATCGACATGTTACATCATGATGGTCATTAGACTAGCAAGCTTGCCACTTTAGCAATCATGTGTGCTTCGTAATGCTCATAAGGGACTAAGTACACACTAACATGATAAAGGAGTCATTTTTCTAAATAAGACATGTTGCATCTTAATTAGAGAACCAACATTAGAATGTGCTTTTCGTACATTCTCCAACCAAGACTTCTCGTTGGTTCCATCTTAATTAGAGAATTGAGATACATAGTTTGCTTAATTGTACATGCTATGATCTAAGTAGGAGAAGTGAACGCGATATCTAATACTAAAGGAGACTTTGAGTCTCCCCCTAGAAATGTGGTCTAAAACCACAATTTTTGATGAGATCTCATTAATTACACTTTTCTTACATCTTCAATTGTAACATAGCATATAATCTTTACAAAAGATTCATTTAGTGAAAACATAAGTCGTCTCACCATAAGGTGCGACTAACATTACATAATTGGAGTTGACTTAGTAACATATAAAATCACATCATCTATTCGAGAGACGAAATTAAGGTTCTCCAATAACCAGGAGCATGAACAAAACACCATCAATAAGATGAAGAATTAAGTCATCTCCAAAAGCTAGTGGAATAAATCCAGTAGTTTTGACTTTAATTTCCTTTGCGTTAGTGATGTGCATGATGGCACATGCGTCCTCTCCCAATGGCTGCCTTATCATCATGATCAACATCCTTCAAACTTAGTGGCAGAAAAACATTGGGAGATTCCTTACATGAGACAATGATCTCACCTCTCCATGTGGAAAAGTTATTTACATAAGGTTCTTCTATGCCAAACAAAAGTTTGACATCATTATTGTTCATTGCTATATATAAAGGAGACAACATTATGAGCATCACAACAAAATATCAAGCATGAATTAACCATGCAATGGGATGAGTCAAAAAGATGCTTAGTCACAAATAACACATGAGAATAATCAACGTTGGTCAGAATATCATCATATGCCATTATAACATTTATTTATTAAATCTCTAATCAAAACTTCTCGTTGGTTCCATTTTGACTAGAGAGACATCAAATCACATAATTATGAGCAAGAACTTCAGCTAACATTAACATAAAGCAACAACATAAAAACTTGTTTGCCATCATACAAAATGAGACCCTTTGTCACTAAAGTTGACACCGATAATAACACTGGACATAAGTGTCAACATTATCACTAAAATTCTCAATGACATATAATGGAAATGGCATTAGACCTAACAAAAACATATAAATGTCACTTCCACTGACTAAACATTAAAATTGACATTCTCAGTGAAAATGACATTAATATTATCATCGGGATATCATAACATTTTCCAAGTAATAAAATTTGGGCACAAAATTACATAAGGATTCACCAAATAATATTAGGTATACACCATGTGTCAAACAAATGACAACATGTAATTTGGAATAATTCACTCCACAAATTCCTTTGCAAAGGAATTCTGATTATAATTCATTAACATCATTTTTAATCGTTATGATTATGTCAGCGGTGCATATCATAATAAAATGATGTAAAATTCACCAACCATAAACTTTAGTTTTTCCCAAGAGGCATATTGCCCCAACATTATGATGACACATAGTGCAACGTGGTAAACCGCATCAAGCGAGCATTAACATTTTTTTCGTGTGGTCGCCTCAGCTCGGTAGTACTGATGACAACATTAAGAAATGCCATAAGGGTGGCATCAACATAAAATTCACACTTAACTAAAATTTCCAAATAAAATATTCAGAAATCTCAACAAGTGATTCACATTAATTTCAACATTGAAAAAATACCAGGAAGATGATCATCATAAAAGGCGCCATTAATAAAATGACTTCAACACTGATTGTGCATTAATTTTCTAAGAAAAACTTCTCGTTGGTTCCATTTTACTAAGAAAATTAAATCACAATCCACAACATAAATTTCTGGTGATTTTTAATTTATAACAATGCATAAACATCATCAGAATAACCATAATACAGAAAATGCACTGAATAAAAGAAACAGACGTGCAGAACATAGTTTTGGCCCAATAACCCGCGGTTATCCTTTATTGAATCTGTTGGAAATATGCCCTAGAGGCAATAATAAATTAGTTATTATTATATTTCCTTGTTCATGATAATCGTTTATTATCCATGCTATAATTGTATTGATAGGAAACTCAGATACATGTGTGGGTACATAGACAACACCATGTCCCTAGTAAGCCTCTAGTTGACTAGCTCGTTGATCAATAGATGGTTACAGTTTCCTGACCAAGGACATTGGATGTCATTGATAACGGGATCACATCATTAGCAGAATGATGTGATGGACAAGACCCAATCCTAAGCCTAGCACAAAGATCATGTAGTTCGTATGCTAAAGCTTTTCTAATGTCAAGTATCATTTCCTTAGACCATGAGATTGTGCAACTCCCGGATACCGTAGGAATGCTTTGGGTGTACCAAACGTCACAACGTAACTGGGTGGCTATAAAGGTGCACTACAGGTATCTCCGAAAGTATCTGTTGGGTTGGCACGAATCGAGACTGGGATTTGTCACTCCGGTTGACAGAGAGGTATCTCTGGGCCCACTCGGTAGGAAATCATCATAATGTGCACAATGTGACCAAGGGGTTGATCACGGGATGATGTGTTACGGAACGAGTAAAGAGACTTGCCGGTAACGAGATTGAACAAGGTATCGGGATACCGACGATCAAATCTCGGGCAAGTACAATACCGCTAGACAAAGGGAATTGTATACGGGATCGACTGAGTCCTTGACATCGTGGTTCATCTGATGAGATCATCGTGGAACATGTGGGAGCCAACATGGGTATCCAGATCCCGCTGTTGGTTATTGACCGGAGAACGTCTCGGTCATGTCTGCATGGTTCACGAACCCGTAGGGTCTACACACTTAAGGTTCGATGACGCTAGGGTTATAAAGGAAGTTTGTATGTGGTTACCGAATGTTGTTCGGAGTCCCGGATGAGATCCCGGACGTCGCGAGGAGTTCCGGAATGGTCCAGAGGTAAAGATTTATATATGGAAAGTTGTTGTTCGGGTTCCGGGAAAAGTTCGGGTTTTTCTGGTATTGTACCGGGAAGCTTCCAAAAGGTTCCGGAGGATTCCGGAGGGGTCCGGAGGTCCGGAAATTGTTCCACCACGTCCAATACAGCAGCATGGGCTGTAAGGGGGCGCCCTAGCCTTAATGGGCCAGCCCCCCAAGGCCCATGCGCATGGGAGAGGGGAAACCCTAAGGGGGAGGGCCTCCACTTGACTTGGGAGGCACTCCTCCCCCCTTGGCCGCCTGTAACATCCCCAACATCACACTACAATAATCTCTCATTAATGAAGGTCATGTCATCATGATCATCATGCCAGAATGCCCCTTGTCCAAAATCTGCTTCAAATTCAAATTCAAATTGCATGTCAAATATTTGCTTCTTCTTTCATGCAAATAAAATAGTTCATCCTATGGCAAATAATCCCTAGATATTTGTCATGTTGAATCCAACATCTTTGGAATTCCCAAATTGCCCGTGGAAATTAATTATTGTTCCAGTAGCATTTAAATATGCCATTCCCAAATTCCAAAATTCCTAGACAATTCCTCTTGCCTCCAAACTATTTGCGGCAATACTAAAAATGTGGAGGAATTTATGGGCCAAGTCCCATATTTGTCCTAATCCCTTGGATGCTAAAAAAACCTTTTCCTCTCTCTATTTTAATTTTAAGATGAAAAGAAGCCCCCCCCTCCCCGCTGGGCCTTGGCCCAGATGGCCAAGCGGCCCGAGCCAACTGGCCCACTCCAGCTGGCCAGCCCAGCCTCCCACGCTCCCCCGATCGCCTTCCTGTTCGAGCGACCGCGGGCACGGTCGCCACCCAACCACCTCGCCGGCGATGCCCGACGAGAGGATAAGGCGTCCACCGCCCCGACGCCTCGGCCCCCTCGCCTCCCACTTGCCCTGCCTCCCCCCTCCACTCGCGCTAGTCTCTATCCCCTCGAACACTCGCTCCTCCTCCTCCATATTTGCCTCGCCGACGTGCCCTGCGCCGTCCGCCGTGCTGACCGCGGCCACCGCTGTCCCCGTCCATCTCCGACGATTCCCCGAGCGCCGTCGTACCCCGCGAAGTCTTACTCGACCACCGGACCAAACCAGGAGCCCCACAGCGAGCGCGGCGACCTCTTCTTCTTCCTCTACTCCGACGAACGCCGGCGTCGAATTCAGCCACCTCGCGCCTTCCCCTGGACGCTCGAATTCGTCGACGTCCGGATTCCGGCGCCGCTCCGGTCAGCGCTGCCGTGGCTCTAGGCCATCCCAGCACTCGGGACCGCCGATGTTGGATGCGTGCGGCTCCCCTCGTTCGAACGCGCGTCACGGCGCTCGTTTTAACCACCCCATAGGCTTTTCCCGATGCGCTCCCGATCGCCGCTGCCGCCTCCACTCGCCACCGGCGATACTCCGGTCGTCCCCGAGGCCGGTCGTCGTCACCATCGTGTGCGCGGCGCCAGGCCGCACCCTTAGGTCCAAGCCGCAGGTCCGAAGGCCCCCTGTAGCGCGGCTCCGGCCAACTCCGGCGAGGCGCCGCCGTTGCTTTGGTCGTCGGAGCCGCTCCGTCGCCGGCGACCGACGTGGCGCCGCGTGGCCCCCCTTGTTGACTCTGTTAACTCAGTCAACTGTGCTGACTGGGCAGGCCCCAACCGCTGACACGCGGGCCCCGCCGCTTATTCCTCTAATTAAACTGTTTTAATAATTAAAACTAATTAGTTTAGCTAATTAGTCTATGACAGGTGGGGTCCAGTAGCTAATTAACATAGATTAGTTAGTTTAATACACTGTTAGACTAACAGAGGCTGACATGTGGGTCCCACTGGACCGACCCACAGGTCAGGTTTGACCTGGTCAGAGAGTCTGATGACTGCTGACATCATCAGCACGTCATGCTGATGTCATATTCCATTTCCGTTAATTTTAATAATTTCAGAAAATGTTTAAATATTTAGAAATTCATAGAAAATAAATCGTGCCTCGGATGAAAGTGTTTTCTATATGAAAGTTGCTCAAAAAATCCAACGAATCCGAATACGTGGTTCGTTCATCTGTCACATGCCCCTAGCATGCTGAACATGGAACTTTCCCCCTCTTTTCCTTTGTCCGGAATCCGCCTAACGTCAGGAATTCATCCTCGGATGTTTCCCCCTTTCGTCTGCAATGTGTAGTACCGCGTTAGAGCACGCCTAGCGCTACGTATCGTCATGTCATGCTTAGTGATACCTCTGTTTGCTATGTATTTACTGTTTCTTCCCCCTCATCTCTCCGGTAGACCCCGAGGCCGATGATGCCCCGGTGATCGACTACGTCGTCGACGACGACCCCTCCTTGCCAGAGCTACTAGGCAAACCCCCCCTTTGATCATCCCGATATCGCCCATTCAATTCTCTCATGATTGCATTAGATTTTGCTACTGTTATTGATTGCTCCTATTCTGATGCATAGCCTGCTTTTGTATCTGCTGTTGTTTCCTTACCTGCTTATCCTAAACTGCTTAGTATAGTTTGGTTAGTGACCCATCAGTGACCCCCACCTTGTCCTTGTTGCCCCTGCTTCATCATTGAAGACCCGATCAACGGGATCGAAGACCAGGCCCAGACACCGCACATCACTTCCCCTTAGTTGCTTGACACTATTGGGTTACTATCGAGTACCGAGGGTGAGACCTCATCAGCACTTCTGATGTTGACCCTATAGTGTAGTTATTCGGTCGTGGTCATCGAGGGTGATTTCCTCTTTAACCACTTCTGATACGACTCTGTCATGCAACCCCTCAAGTGTGGACCTCGAGGGTGAATCCTCTTACGTTCACCTTGATGACTACATCGAGTGGAATTCACCGGGGGTGATTCCTCGGGTTTTCCCCATGATGTTTAGCCACACAGTTACTATGATTACTATGACTTTACACTGAGCCATGTTACTAAAGACGGGTCGACCCTGAGGGGTACCCGCGCGAGCTTAATTGCGAGTGATGTGGAGACGGGTTGACCTGGAGGGTGCCCGCGAGATAAATACGAGGCGTGGCCGGGCATTCCTAGCCCTTGCCGCAAGTCCTCGAGACGGGGCAACGGGGTCACATCTTTCGTGAGTCTCTGCTTGTTACTGCGCGTTCCTAATCCACTACGATTTGGATATTTGATCCGAGGGGCCTCTGGCCTGATAGCACTAACCATCACATGGGCATAGTATGGGCGTTCTGCGTCGTATACATCAGCCGAAGCTTAATAGACGTCAGCGACTGAGCGGCGCGCGCCGGGTTGGACTGCGTAAGCGCCTGCCCTGTTGAAGGAGGTAGCTAGGTCTGCTCACCGGCCGCCCACGCAACGTGCAGGAGTTCCCGGGGAGATGGCCCATGACCCTTGGGGGCATAGGTTCAGTCCGGCGTGATGGCCTCTCTATTAAGCCTAGGTCGGGTTGCGGCGTATTGTTTGGCCGAGGCCGGGCCTGACCCAGGAAAGTGTGTCCGGCCGGAGTTAAGCGAGCGTGGTGGGTAAGTTGGTGCACCCCTGCAGGGAAGAAAACATCTATCGATAGCCTGTCCTACGGTAACGTACACTTGGAGTTGTATCCCGATCGATACAACTAGAACTGGATACTTGTGATGAGAATTGGATGGTGATGAGTACTGGATTGTGATGATAACTGGATAGTATGGCTCTGGGATTGCTTTCTCGCAGGGAGTCGAAAAAGGATCTCCGGCCGAGGTTGATAACACTACTACTTTACTTTATGCTACTATACTCCTTCCGGTTGCTGCAAGATGGTGGTTTCCAGAAGATGCTAGTCTTCGATAGGACTAGGCCTTCTCTCTATTCTGGCATTTCTGCAGCCCAGTCCACATATACAGGCTTCCTTTGATAATGTTGCATATGTAGTGTAGATCCTTGCTTGCGAGTACTTTGGATGAGTACTCACGGTTGCTTTGCTCCCCCTTTTCCCCCTTTCTTCTTCTTTCCGGTTGATGCAACTAGATGACGGAGCCCAGGAGCTAGATGCCACCGCCGATGCTTACTACTACGTGGAGGCCGCCGATGACCAGGAGTAGTTAGGAGGCTCCCAGACAGGAGGCCTTGCCTTTTCGATCGATGTTGCTTTTGTGCTAGCCTTCTTAAGGCAAACTTGTCTAACTCATGTCTGTACTCAGATATTTGATCTTCCGCTGACTCTTGTGTTTTCGAGCTTATGTATTCGGGCCCTCGAGGCCCCTGGCTTGTAACATAAAGCTTGTATTATTTTAATTTGTGTCTAAAGTTATGTAGTGATATCTTCCCGTGAGTCCTTGATCTTGATCGTACACATTTGCGTGTATGATTAGTGTACGATTGAATCGAGGGCGTCACAAGTTGGTATCAGAGCCGACTGCCTGTAGGTAGCCCCCTTTCCAACTCATTTGCCGAAGTCGAGTCTAGTCACTACAAAAACTTTTACTAACATGGCTGTGTGGCTTACGGGCCCACGTTGTCATTGGGAGGTATTAGGATCTTTTATTTCTCGTCTATGCTCTGGGACTCTGATCTCTCTTCTATTCGGGTTAAACATTTTACTAACTCTGACATTAGGTTCTCGTACCCGCTTCCTCCCGGAGAGCCCCGACATTACCAATGATCGCTTGCTTCGCCAGAAGATTTTGCAGATACTCCTCGATGTTTCTCGAGACCCTGTGCCCACTGCCTTGCAGTTCCTGACCACAGATAATCCCCGTGAATAACATCTTTGCCGCTTGTACCTTCATACCTAGTTGCTCCTATTGTTACAAGATGTACTCTGTTGTTTCGAGAATCCTTTGTGCCTTCTGCTTTGCGGCTTCTTTTTGCACTACGGATGATTCACTGAACCCGTTTAACCCCAGTTGTTCATATGCTTTCCAAAATACTTGGAAATACTATGTGATCTTCTGAAAATCCTTTGCAGCCTATTGCTCTTGATTCTCCCGCATTAGGATAAATTCCATATGTCTAGCAATATTCTTTAAACTTCTTTGTGGTTGTCATTCTGTTCCTATGGATTCAACGTGTGAGCGAATATTCGCAATCATCAATTAATCCTTGGAAAATTTCTTTCCGGCTTTGACATCTATCCGGTTATGAGCTGGTTCTTGCCCAATCAAAATCTTATCGGGTGCACCTTTAAGTCTATTCAACTTACTCATCTTTTGATCAGAGCCTCTGCTTCTGATCTTCCGACTTGAAATCATAACTCCTTTGTACTCAAGCATCGAATTAATCAGATGTTTCTATAATCCAATGCCTTTGCATTCCTTCCTTCTTTTGATTGAGTACTGATACTCACATCAGATCCATTAAGGACCGATGAATCCTTTGTTGGATTATTATCCGGCAGTTTCCTTCATATTCGAAATTTTGTGCGCTCTTCCCCTGATACACATTGCCTTTGGTAAATTGTATCCTCTACCCTCTCAACCATGCTCTGCCTTCGAGCTTGTGTTATTTTACTCGTGGAGTTTGTGGTATATGTTCCCAAGATGCCCCTATGGGTTGGACCTATGCGTTCCTTAGTCCATGTGAACCCTAGATTTTTCACGATACATACTCTTCTGTTGTTTTGCCAGATAACATTTCAACACTACAACTTCATCGGAAACGAGGAGTAAATGAAAGGTTATGCATTGAAGAAGTGGGAGTCGACCTTGAACTTTGTGTTCATGCCCATAGACACGATGTAGACCTTAGCATGTAAGCTTCTCTTTTAATCTAATGTTCCCTTGGTATAAGCTCATCTTGCATTTGTAAATTGATTCTTTGCAATCGTGGTTCCGGTCATATTTTCTCCTTGATTCCATTTCCCGAACAAGTTAAAATACTTGACTTCTACAGATCATTTCATCTGCCCAACCTCTATTCTGATCAACCTCGAGTATTGCCCCCTGTTATCTCGAGGATATTGTGTCTTCGCACTACCTCTTGTAAATTCTTAATTGGAGTGATACTCCGTCACATCATTCTTAGCCTGATCGGCTATATCATTATCGTACTAAATTTTAANGGTTATGCATTGAAGAAGTGGGAGTCGACCTTGAACTTTGTGTTCATGCCCATAGACACGATGTAGACCTTAGCATGTAAGCTTCTCTTTTAATCTAATGTTCCCTTGGTATAAGCTCATCTTGCATTTGTAAATTGATTCTTTGCAATCGTGGTTCCGGTCATATTTTCTCCTTGATTCCATTTCCCGAACAAGTTAAAATACTTGACTTCTACAGATCATTTCATCTGCCCAACCTCTATTCTGATCAACCTCGAGTATTGCCCCCTGTTATCTCGAGGATATTGTGTCTTCGCACTACCTCTTGTAAATTCTTAATTGGAGTGATACTCCGTCACATCATTCTTAGCCTGATCGGCTATATCATTATCGTACTAAATTTTAACTGTGCTACCTGGTCCTTATTCCTGGAGCACAACTTTTCGACGATGAGCGAAGCTTACGTCGATCTTCATCATCTTATCATTCCACCTTGAACAACAAGCTTGAATCCGAGCTTGTGTCGTATCCATGGTTCCAATAGCCTTCGCTTCATCATTCCTTTTGCTTGATGGCATCGCTCCTCGATGGCATCTTCATAGAGCCTCTCGACAAAGGCGTCGTGATCAGCATCAACATTTTGACTTCTGTTGAAATGACAATTGAATTCATGGTGAGAGATACCATCCTTGACCTACGATGAATTGAGTTATCATCGACTACCCCCTTGTCTTCTTTCCAACACATGATTGATCATGTCTTGGTTATACCTTGGACTCCTTGCTATTCCTGCAATTGTTCTTTGAGTATTTCTTGTGATCTTCAACTCCAACCCCTACT
>LR880970.1:844796805-844826440 GCA_904067115.1 Aegilops sharonensis
TCTCTCTCTCTCTCTCTCTCTCTCTGTCTCTCTCTCTCTCTCTCTCTCTCTCTCTCTCTCTCTCTCTCTCTCTCTAAATTTATTAGTACTTGTCTCAAAATTGATTTTCTTAGAGCGTCTCTACCCATTCCCCTGAAGTCCTATGACTTCCTAAAAATTGAAAAATATCGGGAGTTAGAGGTGTTTAATCATTCCCGAAAATATTCAACTACACCGTGCCAGGCGTCGTGGCCAGTCTCAAAGCCAAAATATATCAGTATAATATCTAAACAAAAAAATTGAGAGGATTGTTGTGTGGAACAGGTGGTTGTGCCATCGGAGCCCGACTGTAGCTCTCATCAAATATCATGGTGCGGTTCTACAACCCGAGAATCGGAGATTTTGAGAACAAGACACGACTAGCAAATTGCATGCGGGACGGGGAGTTACTAAATTACAATAGACCAGCAACATTGTCATGTGGTATGGTTGAAAAATCAAAATTTATCTGGGAGAATGCTCCAGCTATGGTTTCTGCTTGACACACATTCATGTGGTTCTAGAGTTCGATATTAGATCTAGGCTTATCATACAACGTTGTGGAAATTTTGTTTGAGATTTTCTATAGGGAGTCAGTGTGTTAGTTTTCGACGGCGTGGCGGCGACGCTTTCCAGGCTAATCATGTGCTTGAAGAACGAATGGATGAGAATCATCACAAGGAGACAAGGGAAAAGAGAAATAGCGGTTCGAGGGTCCACCCTAGGACGCGTGCATGCGAGTGATGGGCCGAAAACTCCGCCGGTTGCTTGGCACGATCATTTACCTAGTTAAATTAATGGTCAAACTTTAACATAAAATACGAGAGAGTCGGGTAACCCGGATGAATCGAGTACAAAATAAAGAGCCGAGCAATTCTTCATCATAATAGAAGAGATGCAGTTTGAAATCATAGCTACTAGTAATAGTTCAAACTATCATTGGACCATGAACATAGGGTGTAACACATTGTTAATCCTTGATTTTCTCATGCATGGATTGTGAGCAACTGTCGGAAAAAAAACCCTCTCTCTCTAGGAAAGGTTGGATGGTTAGCAGGACAGTGGTATCCCCTGCCCAATAGTGTTCAAATCCTATACTTGAGATTGATGCTTTAATTTTTCTATATTTTCTTAACACATTTCGGCCATTTTCGTTTAGTAAGAGGAGATGTTCCTGTCGAGTACGAGACACCTGTGGTGCTTTCGTCAATTTCAAGATGCTATGCTGGCTTAGTCTTTTGGTTGTGCTCATAGAGGTAGGGTGTATGTGTGTTCGTTCATAAATGTAAGTGTATGCTCATGTATATCAGCCACTTCGATTTCGATTGTACTGTGTTAAAAAAAAACTCTCGTACTAGCTAGAACCTCCACGGGGTGAATCAGTACTTGTGTTTGATAAAGTTTCCTAATCTAGTGCAGATCTAGACGAACACGGTGGTGTCAGATATTGCTTGTTTGACCCCGCAAAAAAATAAATAAACAGATATAGCTTGTTTGGTCGACTCCTTGTCGCCTACGGCGCTGAACGTATTCAACACGTTTAACACAAACACAAGCCCTCGAACGGCGAATCGACTGCTTTAGACTCGAGGTCGCTATCGGCACCGAATTGAACACGCAATCGATTCTTCTTGGTCTCTTCCCGATGGCCAACGGCGCCGCCAACCCCGAGATGGAGAAGAAGTTCCCGGCCGACGTCGAGGCTCCTAAGGCCACCGAGACGGCAGTGGACGCTTACCAGAAGAAGAAGAAGAAGGTGTTGCTCTCGCTATCGGCGCCGGAGGACGACGTCGGCGTCCTGCCACTCGACCTGCTTCGCGACATCCTACTGCGCCTCCCTGCCAAGTCGGTCTGCCGCTTCCGCGCCGTTTGCACCGCGTGGCACTCCCTGCTCTGCCACCTGGATTTCATCGCAGCCGCTCAACCTGGCCCGCGCATCGCAGTAGGCATGTGCCATGACGGCCCTGGCGATGTCGTCGTCAGCGTCCTGGACATGGATTCTGGCCACGTCCTCAAGCGGGTAAGCATTGACGCCGTCACAAGCCGCCACAGCACGCCGCCGCCGCACGAGACGCCCGACGTGAGTCCTGAACGAGCAGTCTGTGTCATGGGCAACGACGGGCGGCTCCACCTGATCGACCCTGCCACTGGCGCGGTCAAACTCTTGCCTGACCCGCCCGCATCAAACCACATGTCTACTTCGTGCACGCTTGGGTGCGCCGCCTTGACGGGAGAGTACAAGGTGCTCGCCATCGCGAACGCAGCGAAGCATCCATGGCAGCAGATATGCAAGATCCTCACCCTCAACGATAATGGCGGGGAGCAGCGCTGGAGGGAGACGGGGAGCCCAGGGTACAGTTTGCTAGCGCCACTACCGCCATGGACTTACAGCAGGGAGGTCGCTGTGGTCGAGGGGGTGGCCTACTTCCTGGTCAGGCCGGACCACACGCTCGACGTGCAGCATGCCTGGATCATGGCGTTTGACCTTGGAGACGAGGTGTGGCAGCCGGATGCGCTCCAAGGCCCGGAGTGCAAGCACAATGTCGCCTTGGCCACACTCGAAGGCAAACTCGTTGTGTGCCATGACAACCGCCAAACCTCCATGGAGCTATGGTTTCTTGTGGACGGCCCTGACCAGGCTGACTGGTGTATGCGGCACAAGATTGTCATGCCCTCTCTTAAGCTCTCGTCACCGGTGCCGACTTGTGGCATGTATTTCGGGAAGCCATTAGCGGGGCTAGACGACCGAACGATTGTCATGTGGATGCGGGTGACACCAACAGGCTGCAGCTTCCCGCTGGACACGGTGCTGCGGTATTACGACCCAAGAACCAGGGCTTTCACAGACGGAATGCAGGTAGCAAAGTGCAGCCATGTTACTGTGCACACGTGGAGCATATTGTATTCAGGAAAAGGAGGGATCAGGCGAGCTGCATTAGAGAGCTAGTAGTTTACTTAATCATTAGATAAATATCATTGATCTAGGGCACCATCCTTTGTGACTGTATTAGTCAAGATCTAACACGTGCATCCAGCAATAAGAAACTTGTGTAATTTGAAGGGTGTCTGGGTTAGCGTCCGCACGGCAAGAGACACAATGGTTTTGTTTTCTATATGTTTTTTTTGCGGCTGATTGTTTTCTATGACTTTTTCATGTAATATAAGTGTATGCGAATTCATAGTTCTCTATTTTTGGAAGATGTTGTTCTCTAATTAGCAGATGAAGACAAAACCACATGAAAATTGAAAGGCCAGTGATAGACGCCGGCGCACTGGCCCAAATTTGGGCCGGTAGCAGCGCATCCGTCTGATTCATCTATTTACAACCGTCAGATCTGACGCCCTCCTACAGTCGTCTTCTTCCCTCGTTCCTCACGCTCCCGCACGCAGAGCATCGACCCCCTCCCCTTCCCCCGACTTGCCATCGTCAGGGCCGTCGCAGACGAGCTCCGACCGTCCCCACCCGCGGCTGTCAGGATTGCATCATGGTCGCCAGTGGGCCCCCGGCGCGGGGTCAACGAAGGATTGCAGCTCGAATGCCCCCAGCTGGTTCCAGCTCGCGGTTCGCCATGGTTCCAGCATGCCCCTGACATCACCATCTCCGGCTCGCCATGGCCGTTGGCTTGCATCGTGCTATCCAACAAAAAATTTTTGCAAAACAAACAAAATCCTCGAGTGGTCAGTTGAAGCAAAAATATTACTAGGTTCCAACAAATAAAGGCTCTAATTCCAGCAATAAAATTCACTAATACCAGCTTCCAGCAAAAATATGCGCCGGTTCCAGCAAAAGCAAATTTAGCAGGGAAAAGCTCCAAGGTCGATTGTAGCGAAAAAAACAAGCTACTTCCAGCAAAATAATATGCCGGTTCCAGCAAAAACACAAAACCGGTGGTAGCCAAAAAAACCGGAGGCAAGTTTCCAGAAAAAACAGATGCAGGATGCAGCAAAATACCTCGCTGGTTCCAGAAAAAATCGCCGCCAGTGCTAGCAAAAAGAAGTAGTGGTTGTAGCAAAAAACACTAGTAGTTGCAGCTCCGACCATGGTCGGATCCAGCATCTCTCTATAGCACATCGTCGCCGACCGCACAGTGGGTGGGCTTGCAACATCCATAGCCACATCGCCGGACGTGCGCCAACTCCAGCATCGGTCGTGCGCCGATTGCATCATCAGCATGCGCTGGTTCGAGCAAAAACACGCCGCGCCGTTGCTCGCAGCTGGAGAAGAGACTGGTGAGGGTGAGGGGGGAGGGGAGGGGGGACTGGAGGAGCTCGCCATGGAGGTAGGATTATGGCTGACGGGGAGCTCACCGGAGGAGCAAGACCACGGGTTGGAAAAAAAGGTGTGGCCGCAATGGAGAATCAATGGATGTACTCCCTCCGTTTTAAAATAAATGACCCAACTTTGTACGGATGTAGTTGTGTACGAGAGAGAAAGAGAATGAATGTGTGGTTTGGTGAAGAGATAAGACGCCTAGGGGATAAGGATGAGGGAAACAGGAGTGTGGGCCATACGCATGAGGCGTGCACGCGGTAGACCGGTGCATAGTTTGGCCGGCCCCCGGCCACAAAACTTTACTAAATTAAAAACTAATTTGGTTCGAAATTGCAATTCCAGGGAATAAAATTGCTACTTTTTAAGATTGATTCATTAATGATGTCTATATTCGTAGTGGAAATTTACTTTATTTTAGTCTCATATTTTCTTGTGACCGGAAGTTATCTTAAGATCTTTTACTGATTTTGGATTATTATTTTTATCTTGTTTTCGAAAAATGATGTTGAAACCCCCGGTCCATGCATCCAACGATGCACATCGCCATTTTTATTATACTAGATGACCCATTGCACCAATTGACGCAGAAACCAAGTACTAACTGGAAGTTAAGCGAACTATTCGAAAGGAATTTTAGGGTAGGCTGTTCTTAGTAATGTTTTGGTTGATGTTAGTAGTAATTACTTAGTTATTCATTGTATGCTGCTGCTCTTACTTAATATAGATAACGTGCTGATATGTTGTCCACTTCGTGACCAACAGCCTACAAATAAAACGAATTGTGTGAAACATAAATGAAATTAAGTGAACCATTTGAAGAGACCAAAAGGGTTTTTTTCCCAACTATCTTCAACTGTGGAAATACCCACTACAACCGATTGCGCAAAGACCAAGCAGAACAAAAAGTCAAGAAGACTATTTTGTTCATGCTCCTTGATGCATAGTTTATAGATACATTGAAAACGTATCATTGATCCAGTCCCGCACGACGCCTTGCCACCCGTATGTCTCCATGACTTCAGATGCTTCCACTCACTGCAAGCCAGGCCCTCGGTGGTAGGTAGGCATTGACTATGACAGTAGTGGTGGTCGGGTGGCCCACAGGCAGGCCCAAGGCGGACAAAGAGGGGACGCACGGCGCGTCCATCTCGTGTCCGTGTGAACGCAAATCAGACACAAATTTGGGTTTGAAATGTGTCCACACGAACACGAGTCCGACGCGATTTGGATTTTCATCGGCGTTTTCATCCGCTCCGATTCAAACGAACACGCTTAGGATTGCATGGCACTAATGTATCCTTGGAGCGTCGCTGGGTTGCTGCCTGCTAGTTTGCACATCTTTGCTTTGATCTATTTGTGAGCTGGCATGTTTGCTTACCTGGTTATGTATCCTGTCTAGTTCTGCCTAAAAACTTTGTAATAGGGCAGTTTAAAACCTACTCCCTCCGTCCCATAATGTAAGACGTTTTTTAACACTATACTAGTATCAAAAAACGTCTTACATTATGAGACGGAGGGAGTAGCTTTCTCCTGTGGTAGCTACTCTCCGGTTGCCGCCGAGCGTTGTTAACAGTTTATGTTGTGGCTTTTCCTTTTGCCTTTATAAAAAGTTGGAGCGGGGGGAAACCCTTTTTGATTCAAAAATAATAATTCAAATGAACACGCGCCGACCAAATGTGTCGGCGCATTGGAGTTGCCTTAAGACAGTGTTTATCCTTGATGTTCTCATGCATGACTTGTGAGCAAGTGTCAGAAAAAAATGTTTTCTCGTAGTACGCTAGCACCTCCACGACGTGAATCAACACTTGCTTGATAAACTTTCCTAAGTTAGTGCAGATCTAGACCAAGACGGTGTCGGATATATTTCCTAAGTTAGTCCGAAAGAGAAAAGGCTATAGCTTGTTTGGACGACTCCTTGTGGTGCACGTGCACGTCCGCGCCGCCAAATATATTCAAAACGTTTCACATAAATTATCGGCGAATCGAGTTTTGGCTCGAGGTCGCAACACTCGCAACCGCAACCGCAACCGGAAGCGCTATCGATTTTTCTTTGTCTCCTTTCAATGGCCGACGGCGCCGCCAACCCCGAGTTGGAGAAGAAGTCCCCGGCCGACGTCGACGTTCCTAAGGCCATCCAGACGGCGGTGGACGAGAACCAAAAGAAGATGGAGGCGCTCTCGCTGTTGGCGCCGGAGGACGGCGGCGGCGGCGGCGGCGGCGGACCGCCTCTGCTGGATGACTACGACGACGACTCCCAAATCCAAGCCGTAGGCGCCTCAGCTCTGCCCTCGCCTCGCTAGCCATGCCCCTCTCTATGCATGTCGGTTGGCTCATTAATTTTGTTCTTTGCTCCCCAGGTGGCCTCCGGCGGCACCGTGTACGAATCAGCGACGACCTTCGAGGACCTGAAGCTCACGCCGGAGCTGCTCAAGGGTCTGCACGACGAGATGGGGTTCAGCCGCCCCAGCAAGATCCAGGCCGTCACGCTTCCCATGATCCTCACGCCGCCGTACAAGAACCTCGTGGCGCAGGCGCACAACGGCTCCGGCAAGACCACCTGCTTCGTCCTCGGCATGCTCAGCCGCGTCGACCCCAGCCGCAGGATTCCCCAGGCCATCTGCATCTGCCCTACCAGGGAGCTTGCGCAGCAGGTCCCTCTCTCATCTGCTCCTTATTGGATACTAATAACAAACCGCAGCACTGTGCTGAATCTTATTTGTTGCTCTGTGCAGAATAAATCTGTGCTCATGAGGATGAGCAAGTTTACCGGCATTACCTGTGCCTGCGCCATCTCGCCGGCTCTCAACGATTACATGCCCGTCTCCAAGATGCCAGCGGTGACTGATCAGGTGGTGATTGGCACTTCTGGGACGCTCATTAAGTGGATTGCCAAGAAGAAGCTTGCCACAAGGGAGATTAAGATTCTTGTGTTCGACGAGGCAGACCACATGCTTGCTGAGGTACACTTGATTTCTCTTCTCATCTATCAGCTCGAGTCATCATCAATTAATATACCCAATGTTACTCAGAGACCAAGTATCTTCTATTAGATTTAATGAGTCCTCTTTCTTGTGCTGGTGAATGTTCTTGTAGGAGAACTTTATGAGTGATTCTAAAAGGATCATGAAGGACATACAGAGCAGTGCTGGTGACTGTCAGGTAAAGCTTTTGGTCATGTGACTACTTTTGACTTTGACAGTAGAATCACACGCAACAACTCGCACACCGGAATATATAGTTCAAAATCGAATGTCCGTTGTTGTGGCAATCATGTGTTCTAGAAAATATTTTGAATCTTGGGACTTCTGAAGGGAAACAACTTGTTCATTTACTTTGTATGTGCTCATGTGCTGCTTGTTGAACTTCTACCGGTTGCTAATGATAGGTAGATGGCTTGTGGTGTAAATGGGTCATTTGGTGATGCAGTGGGTTGTATTTAATTTTGCAAGTTTTTCTGATTGTGATATTCAATTTTGTTTATGTTTGAAGCAACACATATTATTCTTAGTTTTTGGAACAATGCATATTCATCCATGGGCATCTTTGTTGTTGCCAGTTTAGGACTTACAAAAAGAAATCATGTGCTATGGCATTATCTATGTAACTGGCTAATTGTATATTGGGAACTCCTGTCCTATATATTATTAAGTAGTTGATCCACACTACGTCTTAAGGGGTATCATCTAGTCATAGTAATCTTAAAGCCATCCGTTGGGTGTCATTGCCTGCAACTTTACATTCATCCATATATTGTGTTGTTTTGCTTTGATATTTCACTAGCCTAGTCCACGTGGCGGATAATCCTTTGTGATGCTTGTAACTCTTGGCGTAATTCCATGGATGTGCCATTCAACTAGCTTTTTTATATGGTTCCTTTTTTTGTCAAAACATCACGAACATCCTTAGTACTCATCAAATTTCTTGCCTCGATGTGTTTGTTTCTCTTTTTGTATGGTGCATTTTTCTTATCTGAATTCTTTTATGCCAGCTGCTTCTGTTTTCTGCAACCTTCAACGAGAAAGTGAAGGATTTTATTACAACGGTCATTAAGGATGGAAACGAGATATTTGTGAAGAAGGAAGATCTTACTTTGGACAAAGTAAAGCAATATAAAGTCCGAGTCCCCGATGAGATAGCCAAAATAGAGGTCATAAGGGACAAGATCTTTGAGTTTGGTCAAAAGGTTGGACAGGTTATCATATTTGTGAGAACAAAGATAAGTACTAAGAATCTTCATAATGCTTTGACAAAAGAGGACTATGTGTGTTCCTCAATTCAAGGATCCCTCGACCACTCAGAGAGGGAAAAGNCTTAGTACTCATCAAATTTCTTGCCTCGATGTGTTTGTTTCTCTTTTTGTATGGTGCATTTTTCTTATCTGAATTCTTTCATGCCAGCTGCTTCTGTTTTCTGCAACCTTCAACGAGAAAGTGAAGGATTTTATTACAACGGTCATTAAGGATGGAAACGAGATATTTGTGAAGAAGGAAGATCTTACTTTGGACAAAGTAAAGCAATATAAAGTCCGAGTCCCCGATGAGATAGCCAAAATAGAGGTCATAAGGGACAAGATCTTTGAGTTTGGTCAAAAGGTTGGACAGGTTATCATATTTGTGAGAACAAAGATAAGTACTAAGAATCTTCATAATGCTTTGACAAAAGAGGACTATGTGTGTTCCTCAATTCAAGGATCCCTCGACCACTCAGAGAGGGAAAAGGTAATACAGGAATTCAAAGATGGGTACACCAAGGTTCTTATATCAACTGATCTTCTTGCCCGAGGTTTTGACCAATCACAGGTACTATGTGTGTCATACCGACTTTACTCACAGGTTGAATTTCTAATTCTAACATTATCCTATTGAAAGGTCAATCTAGTCATCAACTACGACATGCCAATAAAGTATAATTCTAGAGATGAGCCTGATTATGAGGTGTACCTGCACAGAATTGGCAGAGCTGGGCGCTTTGGCCGAAAAGGTAAATTTATTTATGTATCGCATACTTTCCAAAACAAATAGTGGGAGATGATGACTGTATTCTATTCTAGCATTACATAAAATAAATTGTAATGAGTATCACATGCAGCCGTTATAAGCATAATAATGGTCAACATCGTGACAAATACAAAAGGCTTGGGGGTAAAGGCAGACCGAACCTGAGTAATAAGAAAACATGCCACCTTTAGTAAACCTAATGATATTCTAGCCTGAGATTGAACTTCTCACCAGAATTAGTTTGGTAATGTTGTGAATAAGATTTGGCAAGAATTCTGAGCTTCTTTATGAGGATATGATAGAACTTATGTGACCATTGCTTGTCGATTATGGATGTTACATGCTTGTTTGGATTGTAAACTGATTTTCTTGGATTGTTCACACAATTTACTTGAACTCTTATAGGTTTTGTACACTAAAAACATAGAATCTGTCTAATCGTGAAAATTATTCATGCCAAATTAACAGCTACCATGTTGTCCAATAACAATGCTAATTTTGTGGGATATATTCCTAACTGAATCGATGCTCGTGACAGGAGCTGTGTTCAACCTGCTATGCGGTGCAACCGATGACATTTTGATGACAAAGATCGAGAACTACTTCCAACACAAAGTACAGGAGGTCCCAAGCTGGGAGAGCGAGGAGAATTTTGAGACTGTTCTTAAGGATGCTGGTTTACTCGAGTAAAGACTCTCAGGAACGGGAGGCAACAGATGTGCACTTGTCTTCCAACTGTTCAACTTATATGATTATGTTGCCGCCGGCACACACGTGGTACTTTTGAACCAAACTGGATGGATCAGGAGTTTGGATTAAGTTGTAACTAGTAGTAGGCCCACACTTTGTGTCATATACCTTGATATCGTGAACTGAGAATAGCTTTGATGTTTACGTACCTTGTGATGGAACCAACTCATAGGATTCAAGTCCTGGACTAGCACCTGCCACATTTTTGCACAACACTTTGATGATGGCATCGATATCACACCATATGATGAAGCATTCTTCTACAAGGAACAATCACTTTCTGAGCTTTTCTTGGCCAATAAACCAATGTGTATTTGACATTTTCTGAGCTTTTCTTTGCCAATAAACCAATGTGTATTTGGCTGTTGGTAGTGAGTTGAAAACATTGTTGTAGCACTCAAGATATGTAAAATAGAGTTTCAACAATCTAATTTCTTCTTTTGGTATTTTGAGACTAAAATTATTAAATTCATTAAACATTGAAGAAATTTATCTTTAGGGTATTGAAATCAAAATACTCGCCCAGAAGCGCTAGCGTCGGCTGCTGCGGGCTGTAGTACGGGCGCCCCCAAATCAACTACGTATTTGCTTTGGATCTCATGTGCTAGTTGGAAACAATCGGAGGCGGTGATTCGGTGCCCGAGCCCAGATGCTCCTGAAATCATCGGTGTCAATTCCAGGCTCGGGATCCAAACAATTTGCTCTGACGTGTCTGACTCAAAATATAGAAAAAGGGACGTACACTGATATACATTACTAGACAGTAGCTCTAGCGTGCGCCCAAATCATATAGGTGGGAAGCCGTTCGTGGGCGGGCGCTCTGGTCCGTGAACCAGAACGTCGGCATTTCAATCGAGCCACGGATCAAATAAGGCAACGACTATGCATGGCGATGGTTGCTGGACTCGGCAACGGGAATTTCTATGAAGGGCCAAGTATTGACAACGTGCCCGCAGGGTCTTGCCTGGAGGGTGTCGTGACCGGCGATGATGGCACTGGGGTATCGAGCCTGTGCGTGTGAATCATTGTAAGCAGAACGACTGAAATGTGGGGAGGGGTTGACTCCATCGAACATATATCATTGCCCTATTTTACGGCGTGTAAGGGGACCGATTGGGGGCTGCACCGGTCAACCGGGGTTCCACATATCAGAGTCGCCGTGAGAACTCTGGGGATCGATAGACAACCACAAGTACGCCCAGGGGATGGAGTGGAGCAAGTCAACCGATGAACGATGGCGAATTTTGTCACAAGGAAATACTTATCGGTCTGTGCTCCGATCACCCATCAGTGCCCTTAGGAGAGGGAAAGAGATGCCTTCAGTAATCGGATCCAGACTATCTGCTCCCAAGCTTGAATGAGTAAAATCAAGAAAAATAGTAAAAAAATAAAGAATGAAAAAAATGTGGCAAACTTTGACGAATGGTTTGTGTGTTTGCAAATATTTATCAAGAAATGACATTTGTGGAAATTGTAAAAAAAATCGATGCTCCATGTTTGTCAAAAGAAATTGATGCTGATTTTTTTTTTGCCACCACTTCTACGTACTTTGTTGTTTCATGCTGAAAATTCTCAAAAAATCAAAACATTTGTTCGAAGTTTTTCAAAAAAAAATATGTTTTTCTTCCTGGCTTGTACTGTTCATCCCAAACTGAAATGAGCTCGGGGAGCAGAGGAGCAGTTTCGTCAGGAAACCAGACTCTACTCTACTGTGGTGACGTACGTACTGGACTGATGCCCCCATCAACTATTCAACTTTGCCAGCCGCGAAGCAACCAGAGCAAAGGCTCCCCTCGTGGCAACGTACGTGGTTCCACGGCCGTCCATAGGTGGCACGCATGCCATGGCCACCCCAAACCCAAACCCAAACCGTGTGCCTACTCCAGGCCAAACCCGCCCAAGTTTCGCAGGCAGGAGCAAGAGGACAAACCGTGTCGTGTCGGGTCCGCAGCCCCCGTTTCCACCAAAAACCACGAGCCCTCGCCCACCGATCCCACCCCAATCTCCCGCCGGTCCTTTATCTATCACAGCTACGTGCGCCAACCCACCCGAGACCCGATCCGAGAGATCACGCAGCAACACACAACCCCGAGACCCACGGAAACAAATCGTACGTGCTTGGCGGCAATGTGCAGAGGGACGGTGGACGACCTCCGCCCGCTCGGAGCCCGGCGGCGGCTCCAGGTGCGGGCGTTCTACCTCCGCCTATCCTCCTCATCCACGCCCACGTCGGCGCCGCCCGCGGAGCTCACGCTCGTGTACCGCCCGGCCATCGGCGGCGCGGCGCTGGAGCTGGGCGGCCGCGCGCTCCCGCCGGCGTGCCCCGCCGAGGTCACCCTCCTGCGCGTGCGCGGCAACGACGACACGCCGGCGTACGCGAGCGCGGACCGCGTCTCGGCCGCCGAGGGCGCGCGGTTCGAGGTGTACGCCGCCGGGAAGAAGGAGCTCGCGGCGGAGGGCGCCTTCGCGCGGCGCAACGGCGGGTGGCGCGTCGAGTGCCGCCGCCCGGTCGCGTCGCGCTCGCGGGTGGCAGAGGTGCTGGTCGTCGCGGAGGGCGGCGTGGTCGTAAGAGCCAGGGCCAGGGCGTCGCCGGCGAGGAGAATTGGGTGCGCCAGGCGGCTCGAGGGGATACCGGAGGAGGAGGCGGGGCCGTGCGAGTGCGGGGCGTGCGGAGACGAGTGGGAGATGGTCGGCCACAGCCACAGCGACGACGAGTTCAAGGAGCACGAGGAGGAGGTGGAGGCGGAAACGATGCGGTGGGCGCTGGAGATGGGCGCCTGGGCGGTGTGCGTCGGGGTCGGGGTCGGGCTGCTCGCCACCGCCCGCCGGTTCAGCCGGAGGCGGCCCGCGCTCCGGTGATCCCGCCAAGAGTCAAGTGTACATGTTCGCCAGGATTTTGCAGTAGCTTCTTGTTTCTTTCTCAAGATTGTAGTATGTATATACACGCAAATCGATCAACAGCCAAGACATCTAATGCCATCTTACAAATTGTTCACGAGTTCGTTCATCCATCCATCCAATTGAATTCTCTCTGTAAGTCACCATACGATGTACCGAGCAATTACGAGTTCATCCATCCAACTGGGCAAAGCTTGCTGGGTCCATATTGCAGATAGAGGAGCCATCAAGAAAAATGCTGGAGTTGGGTGCAAGAGTGCTAGAACGGGCAGCAAATGAGGTGTACACAGCTGGGCAAGGGTGGCGGATCAATGTGGCGAGACTCCCTGGATGAACGGCCGCGACATCTTCGTTCTGCTGCTGCTGTTGTTCTTAAGCGTCTTGTGTTCGGAAGTTACTAGCTGTTATTTTGCTGTTTCTGTTATGGCTTGTGGAAGACTTGTTATGCTCTGGATCTTGCGGTTTGGCTGCGGCCTAGGTTGGCCTTTTGATGGGATGTATGTCGTGCTGGTAGCTGGCTATGCTATGTAGTGTTTGTGTCTTATTCTTTTTATTTTAAGGATGGTTTTCAGTAATGAAAATCGGAAGGGGGCAAGCCTTTCTTTGATTAAAAAAAAGCTTGCTGGGTCCTTATCGACATGGTAGCAAACAGGGACAGGAGCATTAAGTAGAAAGCAAGTCATCGGAAGCCTTGACCATTTTTTTTTTTTGAATAAGATCTGAAGCCTTGACCTAGCAATAAGACAAAGAATGGAGGATCTTTATCTGTTCCCACCATTCTGACTTGACGACGATCTGTATGAAACTCTGTCCACAGTTTCAGCAACCAGAAAAGAAAAAGGGGGAGTTCCTTGCAACTACCATTACATGCTGATTTGAAAAACTCTCCTTGGTGGGCACAGTTCAACTATAACATTCAGATCCTAATAGCACGCAACATATGGAACATTGTTTTGTTAGGGCACCTCCAACCCCGACCTTCAAACTGCATGTATCCATCGTCCGGATCGCGTGGTCCAATCATGTTCTGCAGTCTGGACGCACTTTTTCTCGCAAACGGGACACAAACTGGGGGTTTTGCGAACGTTGGACCGCTGCCACATCCGTGTCTGACTAACCAGTCCCACCAAAAACTCCTCTCCCACGCCCGCGCGCTTTCTCGCCCAAAGCCAGTTGCCCGCATTCATGCCGACGTAGAGCAAACGCGGCCGCTCACTTGAGATTGCATTGAAGCGGCTCGCCGGCAGAGAGCGACACCCGCCACTCGCCCGTTGTGCACGCCTTCTCTCTGCATAACGACATCCCGCCTACCTCCATTAAACCGACGCGTGTCTCAAGAAACCTACTCTGACGCCTCAAACGCCACACGTCTGTCCTATGTTGGCCGGCATTAAACACCTCTCCTGCTGGCTCCATGCGTCCGCCCGCTTTATAAACGTGTCCAAGAATTGGGAAAGAACCGCACCTCACCTTCGCCCTCTTCATATCCTCCTTGTACAACACCTGCCTTGGCCTTCGGCAAACGTAAGGATGAGTTTTCCGACATTGCAGATGCATGGGTTGCCTGGCGAGCCAGCCGATTCAGGTTGGCTTGCCGGCAAACCCTCCAGATCCGGTGCCACCACCATCGCCATCACCACACCCTCCTCGCCCATCTAGGCTGGATAACACCGAGTCCCGGCAAATTAACCGCCAGCAATGGCGGCAACGTGTAAGGCAGGTGGGGTAATAATCCATGTCGGTGGAGGCCGACACGTCTGCGGCCACCGCAGACAACGAGGAAAAGGAGATCATGGGACGCCGCCACCGCTCAGATCCCACAAAGGCCACTGCGTCGCTGGGCTACACGGCCGGTGCCTTGCCCGGTGAGAGGGGGTGTAGACAATGGCGACCGTCTTCCCCCGCCCAAAAACCAACCCTGGTCCATACTTCGCGGAGGCGAAGGGTGGCTATTTTTTCCCTCGCACTGAAGTATAGCTCTCCATGGCTCCCGGCTGTCTGATTAGTGGGCTGCCGGCCATAGGGAAGACATGTCGTCGGAGTAGAGATCTGCCACTGCCGGTCGTAGAATACTTTTACCACATCGAGGTATAGTTTAGTTAAAATAAGCCCAAAATGTTAATGAAATCATCCATTCTGCATGTAATTTGTCCGGTTTTGTTTAAAGCCAATTTGAAGTGTATGCTGATAGCATTGAATGGCCCTCTCCTGACACCGTGTCCGCGGACTAGTCCCCATGTTCGTGGACGGACGCTTTGTCCGGTTTGCTGGTAGCGTTGGAGATGTCAGCTTATAGGTAACAAGCTTCAACAAGCTAACCATTTGCGGCAAGGGAATAGAAGTTTGCACGAGGGAATTTCTGTAGTGATTGGGCGTAGGAAGTAGATTTTTACTCCTACTCCCTTGTTTGATATGGTCCTTTAACTTCTCAATTCTCAAACCAATTTGTGATTCCCCAAATCGTTCATCATCAACACTTATTACTATTGGAAATTTGAGCTCCTAAGCCATAGGAGTCAAGGCCTGGAAGCTTCCTTGATTGTTGTGTGATCCAATGAGTTTATAAAGGTGTGGTGGTCGCCTTCAAGACCAACCTCGAATGTTTTGAGGCTCATCCATTGGGGATGACTCAAATGGAGAATAAGGCGAGCCACTTGGTGGCGCTCAGGAGCTTTAGCTTCGGCACCTCTCAAATGAAGATTAGCACTACTCAAAGAGTGTGAACTTCAGAATAAAATCCGTGTCCTCGTCTCTCCAAAGGAAAGGCGTGCATCTTTAGCATTATATTTAGCATTATATAGTCTGTCCCTCCGTTCCTAAATATAAGTCTTTGTAGAGATTACACTATGGACTACATATATAGCAAAATGAACGAATATATACTCTAAAGTGCATCCGTATGTGTTCCACGTTCAAATCTCTACAAAGACTTATCATTAGGAATCGAGGGAGTACATTACAAATGAGTAGATGGCTTTTGGAATGCACTTGCATGCGTAAACTAGGGCTGCAGTAGTTCTCTCCTCTTAAATGGAGACTGTGCTTAACCATGCTATTTCGTTTTTCTTTCATGCTTTAGTTGTCGTTTTATTTCCTTTATTTCGAACTGCTCTTCTGAACTAACCTATCGTATGGACTATTCTGTTTCGTTCATAGTATGGACTATTCTGTTTCCTGGTCTGAGACGATGTTGAATCCTTTTTAAAAAAGAGATATGATATTGACATTTTGTAGATGCAAAACATTCTCCGTCTTAGGGAGACATGTTCATTCTGAAACTGGATTTTTTTAGACAATTCTGGAACTGGAAATATGGATAGGAAATAGGAAAATGACATAGTAATTGATTAAGTGAAACCCCTAAAAAATTGATTAAGGGTAAGCAAAGAAATTGATTAGGTTTTTTTTAATCTGAAAAAAGTTGATCACGTGGAACTTTCAGTTCCATGTGGGCTGTCAATTCGTGTCCCCCTAATGAGAAAGCAGGCTTCGAGCCCAGCCCAGCTAGTCCTAACGAACACGACATCGAGAGTAGTCCAGGAAATAACTAGTTAAGGAGTACTCGTTGCGAACGTCATTCCTATTCCCCAGGTTGCGACAAGTGGCGCGCTGTGCGTCACTTGTCGCAACATGTGAGTTTTCCCTTTTTTCTAGATCCGTTTATTCAAAACGTTTTATCTCTTATAAACCGTGCGTCCAAATCTCGAACCGCTTTCGCCGTTTGATTCCTTGCGTCGAGATCTTCAAAACTAGATCACATGTTGATAGGTTTTGATGAACTTTTTTTTATGAAAAAACGGACGAAAAAACCGAACCAGGAGCACAGGTTTTTCCATTTTCGAAAGAGGCACGCCTCTGCCTCTGATGAAATCACAACCGTGCCTCTCGCGGAAGCAAAACGATGACTCTCGCGAAAAAAACAGAAAACACGTAAAGTTTTTTGTTTCCGAGGAGGCACTGCCATGACTCTCACGAAAGCACAACCATGCCTCTCGCGGAAGCAAAACCGTGACTCTCGCGAAAGAAAAAAAACAAAAAACGCATTTTTTTTCGTTTTCAAGAGGCACGGCCGTGACTCTCGCGAAAGCGCAACCGTGCCTCTCGCGGAAGCAAAACCGTGACTCTCGCGAAAGAAAAAAAACGCGTTTTTTTGGCCCCAAAATTTTTTTTGGCCGAAAAGCTAGGGAAGACCGGTGGAAAACCAAAACACCGAAAAAACAAAAAAACCCGTTTAAAAAGATGAAAACGGGTGCGGAAAATAAAAAAACAAAATCCGGAGGGAGCGCCCAGAGCGCGACACGTGGCGAATCGCTGAGAGCGCGTCAAGTGACGCTGATCGTTGCGAGGCTCCCGAATGAGCGCTCGTTAATTAGTTGCTCTCGGTAGTCCACCCGGGCGGCCGCACCTGCAACTCCTCGCTGCCCTCGCCGCCGCGCCTTCGTACATCCCGCTCGCCCGCCTTCCTCCGCCGTCATGCTCAACCATGCTATTTCGGTTTTCTTTCATGCTTTATTTGTCGTTTTATTTCCTTTTGAAACTGCTCTCCTGGACTGAGCTGCTGTATGGACTATTTGGTTTCGTTCAGAGTTATGGAACCAGGGAGGGCCTCCTTGTTACACGACAGATTATGCTTGTTTCCCTTAATTAAACCATCCAACTAGGGATGAGGAGAGGAGCTCAGCCCTCATTAACCCTGCAAACTGTAGAAGAGGGTATGAAGAGAGATGGCGAGATTTGAACTGAAGACTGTTTTGTTTGATACTCTCTTCGTTTACAAATATAAGATGTTTAAAAAAAAATTATGAATCATATGTATATAAATATGTTTTAGTGTGTTTATTCACTCATTTTAGTCCATATGAATGTCATATATATTGAAATAAACGAAACACTTTATATTTGTGAACGAAAGGAGTATGAAATTGTTCTTTTTTTTTTGTCTGAGACAATGTTGAACGATTTTATAGAAAGCAGATATGAAATTGACATTTTGTATATGCAAAACATTCTCTTCTTAGGGAGACACGTTCACTCTCAAAATGGATTTTTTTTGTTTGAGACAATTCTGAAACTGGAATTGAATGGATAGGGCAAAAAGGAAATGAGAAATTAAATGGCGTAGTAGTTGGTTTTTTTTAGAAAAACATTAGTAATTGATTAAGTGGACTTTCAGTTCCATGTGGGCTGTCAATTCGTGTCGCCCTAATGAAGAGAATACAGGCTTGGAGCCCAGCCCAGCTGGTCCTAATGAACACGACGACACCGAGAGATGTCGAAGCACCCCGCAGCACCTGTAACTCTCGCCGCCATCGCCGCCGCGCCATCGTGCTTCCCACTCGCTCGCTTCCTCCTTACTCCCCCATCGGCTGTGGCGCCAAGGAAAGGCGAGCGGACATGAAGGCCGGGAGGAAGAATCTGCGGCGCGCGTGCGAGGAGGGCACCGCCGTCACGCTCGCGGAGGGCGAGAGCATGTCACGGGAACAACAAGCCCGGTCAGGAGAAGCCCAGCCCAGCTGGAACGGCCCAGGAGGAAGGCCAGGCCCAACCCAATGGTGCAGGGCCCGGAGTGGACCAAGTAGTATAAAGAGGAGTGTAGCGTTAGGGTTTGGCATCGTTGGATCACTTATCGTATCGGCGCCGCTGGGCAATGTATCTCTCCTCCCACCCCTTAGCTCTATTTCCCGATCCCCTTTCCTGCTGGACCCCAAAGACTCCAGTGCGATTCCTCTGATTCGAGTGATTGAGTACAATTGAGCGTGCCTACACCTTAGATTCGTATCATCTGGTAATCAGAGCCTTTCAATCCCACCAAAAATTTTCTTCCGCGGTGCGATCTGGCGCCGAAATTCCGTAGCCTCAACGAGATCATGGCGGGGACAGACTTCCAGAAGCAACTGGAGGAAGCGGCGGCGGAGAGGAGTGGTATCGCCAAGGCCCTCCTCTCGATCCAGCAGACCTTGGATCAGATGGCTCCTGCGGTTGCGAAGATGGAGCCAGCGGTCGCCAAGATGGAGCGCGCGCTCGTCGCCTTGGAGCCGGTGGTGCACGATCTCGCGGCGTGGCGTCCAGGTGTGGATACGGCGATGGGACAGTTCCGTGTCGATCGCGGCGAGATCCGCGCGGAATTGGAGAAGATGGCGCGGCACACATCAACCCTTGACAAGATGGCGGAACCCTCGAGTTCGGCAGTGGCGGACGCGCCGGAGCTCGGGGTGCACTACAGTGGCGACGGCTACGGGCCCGATGGCCGCGCAGGGCTTCGATTCCACGGGAACTGGTTGGGGGAGCTTTCCTCCCCGCACCGGTCCCGGCCAACGGTACCGTCCGCACTCCCTTTCCTACTGTACCCATTCCCCCACCATCCCCAATTTATTTTGGCATTAGCAGTGGGCATCGAGGGTACCATAAGCATGTGGAGTGTCCCGGGTTCGATGGTGACAACCCAACGGGATGGCGAATTCGCTGTGAGGCGTATTTTCGTGTGTGCGGAGTGGATCCAGCCGTTTGGGTGGATACGGTGGTGGTACATTTCACAGGGGCTGCCGCACTGTGGCTGGAATGGTCCAAAATGCATATTAAGACTGCCAATTGGGAGGCCTTTTGTACGGCTGTTCTAGAAAAATTTGGTAGATTTGAGTTCCAACACTTGTTGCGTCGTTTTTCCAAGCTGAAGCAAGAGGGTTCAGTCTTAGAGTATGCGGAGTAGTTCAATGTGTCTATGCATTGTTTACTTGCACATCACAGCTCATGGGATCCCTTGTTCTTTACTACCCAATTCATCGAAGGCTTGTCACATGAGATTAAGGTAGCTGTTATGTTGCATCGCCCGCAAGACCTCGATACTGCTGTTTCCTTGGCTGAATTACAGGAAGAAGTGGTGGAAATGGTGCGACAGGAGCAAGAAGCCACGAGATTGCATCGGCAACCCAGTAGCAGGGCAGGGCGTCCCGCAGCGCGCCCAACGCTAGCGGTGACTGTACCCGCCGCATCCCAGATGGGGCGTCAGGGTGGGGCACTGCCGGTCTCCACTCCATTGGAGACGCGACGCGACCTCGACATCGCCAAATCACCATCAGGCACTGGTGGTGTATCGACAGACGACAAGCTCAAGGCGCTCAGGGCTTTTCGCAAAGCTCGGGGTCTGTGCTTCACCTGCGGTGAACGCTAGGGTCCAGGACACGTGTGTGCTTCCACCGTACAGCTACATGTGGTGGAAGAGTTGGTCGGGATGATATCTCCTCCGTCATCACCAAGTGTTGCAGTGGCTCCGGGAGAAAGTTCGGAGGATGATCTGTGCCTGCTATCCACAGCAGTTGTTTCAGGCACCGAAGCGCCCAAGGCTTTCCGTTTATCTAGGAGAATTGGTAACAAGACGCTGCTCATGCTGGTGGACTCGGGGAGCTCCCACAGCTTTGTAAACACAGAGATTGCCAAGGAGTGGACTGGGGTACAGGCTATGCGGACACCCCTGAAGGTCAAAGTGGCTGACGGAGCCGTTACCATCTGTGATCAGGAGATACCAGTCTGTGAATATGTTATCCAGAGCCACCGTTTTCGATCAACACTGAAGCTTTTCCCACTGGGCAGTTATGATGTGGTTTTGGGCATGGATTGGCTTGAGTCGCGAGGCCTTATGACGGTTAATTGGGGGGAGAAAAAGATGACATTCAAGCACAAGGGAGAGTATATTCAGTTGACAGGGACCACGCCAGCGATATCCCATTGCCAAGCTATTTCTGTAGCTCAACTGCAGCTGATGCAGGCGCGTACCGAGCTGGTGCATGTATTGCTCTTGGCGGCGAGCAAGCCAGTCGTGGAACAAGAACCAATTCCAGTGGAAGTGAATGAGTTACTGAAGGAGTTTGCTAATCTGTTTGAGGAACCCAAGGGTCTGCCACCCCAACGTGAGTTTGATCATGCAATCGAACTAATCCCAGGGGCTCAACCAGTGAAGCGTCGTCCCTACCGGTACAATCCAGCCCAGAAGGATGAAATCGAAGCTCAGGTGGCAGAAATGTTACGACAAGGCATCATTCAAGTCAGCCGCAGCCCATTTTCTTCACCGGTGCGGCTGGTCTTGAAGAAAGATGGCGAGTGGCGATTTTGCATCGATTATCGTTTCCTGAATGCAATCACTGTGAAGAATCAGTACCCCATTCCGGTCATCGACGAGCTGTTGGATGAGTTGCACGGTGCTACAGTGTTTACCAGCCTGGATTTGAGGGCAGGGTATCATCAAATACGCATGCAACCGGAAGATGAGCACAAAACCGCCTTCCATACTCACCACGGGCACTTTGAATTCAAAGTCATGCCATACGGAGTCACTGGGGGGCCGCCGACGTTTCAAACTGGCATGAATGTGGTTCTGCCTCCACTGATACGCAAGGGGGTGTTGGTCTTCATTGATGACATTTTGGTATTTAGCAAGACGATGGCAGAGCATCTGGTGCTCCTCCGGAAGGTATTTCAACGACTGCAGCAATATTCCCTGAAAGTTAAACTGTCGAAATGCACTTTCGCCCAGCCTCAACTGTGCTATTTGGGTCATGTAATCAGCTCGAAGGGTGTGAGCACTGACCCCACGAACACTGACAAGGTCAAAGCATGGAAGCAGCCGGAATCGGTCAAGGAACTGCGTCAGTTTTTGGGGCTGGCTGGCTATTATCGCAAGTTCGTCAAGCACTTTGGTATTATCAGCCAACCGCTGACGGATCTTCTCAAGAAGGGCGTCCCATTCCTATGGACTCCCACCCAGGATAAAGCCTTCCATTTGCTCAAAACAGCCCTTACCACCGCTCCCGTGTTGGCTCTGCCGGATTTCTCCAAGCCGTTCGTCATCGAAACTGATGCATCTGACATTGGCATAGGCGCGGTGCTCATGCAACAGCAACACCCGATTGCTTTCCTTAGCCAATCCTTGGGTCCTAAACATCGGGGGCTCTCGACATATGAAAAGGAATGTTTAGCCATCCTAATAGCGGTTGATCGCTGGCGTTCCTACCTACTGTTGTCAGAGTTCACCATCAGGACTGACCACAGAAGCCTGTCTTGCCTTGATGAGCAGAAACTCACCACTCCCTGGCAACATAAGGCTCTCACCAAACTCTTGGGGCTCCAGTATAGGATTGAGTATCGTCGTGGAGCTACAAATCTGGCAGCTGATGCACTTTCCCGTATGCCAGCAAGCGATGTTTGCGCGGTGTCAGTTTGTTTACCCACTTGGCTGGAAGTAGTGAAGGAAGGGTATCAGCAAGATCCTTCCTGCTCAGAGAAGTTGGCGGTTGCAGCCGCGGGGGCAGCGTTAGAAGGCCCGTTTTTGGTCGTCGATGGCCTGATCCGTTATAAAGGTCGAGTCTGGCTCGGCTCTAACTCAGAAGCCCAGAAGTTGGTGCTACAAGAGCTTCACGCAGGAGCGTTGGGGGGTCACTCGGGAGTGCATGCTACCTACAACCGAATCATACGACACTTTGCGTGGCCCAGACTGAAGCAGACGGTCAAAAACTTTGTGGCGAACTGTGCTGTATGCAAGCAGGCCAAGCCCGAGCATGTGAAGTATCCTGGCCTTCTCCTACCTTTGCCGGTGCCCGAACAAGCATGGGAGATGGTCACTCTGGATTTTGTGGAGGGTCTGCCGGTATCGCGTGGGTTCAACTCTATCCTGGTGGTGGTGGACAAGCTAACACGGTATGCGCACTTCATTCCTTTGCGCTATCCTTATTCTGCTCTGCAAGTTGCGAAGGCCTATATGGAAAATGTGTTCATGTTGCATGGACCTCCAGACAAAATGGTATCGGACCGTGACCGCATCTTCACTAGTCGCGTGTGGCAGGAACTGTGCAGACTGACGCACACCAATCTGAACATTTCGTCGGTGCGACACCCGCAGACTGATGGTACCACGGAAAGAGTCAACCAATGCATGGAACTCTACCTCCGTTGCTTTGTGCACAATTGTCCAAGTAAGTGGGCGGACTGGTTGGCGTTAGCAGAGTTCTGGTATAACACTTCGTATCATTCAGCTCTCCGATCGTCACCGTTCGAGGTTCTGTACGGACATAAGCCCCGGTTCTTTGGGATCACCAACATCGCAGATGAAGTAGTGACTGATTTGGCTGTATGGACCAAAGATCGTGCAACAATGTTGGCTTCGATCAAGCAGCATTTGCACAGAGCCCGGCAAGTGATGAAAAGCAAAGTGGATCGCAAACGCTCCGATCGAGTGTTCTCCGTTGGTGATTGGGTCTACCTCAAGCTTCAGCCATATGCGCAATCGTCTGTGGCCACGCGCGCTAACCACAAGTTGGCATTCCGCTATTTTGGTCCCTTTCAGGTGCTCGGTCGGGTCGGCGAAGTGGCATATCGGCTGGCGCTCCCGGAGACAGCGAAAATCCACCCCGTCATCCACGTCTCGCAACTTCGGTTGGGCATCCCTTGTTGGAAATATGCCCTAGAGGCAATAATAAAAGGATTATTATTTTATTTCTTTGTTCATGATAGTTGTCTTTTATTCATGATATAAGTGTATTATCCGGAAATCGTAATACACGTGTGAATACTTAGACCACAACATGTCCCTAGTGAGCCTCTAGTTGACCAGCTCGTTGATCAACAGATAGTCATGGTTTCCTGACTATGGACATTGGATGTCGTTGATAACGGGATCACATCATTAGGAGAATGATGTGATGGACAAGACCCAATCCTAAGCATAGCACAAGATCGTGTAGTTCGTTTTGCTAGAGATTTTCCAATGTCAAGTATCTCTTCCTTAGACCATGAGATCGTGTAACTCCCGGATACCGTAGGAGTGCTTTGGGTGTACCAAACGTCACAACGTAACTGGGTGACTATAAAGGTGCACTACAGGTATCTCCGAAAGTGTCTGTTGGGTTGACACGGATCGAGACTGGGATTTGTCACTCTGTATTACGGAGAGGTATCACTGGGCCCACTCGGTAGTGCATCATCATAATGAGCTCAAAGTGACCAAGTGTCTGATCACGGGATCATGCATTACGGTACGAGTAAAGTGACTTGCCGGTAACGAGATTGAACGAGGTATTGGGATACCGACGATCGAATCTCGGGCAAGTAAAATACCGTCTGACAAAGGGAATAGTATACGGGGTTGCTTGAATCCTCGACATCGTGGTTCATCCGATGAGATCATCGAGGAGTATGTGGGAGCCAACATGGGTATCCAGATCCCGCTGTTGGTTATTGACCGGAGAGCCGTCTCGGTCATATCTACATGTCTCCCGAACCCGTAGGGTCTACACACTTAAGTTTCGGTGATGATAGGGTTGTATGAATATGAGTATGCAGCAAACCGAAAGTTGTTCGGAGTCCCGGATGAGATCCCGGACGTCACGAGGAGTTCCGGAATGGTCCGGAGGTAAAGAATTATATATAGGAAGTGCGGTTTCGGCCATCGGGAAAGTTTCGGGGTCACCCGGTATTGTACCGGGACCACCGGAAGGGTCCCGGGGGTCCACCGGGTGGGGCCACCTATCCCGGAGGGCCCTGTGGGCTGAAGTGGGAGGTGAACCAGCCCCTAGTGGGCTGGTGCGCCCCCCCCCCCCCTTGGGCCCCCCTGCGCCTAGGGTTGAAAACCCTAGGGTGGGGGCGCACCCCACTTGCCTTGGGGGGCACTCCACCCCCCCTGGCCGCCGCCCCCTTGGGAGATTTGATCTCCAGGGCCGCGCCCCCCCAGGGGGCCTATATACAGGAGGGGGGAGGGAGGGCAGCCGCACCCTAAGTCTTGGCGCCTCCCTCCCCCTGCTACACCTCTTCCTCCTCCCGTAGTTGCTTGGCGAAGCCCTGCCGGAGCCCTGCTGCATCCAGCACCACGCCGTCGTGCTGCTGGATCTTCATCAACCTCTCCTTTCCCCTTGCTGGATCAAGACGGAGGAGACGTTACGCTGACCGTACATGTGTTGAACGCGGAGGTGCCGTCCCTTCGGCGCTAGGATCTCCGGTGATAGGGATCACGACGAGAACGACTCCCTCAACCCCGTTCTCTTGAACGCTTCCGCAAGCGATCTACAAGTGGTATGTAGATGCATCTCTCTCTCGTTGCTAGATGAACTCATATATTGATCTTGGTGAACGTAGAATTTTTTTATTTTATGCAACGTTACCCAACAGTGGCATCATGAGCTAGGTCTATGCGTAGTTCTCTATTGCACGAGTAGAACACAAATCTGTTGTGGGCATAGATCTTGTCAACTTGCTTGCCACTACTAGACTTTTCTTGCTTCAGCTGTATTGTGGGATGAAGCGGCCCGGACCGACCTTACACGTACGCTTACGTGAGACAGGTTCCACCGACTGACATGCACAAGTTGCATAAGGTGGCTAGCGGGTGTCTGTCTCTCCTACTTTAGTTGGAGTGGATTCGATGAAAAGGGTCCTTATGAAGGGTAAATAGAAGTTGACAAAATCACGTTGTGGTTATTCGTAGGTAAGAAAATGTTCTTGCTAGAACCCAATTGCAGCCACGTAAAAGATGCAACAACAATTAGAGGACGTCTAACTTGTTTTTGCAGCAATTGTCATGTGATGTGATATGGCCAGAAGTTGTGATGAATGATGAATGATATATTGTGATGTATAAGATCATGTTCTTGTAATAGGAATCACGACTTGCATGTCGATGAGTATGAAAACCGGCAGGAGCCATAGGAGTTGTCTTAATTATTGTATGACCTGCGTGTCAATGATTTAACGCCATGTAATTACTTTACTTTATTGCTAAACCGTTAGCTATAGTAGTAGAAGTAATAGTTGGCGAGCAACTTCATGGAGGCACGATGATGGAGATCATGATGATGGAGATCATGGTGTCATGCCGGTGACGAAGATGATCATGGAGCCCCGAAGATGGAGATCAAAGGAGCTATATGATATTGTCCATATCATGTCACTACTATATATAATTGCATGTGATGTTTATTATGTTTTATGCATCTTGTTTACTTAGAACAGCGGTAGTAAATAAGATGATCCCCTAACTGTGCGCCGTTGCTAAAGTTCGTCGTTTCGAAGCACCACGTGATGATCGGGTGTGATAGATCCTTATGTTCACATACAACGGGTGTAAGACAGTTTTACACATGCATAAACACTTAGGGTTAACTTGACGAGCCTAGCATGTACAGACATGGCCTCGGAACACAAGAGACCGAAAGGTCGAACATGAGTCGTATGGAAGATACGATCAACATGGAGATGTTCACCGATGATGACTAGTTCGTCTCACGTGATGATCGGACACGGCCTAGTCGACTCGGATCGTGTAACACTTAGATGACTAGAGGGATGTCAAATCTGAGTGCGAGTTCATTAAATAGTTTGATTAGATGAACTTAATTATCATGAACTTAGTCTAAAATCTTTGCAAAATATGTCTTGTAGATCAAATAGCCAACACTCATGTCAACATGAACTTCAACGCGTTCCTAGAGAAAACCAAGCTGAAAGATGATGGCAGCAACTATTAGGACTGGTTCCGGAACCTGAGGATCATCCTCATAGCAGCCAAGAAAGCATATGTCCTAGAAGGACCGCTAGGTGAAGCACCCATCCCAGAGAACCAAGACGTTATGAACGCTTGGCCGTCACGTGTTGATGATTACTCCATCGTTCAGTGCGGCATGCTTTACATCTTAGAACCGGGGCTCCAAAAGCGTTTTGAGCAACACGGGGCATATGAGATATTCGAGGAGCTGAAAATGGTTTTTCAAGCTCATGCCCGGGTCGAGAGATATGAATTCTCCGACAAGTTCTATAGTTGTAAGATGGAGGAAAATAGTTCTGTCAGTGAGCACATACTCAAAATGTCTGGGTTGCACAACCGCCTGTCCCAGCTGGACATTAACCTCCCGGACGAGGCGGTCATTGACAGAATCCTTCAGTCGTTCCCACCGAGCTACAAGAGCTTTGTGATGAACTACAATATGCAGGGGATGGTGAAGACCATTCCTGAAGTATTTTCAATGCTAAAGTCAGCAGAGGTTGAAATCAAGAAAGAACATCAAGTGTTGATGGTCAATAAGGCCACTAAGTTCAAGAAGGGCAAGGGTAAGAAGAACTTCAAGAAGGACGGCAAAGATGTGGCCGCGCCCGGTAAGCCAGTTGCCGGGAAGAAGTCAAAGAATGGACCCAAGCCTGAGACTGAGTGCTTTTATTGCAAAGGGAAGGGTCACTAGAAGTGGAACTGCCCCAAATACTTAGCGGACAAGAAGGCCGGCAATACTAAAGGTATATGTGATATACATGTAATTGATGTGTACCTTACCTGTACTCGTAGTAACTCCTGGGTATTTGATACCGGTGCCGTTGCTCATATTTGTAACTCACAGCAGGAGCTGTGGAATAAGCGGAGACTGGCGAAGGACGAGGTGACGATGCGCGTCGGGAATGGTTCCAAGGTCGATGTGATCGCCGTCGGCACGCTACCTCTACATTTACCTACGGGATTAGTTTTAAACCTCAATAATTGTTATTTAGTGCCAAGTTTGAGCATGAACATTGTATTTGGATCTCGTTTAATACGAGATGGCTACTCATTTAAATCCGAGAATAATGGTTGTTCTATTTATATGAGAGATATGTTTTATGGTCATGCCCCGATGGTCAATGGTTTATTCTTAATGAATCTCGAACGTAATGTTACACATATTCATAGTGTGAATACCAAAAGATGTAAAGTTGATAACGATAGTCCCACATACTTGTGGCACTGCCGCCTTGGTCACATTGGTGTCAAGCGCATGAAGAAGCTCCATGCTGATGGACTTTTAGAGTCTCTCGATTATGAATCATTTGACACATGCGAACCATGCCTCATGGGCAAAATGACCAAGACTCCGTTCTCCGGAAGAATGGAGCGAGCAACCAACTTATTGGAAATCATACATACCGATGTGTGCGGTCCAATGAGCGTTGAGGCTCGCGGAGGATATCGTTATGTTCTCACTCTCACTGATGACTTAAGTAGATATGGGTGTGTCTACCTGATGAAACACAAGTCTGAGACCTTTGAAAAGTTCAAGGAATTTCAGAATGAAGTAGAGAATCAACGTGACCGAAAGATAAAATTCTTACGATCGGATCGTGGAGGAGAATATTTAAGTCATGAATTTGGTACGCACTTATGAAAATGTGGAATCGTTTCACAACTCACGCCGCCTGGAACACCTCAGCGTAACGGTGTGTCTGAACGTCGTAATCGCACTCTATTGGATATGGTGCGATCTATGATGTCTCTTACCGATTTACCGCTATCATTTTGGGGATACGCTCTAGAGACAACTACATTCACTTTAAATAGGGCACCGTCTAAATCCGTTGAGACGACACCGTATGAATTATGGTTTGGCAAGAAACCTAAGCTGTCGTTTCTAAAAGTTTGGGGATGCGATGCTTATGTCAAGAAACTTCAACCCGAAAAGCTCGAACCCAAGTCAGAAAAATGCGTCTTCATAGGATACCCTAAGGAAACCATTGGGTATACCTTCTACCTCAGATCCGAAGGCAAGATCTTTGTTGCCAAGAACGAATCCTTTTTGGAAAAAGAGTTTCTCTCGAAAGGAGTAAGTGGGAGGAAAGTAGAACTCGATGAAGTACTACCTCTTGAACCGGAAAGTAGTGCAGCTCAGGAAAATGTTCCAGTGGTGCCTACACTGACTGGAGAGGAAATTAATGATGATGATCAAGGTACTTCGGATCAAGTTGCTACTGAACTTCGTAGGTCCACAAGGACACGTTCCACACCAGAGTGGTATGGCAACCCTGTCCTGGAAATCATGTTGTTAGACAACGGTGAATCTTCAAACTATGAAGAAGCGATGGCGGGCCCAGATTCCAACAAATGGCTAGAAGCCATGCAATCCGAGATAGAATCCATGTATGAAAACAAAGTATGGACTTTGACAGACTTGCCCGATGATCGGCGAGCGATAGAAAACAAATGGATCTTTAAGAAGAAGACGGATGCGGATGGTAATGTCACCATCTATAAAGCTCGACTTGTCGCTAAGGGTTATCGGCAAGTTCAAGGGGTTGACTACGATGAGACTTTCTCTCCCGTAGCGAAGCTTAAGTCTGTCCGAATCATGTTAGCAATTGCCGCATACTATGATTATGAGATATGGCAGATGGACGTCAAAACGGCATTCCTTAACGGTTATCTTAAGGAAGAGCTGTATATGATGCAGCCGGCAGGTTTTGTCGATCCTAAGAATGCTAACAAAGTATGCAAGCTCCAGCGATCCATTTATGGGCTGGTGCAAGCATCTCGGAGTTGGAACATTCGCTTTGATGAGATGATCAAAGCGTTTGGGTTTATGCAGACTTATGGAGAAGCCTGCTTTTACAAGAAAGTGAGTGGGGGCTCTGTAGAATTTCTCATATTATATGTAGATGACATACTTTTGATGGGAAATGATATAGAATTCTTGGACAGCATTAAGGCCTGAAGGAAATATGCCCTAGAGGCAATAATAAAGTTATTATTTATTTCCTTATATCATGATAAATGTTTATTATTCATGCTAGAATTGTATTAACCGGAAACATAATACATGTGTGAATACATAAACCTACAGAGTGTCACTAGTATGCCTCTACTTGACTAGCTCGTTAATCAAAGATGGTTATGTTTCCTAACCATGAACAAGGAGTTGTTATTTGA
>LR880970.1:844835504-844852987 GCA_904067115.1 Aegilops sharonensis
TTGATCATTGAGATCGTTCCTTAGCCGTGTGCGGTGCCCCCTTCCACCAAACTACACCTCGAATATACCGTTGCGGAGCTTAGGCGAAGCCCTGCGCCGGTGGAACATCATCATCGTCACCACGCCGTCGTGCTGACGAAACTCTCCCTCAACACTCGGCTGGATCGGAGTTCGAGGGACGTCATCGAGCTGAACGTGTGCAGAACTCGGAGGTGCCGTACGTTCGGTACTTGGATCGGTTGGATCGGGAAGAAGTACGACTACTTCCTCTACGTTGCGTCAACGCTTCCGTTGCCGGTCTACGAGGGTACGTAGACAACACTCTCATCTCGTTGCTATGCATCACCATGGTCTTGCGTGATCGTAGGAAATTTTTTGAAATTACTACGTTCCCCAACAAGGCCTACTTGAATAAGTGTTTTTCAATGAAGGACCTTGAAGAAGCTGCTTACATATTAGGCATCAAGATCTATAGGGATAGATCGAGACGCCTCATAGGTCTTTCACAAAGCACATACCTTGATAAGATTTTGAAGAAGTTCAAAATGGACCAGTCCAAGAAAGGGTTCTTGCCTGTATTGCAAGGTGCGAGATTAAGCTCGGCTCAATGCCCGACCACGGCAAAAGATAAAGAAGAGATGAGTGTCATCCCCTATGCCTCAACCATAGTATCTATTATGTATGCCATGCTGTGTACCAGACCTGATGTAAACCTTGCTGTAAGTTTGGTAGGAAGGTACTAAAGTAATCCCGGCAAGGAACACTGGACAGCGGTCAAGAATATACTGAAGTACCTGAAAAGGACAAAGGACATGTTTCTCATTTATGGAGGTGACGAATAGCTCGTCGTAAAGGGTTACGTCGACACTAGCTTCGACACAGATCTGGATGACTCTAAGTCACAAACCGGATACGTGTATATGTTGAATCGTGGAGCAGTAAGCTGGTGCAGTTGCGAGCAGAGCGTCGTGGCGGGATCTACATGTGAAGCGAAGTACATGGCAGCCTCGGAGGCAGCGCATGAAGCGATATGGATGAAGGAGTTCATCACCGACCTAGGAGTCATACCCAATGCGTCGGGGCCAATCACCCTCTTCTGTGACAACACTAGAGCTATTGCCCTTGCCAAGGAGCCCAGGTTTCACAAGAATACTAGGCACATCAAGCGTCGTTTCAACTCCATCCGTGAAAATGTTCAAGATGGAGACATAGATATTTGCAAAGTACATATGGATCTGAATGTCGCAGATCCGTTGACTAAACCTCTTCCGCGAGCAAAACATGATCAACACCAGAACTCTATGGGTGTTCGATACATCACAATGTAACTAGATTATTGACTCTAGTGCAAGTGGGAGACTGTTGGAAATATGCCCTAGAGGCAATAATAAAAGGATTATTATTATATTTCTTTGTTCATGATAGTTGTCTCTTATTCATGCTATAATTGTATTATCCGGAAATCGTAATACACGTGTGAATACTTAGACCACAACATGTCCCTAGTGAGCCTCTAGTTGACTAGCTCGTTGATCAACAGATAGTCATGGTTTCCTGACTATGGACATTGGATGTCGTTGATAACGGGATCACATCATTAGGAGAATGATGTGATGGACAAGACCCAATCCTAAGCATAGCACAAGATCGTGTAGTTCGTTTTGCTAGAGATTTTCCAATGTCAAGTATCTCTTCCTTAGACCATGAGATCGTGTAACTCCCGGATACCGTAGGAGTGCTTTGGGTGTACAAAACGTCACAACGTAACTGGGTGACTATAAAGGTGCACTACAGGTATCTTCAAAAGTGTCTGTTGGGTTGACACGGATCGAGACTGGGATTTGTCACTCCGTATTACGGAGAGGTATCACTGGGCCCACTCAGTAGTGCATCATCATAATGAGCTCAAAGTGACCAAGTGTCTGGTCACGGGATCATGCATTACGGTACGAGTAAAGTGACTTGCCGGTAACGAGATTGAACGAGGTATTGGGATACCGACGATCGAATCTCGGGCAAGTAAAATACCGTCTGACAAAGGGAATAGTATACGGGGTTGCTTGAATCCTCGACATCGTGGTTCATCCGATGAGATCATCGAGGAGTATGTGGGAGCCAACATGGGTATCCAGATCCCGCTGTTGGTTATTGACCGGAGAGCCGTCTCGGTCATGTCTACATGTCTCCCGAACCCGTAGGGTCTACACACTTAAGGTTCGGTGACGCTAGGGTTGTATGAATATGAGTATGCAGCAAACCGAAAGTTGTTCGGAGTCTCGGATGAGATCCCAGACGTCACGAGGAGTTCTGGAATGGTCCGGAGGTAAAGAATTATATATAGGAAGTGCGGTTTCGGCCATCGGGAAAGTTTCGGGGTCAACCGGTATTGTACTGGGACCACCGGAAGGGTCCCGGGGGTCCACCGGGTGGGGCCACCTATCCCGGAGGGCCCCGCGGGCTGAAGTGGGAGGGGAACCAGCCCCTAGTGGGCTGGTGCGCCCCCCCTTGGGCCCCCCCTGCGCCTAGGGTTGAAAACCCTAGGGTGGGGGCGCACCCCACTTGCCTTGGGGGGCACTCCACCCCCCCTGGCCGCCGCCCCCTTGGGAGATTGGATCTCCAGGGCCGGTGCCCCCCCCAGGGGGCCTATATAAAGGAGGGGGGAGGGAGGGCAGCCGCACCCTGAGTCTTGGCGCCTCCCTCCCCCTGCTACACCTCTTCCTCCTCCCGTAGTTGCTTGGCGAAGCCCTGCCGGAGCCCTGCTGCATCCACCACCACGCCGTCGTGCTGCTGGATCTTCATCAACCTCTCCTTTCCCCTTGCTGGATCAAGACGGAGGAGACGTCACGCTGACCGTACGTGTGTTGAAGGCGGAGGTGCCGTCCGTTCGGCGCTAGGATCTCCGGTGATTGGGATCACGACGAGAATGACTCCCTCAACCCCGTTCTTTTGAACGCTTCTGCACGCGATCTACAAGTGGTATGTAGATGCATGTCTCTCTCGTTGCTAGATGAACTCATAGATTGATCTTGGTGAACGTAGAAATTTTTTATTTTATGCAACGTTACCCAACATCCCTCCATCGACTCAAGTCATGCCAGAGCTGCCGATGCTGGACGAGGATCTTCTTCCCCTTCAGGTGCCGGAGGCGATCCTGCAGCGTCGTTCGGTGGCACGTGGAGCCCGTCAAGTAGACCAAGTCTTCGTTCGCTGGTCTGGCTTCCCTGACTCGCTGGCTACCTGGGAGGACGAGATACCTCTGAAGTCCAGATTTCCCCGGGCTTTGGCTTGGGGTCAAGCCAAGTCTCAAGGGGAGGGGAATGTCACGGGAACAACAAGCCCCGTCAGGAGAAGCCCAACCCAGCTGGAACGGCCCAGGAGGAAGGCCAGGCCCAACCCAATGGTGCAGGGCCCGGAGTGGACCAAGTAGTATAAAGAGCAGTGTAGCGTTAGGTTTGGCATCATTGGATCACTTATCGTATCGGCGCCGCTGGGCGATGTATCTCTCCTCCCACCCCCTGGCTCTATTTCCCGATCTCCTTTCCTGCTGGACCCCAAAGACTCCAGTGTGATTCCTCTGATTCGAGTGATTGAGTACAATTGAGCGTGCCTACACCTTAGATTCGTATCAGAGCATCATGCAAGCCGTCACGCTGCGGGGCTCCAACCTCATCGAGGTACACGCTTCTTGCCCAGGCCTTCCCCCTCTCTTAAAAATAAAATTGGTTCTCACTCTGCCGCCGGCCGTGCTGATGCTGATGCTAGGTCACAGACGGCGAGGGCGTCAAGTCTCTCGCCCTGTTCCCCGCCAAGTTTCAAAAGTGTTTCTGGATCAAGAACGATGAGTGATTTAGCTAGCAAACGGCCTGGATTCCAAAGTCGTTGGTTGGTTAGTTACTCTTCGCCTTCGTCGCCAGCACCTGGTGGTTTGCTCATGTCATGTGTGCTCTGAATGGGCAGGGAATTTCGTGGTTGTTGATGCTAGTGGGAGGGACGAGGCTCTAGAATCTGGAAGCAAGATAGCCTGCGTCGTGTCGCGAGTCCTCTTTCATGACCAAGTTCGTGCGCTCCAGAAATCTGGCGAATGGTGAGTTACTAAGCCCCTTGACCCTTGCTATCTGATAATAATAGTTATCAAGTACTACCTATGTAAAGAAATATAAGATCCTTTAGGGAGTAGTAGTAAGAAGGTTTTTTTTAAATGAGGCAAAAGATTTGCCATTTTCATTCATTAAGAAGAGTGAGAATTGTCCGGATAATTGACAGAAAATCGGGCTAAAACCGACACAATCCAGCCCACAAAATGGGCACCACCGGCCAACCTGGCCACCAACATGAAACATAGAGCTGCAGAACAGCTGCACAAGCTATGACGGCGTATCCCAACAGATGGCCACACTCACAAGCAACCGACAACTCCGACTTTGATGACAAGCATCGCAAGGGAAATATGCAGGACTTGCACCGTTCGTGCCCACCTCACCAACCACCTAGCGCCACCTGGACTCGCTCCATCGCAGTTCCGACTTCACGTCTTCTTCCTCCTTGGGGGCATCGTCTCGGAGCACACTCCAGCGACGCTAACAAGAAAGAGTGCGGCGCCAGCGGGCGTCGCCGCATCCGGCAAAGGCCAGAGATAGGATTTCTCCCGGTGAAGCTCAACCACCAACTGCCAGAACCGGCCGGACCGCCCAACAAACCTTGTAGAGCACGGAGGCTTGCCGTCTGACTCCAACTGGCCGCAAGATCCCTCTACCCGCCACGTCCAGGCATGCACCGCCCCCTGGCCGAAGCCGCCACCACCAAATCTGGGGCTGCCGCCATCGCAACCAAAGACCTCCATGTGTGGCCGCCACAAACTTCACAGCCAGAGAGGAATCCCTAGCAGGGAGGGCGGGCCGCCAACCCCGCCCCAACCCGCCGGACGAGCTGCCAGATCCGCAGCTTGTCAGCCGAAACACCAGCAAGCAGGAGGAACGCAGCAAGGTCCCCTCCAGGACGCGCAGCAGGGGGCCGAGCCTCCCTCCATCCCAGCACCACCGTCCACAGCTTGCGACGGTCCAGATCGGGGGTGGCGTCCTGGCTCGCGGTGGAGGAGGGAATAGTAAGAAGTAACCATAAGAGTACATGCACATACTATATTGAATAATGAGTTAGCGGTGGTTGTAATTTTTATTCTTTCAAATTCATTCTGCTTAGTGGCCCAAGATGGCCATTAGTTTTCAGTGTAATATTATACCTCTTCCAGACAACTGAAGGCTTCCCTTTAGTTGCCTGGATATTGGTAAAAATACACCCTCCCTTGCAATATACTATATAAATACAGATTTTCTTGTGATTTTGAATAGCTGTGATTTCACTTATATTGAACTTGTAGTATAAGCTTGTGGTGTTATTTATGACCTACTTACACCAGGGTCAGTTGGTGAAAGGCTGGAGGCTGGCTGCCACTCTGCTTTGTAATTTGCGGCTTCATGTATTTATCATGACATCATTTTTGATAAAGCAATCATCTAGTGTTCCTTCTCCAGCATGTACATTGGCAAAGCACTCATGTACGCCTCCTTCTCTAGTATGTGCATATAATTGGCGTGGTTCATATGTTTGTGGTTGACTGGCAGTTCATTTAGCTTTTCCAATAGTATACTGTGCATATGCAGGCTTCAAAAACTAGTTTTTTTTTCTTAAACATTAGATTTAATTCACATTCCATGTGATATGCAAGTTACCAATGTATTTCAATAGCCTAAATGGCCTGATTCAGGTTTTGCTGGATCTAATGAACATGAAAAATGACAGCGAGAACTGATACTATCATAAAATGTTGATGTTGTAAAAACTATCGCAGAATACTAGGATTGAACAATCTAAAAGTTTTCCCAGGAGGCCTTCTAGTAATACACCAGTTTGTTGTTTGTACATCCGCACAAGCTCTGCATCTCGGTAGCTTTACTTGATAAAACTAGGATTGTTAGCTTGTTGTCCTATTGATTTTGTGTCACTCATTTACTCATATTTCTTATCCTAGGCCGACTATCTTCAAGTCAACTCCCAATGGGTGGCCGACAGGGCCAGAAGGGATGACATCACATGATGATGATGATGATGATATGCCTTCACTCCAGGCGAACACGAACCGAAATAGGCCATTCAACATGCATTCCGATACAGAAAGTGACTCTGATTCTTGAGCTGGTAGACATAGGAATAGGTGTGGACGATGTCATGCTATGGCACTGTCTGCCTGTACACCAGATGTATTTATGCCCATATTCGGGCACGACATTGGAACCTGCCCACACGTACTGTAATATGAAGAAAACGACAATGTTCCATATGTTGTGTTTTATATCTGGATGTTATAGTTGAGGTGTGCCCACCAAGAAGAGTTTCCCAATCCAGCTGGTGCTAGTAGTTGCAGTCTTCGATGTACTGGAATCTTGTGTGGTCTGTTGTATTCCCTTCCATGTGGACATGCGGTGGTATGCAGGTTGCAGGAGATTCAAGGCCAACACTTTGTGCCGGAGGCTCAGATTAGTAGCAGGGCCATAGCACTAAGAGGCTGTTTGGTTGGAGACTAGTGGCGCCAAGCCGCACTTGCGGCGCCCCACAGAGTGTGGCGTTGAAAACGAGCGCCACAGAGTGTGGTGAGAAATCAACTGCAAAAGACACTGCGCGTCTGTGGCGAGCCTAACTTTAGGAGGCAGCCAAACGGCAGCCTAGGGAGTTGTGGCGCTCCGCACCTTTGGCGTGGCAAGGTGCGGCCGGCAACGAAACAGCCACTAAATTTCTGAATCTACCATCATAGACCTTAGTTACTCGGATATCCACTTCGGTGCCCAAGCTCATCTGCTCCCGCTCAGAAAAAAAAATGAAAATAAATACTAGAAAAATTCAAAAGATTTCAATTTTTTTGGATGGTAGATAATTTGACGCGTGAGGTCCGCTCCGAAATTCAACTTATTTGGACATCTGAGTAGCTCTCGGCAAAAAAGACAAATTGGGTCAAAACAATGCGTGAACAGTAAACATTTTTACAGACCCTGATTTTGTCTTTTTTACCGAGAGCTGCTCAGATGCTCAAATGAGTTGAATTTTGGAGCGGGCCTCACGCGTCAAATTATCTACCACCCAAAAAAAAGTTTGGAATTTTTTTAGTATTTGTTTTCATTTTTTTTTAGCGTGGGTGCAGATGAGCTCGAGAGCCAAAACTAAGCTACTACAATATTTCTTCTGTGAAACTTATCTTGGTTTTGTTCTTATAATAGTTTAATCGTCATGCATCCAAAAGAAAATTAAATATATAGATGGACACAGTAGGGGTCTCCCCTGCTGTTTTTTCTGGGCGGCAGTTCATCTATATATTTATTTTCCTTCTGGAACCATGTGGTGTGAAGTTTATTGTGGTGAGTGAAATAAGCACTTGATGGTGCAATCATAGAAATGAGTGCATGAATAAGATGTTTACATCATATAAACTCTCACGCCGGTTGACAAGAAGGCCAAGCTGCCTTCTGTTAAATGTCTTGTGAAGCGAAATATTTTTCCTTTCCTCACGCTGTACATTGGTAGAATCGGTAGTGTGTCATTTACGTAGTATTTACAGTGGCACCCCCGCTCCAGGGCCATGTTACAATTTTTAAATAGAACTTTCAAATTTTTATTTGTCGTGACTGTGCTGTGGCAGAAAGCAGCCATGGCATGTGGGCAGAGTTGGTGCATCCTTCCTTACACTATTAAGATTCCTCTACGTGATTAGCAGAAGTATCCTTAATGACTCTGCCTGGCACATATCGCCATGCCAGATCGGACGCTAGATAGGGGTTGATTGGCTTCCCTGTTCTCTCAAACTTTGAATCTAGAGGAGAAATATCGAAGTGCATCCCTGCAAATTTTGAATCTTAAATTTCAATCGACAGCGGCTTATGGTCGTCTTACACTTGTATTTTCCTCAACTGTCCCGCCTACTCTGCCTGCTCACTGCTGGATGTCTGTTATATATTACTCATCGACTGGAACATATAGTTCTTTTTTAGCCACTTGAACTATAACAATTCTGCTCATTGGGCTAGCAAGTTGGCGTGTTGTCAATTATTGCTTCGGTGGAGTATATTGTAAAGGTACAGACAGAGGTGTTTTTTCTTCACGGTCTACATCTCAATCAATCAAAACTTGTTCTGCGCGTTGTCCTCTCTAACACCCTCCTCTGCCTTCTCATTGAAGCGGTCACCTTTAGGAGCACAGTGTTGTGGCCATGGTACATCCATCCTGCCTCACGGAATCACATAGCATGTTCTGTCATAGCCCTGCAAAACAAAGGAAAAATTACTACTTGTACTAACCTTGTCAAGTGTGTGCATGTAACAAATATTGGACATAACTAAACACGGAAGAATGAAATACAACATATGGAAGAATCAAATGCTCATCCCTCTCTCTCTGCTTTTTGCGAGGACCATTACTCTCCCTTTAACAAGGCTAAAACATCATAATAAGAATTAACAGCAATCTTGAAAAGGTGGATATCCCATGTGAATCCAATTTTTCAAATAAAGCACATGCCAAGTCTGTTGATCCCAGTCCAGCAATTGCACAAGAAGAAGCGAGCATCATAAATATTGAGCAACACAAGCTATGAATTGTTTATAGTACATTCCAAAATTAATAGCTTATCATCTCTATTGATCTCCAAATCTCACCTATCAGCCAAATTGAAAGAATACATGTTGAATGCAACGATTGAACATTCGTAGATCATGCAGTCGGGGTTGGACTAATGGGGCTGGCCGTCGAGGCCGGCGGCCGGCTTCATCTAGTCCCGCAGAACATTATCCATACCCAACCACTTTGCCATCGGACGAGATGCATGGTCAGATCAAAACTGCAGCCATGGCTGAGAAATGATATGTAGAGGACGGAAACAACCAATTGGGGTGTGGGAAAGAGGTTGCCTATAAGGTTGTGGCTATAGGCACCCGCAGGGAGGACTGGGAGGTGGGATGGCGCCGACTCTTCGCCGGCGGCCGCCGCGGGGAGGGCAGTGGGCCTTCTCTAGTGTCCGTTGAAAAGGTGGTGCGAGATCGCGAGGGAATTGGGGTGGAGGAAGGGAGGGGCCGCGACGAGCGGCTAGATCCTGCCGGCGGCGAGGGAGGGAGGGGGCGCGACGAGCGGCTAGATCCTGCCGGCGAGGATTAAAACCCTAGCGGCGGCGAGGAATAAACCCTAGCGAACAGGATAAAAATCGAACCGAAAATAGCCCTGAAATTTATACCGAGAATACCCTCAAAATATTTGGGAGGGAAAATCAGATCAGTTCGAAATATTTTTTCTCCCGAAAATGCCCCTCGGGGTCTGATACAATACACGTGACATCAGCGTATTGCATCGGATCTGGACCGTCGAATTCGCTCCGACGGACGGTCCATATCGTCCGGATGCACTGTAAAATGACTCTTGTAAAAAGTTTACTAGAAACGCGGTGATTTTTGCACATAATTAGGGACTAGATGGTTTTCTGCAATCGATGTCCCAAATGTGGTGAATTTTTTGCAATTAACTCCATTCCATGTGGACATGCAGTGGACCATAGCACTAAATTTCTGAATCTATCAGCATAGACCCGAGTTACTACAATATTTCTTCTGTGAAACTTATCTTGGTTTTGTTCTTATAATAGTTTAATCGCCATGCTTCCAAAAGAAAAGAAAATATATAGATGGACACAGCAGGGGGAGCCCCTGCTGTTTTTTTGGCGGCAGTTCATCTATATATTTATTTTCATTCTGGAAGCATGTGATGTGAAGTTTATTGTGGTGAGTGAAATAAGCACTTGATGGTGCAATCATAGAACTGAGTTAAGTGGATCAATAAGATGTTTACATCATAAACTCCCACGCCGGTTGACAAGAAGGCCATGCTGCCCTCTGCTGAAATGTCTTGTGAAGCGAAATATTTTTCTTTTCCTAAAGCTCTACATGGGTAGAATCGGTAGTGTGTCATTTAGTATTTACAGTGGCCCCCCCGCTCCAGGGCCACATGATGTTGGGAGCCCCCCATCCTGCTCTGGATTTTGTCTTCAAACCGTACGTCACGGGAAACGTGCCAAACAGGCTGTCTTTGCAGACCAGTTTTTTTGGAAAAACTTTCAATCTATTCATCTTCAATCATGATAGTACAATGAACACTAGAAATAATAAAAATTACATCCAGATCCGTAAACCACCTAGCGACGATTACAAGCACCGAAACGAGCCGAAGGCGCGCCGCTGTCATCGCCTCTCCCCCGCCGGAGCTGGGCAAACCTTGTTGTAGTAGACAGTCGGGAAGTCATCGTGCTAAGGACCCATAGAACCAACGCACCAGTATAGCACCCGTCGCCGATGAAGAGTGTAGATCGGAAGGATCCAACCTCCACACGCCCACCCATGATGCTAGACGTATCACTGGAAATGGGGCTAGGCGGGCAGACTTTTATTCCATCTTCAGGGAGTCGCCGCCGTCTCGTTTTCCTGAGTAGAACACAAACCCTAACAAAACTCGAAAATAGAAGTAAAAATGGAGCCCTCCCACCGGCAAGGGCCGAGATCCACTCCACCTCCATGGCCCTATGGCCACCGGAGACAGGGCGGACCTGTGACGGTGCCGGCGGGAGGCAAGAGGAACCCTAGCTTTTCGGGTTACACTACGTGAGGCCAGTTAACCTGTTAAATATGACCAGTAAGGTCTTGTATGAATAATTAATAAAGTGACTGCATGCATCGTCCATATGCAGAGGCTGGGGTCCTCCTTCTTTTGTAAAAAAAAATGAGAGAGGCTACCGTCCAGAACAATTTTTCAATAAAACTGGACTAACGAGCCCCATGTTACAAGCCCATTCAAATTTTTATTTGTCGTGACTGTGCTGTGGCAGAAAGCAGCCATGCATGTGGGCAGAGTTGGTGCAGCTCTCCTTACACTATTAAGATTCCTGTACGTGATTAACAGAGGTATCCTTAATGACTCCGCCTGGCACATATCGCCATGCCAGATCGGACGGTCCCTGTTCTCTCAAACTTTGAATTTAGAAGAGGAGAAATATTGAAGTGCATCCCTGTAGATTTTGAATTCTTAAATTTCAATCCACAGCGGCTTATGATCGTCTTGCACTTGTATTTTCCTCCGCCGTGCCTCCGCCAACGACCTGCTCCAACTTGCCCACCTACTCCGCCTGCTCATTGCCGGATGGATATTATATAAGTACTAGGTAATTGCCTGTGCATTGCAACGGGTCATACATATTTTTAGTATAATCGTTCAAATATATAGTGTTAGGATTCTCAATGTCTCATACACATCAGATATTAATTTTACCGTTAAGTCAGTACTCTCCTCCTTCCCCTCCTCTTCTCTAAATTTTTTTTTGGTTATAATTTGCTTCTGTTCACCCATGTTGGGATCTTCCTATGAGAAGACACATGGATGAATGCTTGTGTCATAGTGGTTCACACAGCGCCTTGGGCTATATATAGAAAATATATATTACCGTGAAGTGATCTTATATTTATCCATTATTCAAATTAAGGTAGTTTCGACATTCTTCTTTGACCGTAAAATTTCCCCTTAATCAACCGGTACGACAAACAGAATAAAACCATAACAATGTAACAAGTTAACATTGGCGAGGAAAATCTAGGACTGTACTGTAATAAAATGTACTTTCAGCAAGTACATTAATGGTGGGAGCCAGTATCATTTCTCATCAACGCAAAGAATTTTCAGGGCTAATCTGATAGAGCCATCTTGTCTAGGTATATCAAGTAAAGAGAATATGCTAGCTCCATTGGGTTATTTTCTAAAGGAATGTCCATTAATAATAATAATCAAACCCTGAACATACTATGAACTTTTATAATTCGATGCGAGTCAGCAAATAGGCAATCTCTGGTGACATCACAAGATTTTATTAAATTTGGCACGATCAGATCCTTAAATACCCGAGTAGCATATATAATCCAACCACGAAAGAAAAAAATGCAAACCTGAGTAGCCCTAAGAAGGGGCGAAAGATGCGAGCTACCTAAACAACCTTTACATCAGATGCGCAGCTATATCAAACTCAAAGGTAATCGTGTAAGTAAAGTAGATGTATGTATTGTACCGATATGGAATTTAAAGAATTGCGGTAGTGGAGAAAAGGTGAGAGCAAGGTACCATTTCGATTAATTGATGCTGAGTATTGTTCCACTGTTCTGATCTTATGCTCCTACTGTATTCCTCCAGTACAGACTCCTGTCAAACTCGTTAGGCTGGAATAACAAAATAATTCAAGATAAAACAATTTTGGTTGTTCACAAAGAAAAGCATGAACAAGTTCTTCCTAACCAGCAGGTTCAATAATCACTGACCTTGCGAAACTTGATTCACCTGCATATAGCAGCAACACAGGAAGATGTAAAATTTCAGAGATGAGGTTGAACATAGTAACAACAAAAAGAATTGGACATCAGGAAGCACATAATGAGGCGCTGATGATTAGATTTATCTATTTCTGCAGATAGTGCGACAGTGTATTGCGACGACATGGCAGGCGCTCAACAGATGACGATGAAGTCCTCCGTGATCACGTCTTTGATCAGCGTGATGGAGAAGCCCCTCCTCCTCGGTTCTGCCAACGGCTGGGCAGGCTACAGTGTCATGAGTGCTCGATTGAAACAGTTAAAAGGATATATATAATCATTATTCTGGCCTAATCCTATCGGAAATAATAAATAGGAAAATAGTTAAATAGGCTAAGTAACAAATAGGAAAAACAAATAGGCTGGAGTGACAGGAGTGTGGGCACAAATGCACACGAATGGACCAGACACATAATCCTATTGGTTACAGTGTTTTAGCTCCATGAAGTTTATCCCAAAACGCCATAATCAATACCTGAGAGCAGCCTGAAAATAAAAGAGATACATTTTTATTGGAAGATCCAAACAAGCTAAACGACTTTGACGTTGATTCTCAGAAAAAGAAGACTTTGACGATGAAACTACTGACCTGCTGCTATGGTTATTTTAAGTTGACCTGCTGCAGAAGGCTGGTATCAAACTGAACATAGATGCAATTAAACGGACAATTCTTTACAAATAACATACTGCTGACGACGAGGTTGGTACCAGATGGAGCATCGATGGATGCCTCTGCCCTTGGAAGCCATCTCATCGAGGACACACTCCATTCACTCCATGCCTGATCTGGAGGTTGCGCGACAACGAGGCCACCATTACTTGACGCAAGGGAAGAGAGCAGAGGACGCTGACCAATAGGAGGACTGGTAGAGGAGGCAGGTCCATGCGAAAGGATTGAATTTGCACCATCATGTTCCAGGCCGCCGCGGAGCACGTGCCCATGGTGAGACGACGTAGTGGGGGGACGCCGGGATTGCGGCGTCATGGGAAGGCGCCGGCATCGTGTAGGTCAGGCGCCGGTGGAACGCAGTGTGGCAAGGAAGGCAGGAGGCGGCGCACTATTTGGACTATCTCTCACGTACGTCTGTCAATCAATCCCTTTCCAAATACCGTTGTCTCCCGATTGTTTTATGGAAGGAAATGTGATTAGAGCGCCATGATCTTGTGCTAATAAATCGGCGGATCATTGACTAAAAACCTGTGTAAAAAAATCAATGCGGGGAAGGGCGAGGGAGGGAGGCGGACGAAAAGACATACTTAGGCTTTTTTAAGGTAGTAGAGATAGAGATTACTCATCGACTGGAAAATATAGTTCTTTTTTAGCCACTTGATCTATAACAATTCTGGAATTAATTAACTCCAAGTTGTCGCTGCAAGCCATTGGTCTGTTTGTTGTCCGTTCTTTCGGCGCTAGCAAGTTGGCGTGTTGCCAATTATTGCTTCGGTGGAGTATATTGTAAAGGTACAGACAGAGGTGGTTTTTCTTCCCGGTCTACATCTCAATCAATCAATCAAAACTTGTTTTGCGCGTTGTCCTCTCTAACACCCTCCTCTTCCTTCTTTCTCTGCTACTACGAGCCGGTGGAAGCATCCAGGATTAAGGTCTCATCTGCATTCGTACATACTCTTCTTCCCCCTCCGGAAGGTCCCTCTAGAGGTTAGTCGAGGACTCGAGGTGCATGCGTCTAGGGAATTGCTAGCTACTACTAAGGATTCCTTTGTCATCCCTCCATGGTCGATTTGTGTTGAAGAAAGCAGCTAGAGCTTCTTCCCTTTTCTTTTGTTTTCCTTCAATTATTTGTTCTCGCTCTTGTTAGCTAGTTATTACAGGTTCTATTTCTTGTTAATTAGCTTGCTGCTGCTTTAGCCACGAAGAAATGAAGAAGTTTTCAGTTAGCTAGCTAGGTATGCAGTATGCTGCGCATCTCAGCAAGTAGGTCAACATGAGATTATCAATCCTAACAGAAAAGCATCTGAAAGTCTGAGTTAGTGTTGGTAAAAAGAACAAGGTATATACCGGTATTTCTATTTCTTCTTTAATTCAGAAACATGTATATTCTTTGTGAAAGTTATGTTTACAACCTTTCAGCTCATCAATTTGAAACGATTTCTGTGTTATTACATCGATTGGGACATGGATGCTCGTCCTAGCCAGAAGGAGATATAGGATGCCATGGGGAGCAATTTTCAAGATAAAAGTGCACTGACAAACAAGTTTACACTCGACTTCTTACAACATATCACAAATGACTTTTCTGAGGACAGCATACTTGGCCGTGGTGGTGGTGGAGTAGTTTACAAGGTGTGATTGTTAATTATATTTTTTATTTTCTTAACTGATCTGCTACTGCAAACTTAAAGTACCTGTATGCATGTGCCATATTAACAAGTAAGATTTAACAGGGAGTATTGGAAAATGGGGAAGAGATTGCTCTTAAGAAGCTTAATCACATAGGGCTTGACGACAAGGAATTTACAAATGAGTTCAATAACATTATTAGGATCCATCATCAAAATATTGTACAGTTTGTTGGCTACTGCTATCATGAAGAACGTAGATTGACTGAGTTGGATGGACAATATGTCTTTGCTCTTGAGGCAGAAGGAATCCTCTGCTTTGAATATTTACATGGCGGAGACCTTGAGAGGCACCTTTCTGGTATGACCGTGCTCTACTTACAAAGTTTGACTATCTTACTTTGCATGAAAAAATCATTCTACCTGATTTACGACCTCCTCCATTCTCTCAATTGACGTCTTTGAATACACTTCATGTTTATTTCTACAGAAGAGCAGCCATGCGGACTTGATTGGCACACATGTTACAAAATAATTAAGGGAGTGTGTGCAGGTTTAAATTATCTTCATAGTGGAAATATTTACCATCTAGATTTGAAGCCTGCGAACATATTGCTGGACAATAACATGATGCCGAAAATAGGAGATTTTGGTATATCAAGAATCTTTCCGTCAACAAAAACCATTACCCAGACAACAAGAACATTTATAGGGACAGTGTGAGTAGCTACCTTATGAGAAGTAAGCATTTCTAGTATAACTTTGTTGCAAATTAATTGGATATGATACCATGCAGGGGATTCATGCCACCGGAATATATTGACAACCAAGAAATCTCACCAAAATTTGACGTGTTCAGTGTGGGTGTTATAATCGTACAAATGATGGCAGGACGCAAGAACTACTTTGATTATAGAAGTGTTCCTTCTGAAAAATTCAATGAGCTTGTAAGAAAAAAAGTTCCAATTCATGAATACGCGTCTTTTCCTAAAATTGTGTTTTGTCTTATTCGTGCTAGGTACAAGTATGCCACATGCCAACATTTTTTTTTTTGACTTTGCAGGTATGTGAAATATGGCGAGAAAAACTAGATCCAACAATGTTGTCACATACATGGAAAGAAGTTAAGACATGCATCAGAATAGCATTAAGATGTCTGGAGGATGACCGAAATAAAAGGCCCACTATAAGAGAGATCGTCGATGAGCTTAATAGGATTGATATTGAAAATTTATCACTTGTAGATGAGACCGTTGATGATCTTGATAGGATTGGTATTGACATTTTTTCACTTGCGCATGAGGTATTGAAAGATTAGTGATATTTCTACTCAAGCTATTGAGACTTATTTTAACAAACAATAGAACTACATAGTGAAAATCATTATTTTTCTTACATATTGAAGTATTAGGGTTTGTAGAGTGTTTATAGAGGTACTCAGTCCCTTCCATTTTATAAGATTGATGATTTAGAAATAATATGCAAGCCTTAGTAGATAGTTGCACCTGTAATATTTTTCCAGCACACCATTTTCCCAAATGACTAAATTGTGAATTGTTATCCAGGCCAACTAAAATATACCAGAAAAATTGTGCAAATTGACAAAACATTATTTTGTGGTTCAGAGCACTAGTACTTGTTCTGCATAGAAACTTCCAAGCAATCACTGATCACTGAAATCTGGTTTACATACCTCAATTTTTTTTTGCATAAACTCTGAAGATATTGTTCTAGTATAGGATGCAAAATTTGAAACAGTACTGCTTTAGGACAGGCCTCTTCGAACATGGAATAAACCTCTACAATTTTTTTATCTGTAGGCTACCAACTTACAAAGCAGGGTGGCATTGGCCTATAACCATTACAAGAATTCAGGTAAGCATCTCCATTAAAATAAGGTTTTCGCTTGGGTCAGCTGATTATAAATTTTTGGTAATTTCAGTATGGATCAACGGTGGGGTTTAGAATGTCTCATTAGTCATCGCTATAACACAGTCAAGGTGTGACTCAACATATATGATTGCCCTGGTCACTTTCAAGTCATCACGAGCAGCCATTAGTACAGACTAGCAAAAGGGTCCGTGCGTTGCAAGGGATTTGCAAGGGATAATAAAATCCTAATTCTAAAATCAAGTTAGAAATATTCACACTCCATGTATATACACAAATTTGAATATTTGTGCATCAACTGACACACATGCGGACGTAAGACACGTGCATGCTAGCATGCTCATAATGAATCGATGTTGGACCTGATCCTTGATGCATGTATTTTTTTAGTACATCGTCGATGCGTATGTGAGAAGAAAAAGAAAAGGTCAGTCTCACGATAGATGAAAAAATTAGAGGGCCCTACGACATACTAATAACACGAAGGAACACTAATTTTTTCACTTTTGGCGGGGTGGGTAATTTACTTTTACTTTATGGCCAGTTTCGATAATAGACAAAAAATTCACAGAAACAATTAACGAAGAGTTTTATGCACTTATGAATGGTGGAGTGGGTAATTTACTTCAACTTGAGGTGCGGTATCTGAAGGAAATATGCCCTAGAGGCAATAATAAAGTTATTATTTATTTCCTTATATCATGATAAATGTTTATTATTCATGCTAGAATTGTATTAACCGGAAACATAATACATGTGTGAATACATAGACAAACAGATAGTCACTAGTATGCCTCTACTGGACTAGCTCATTAATCGAAGATGGTTATGTTTCCTAACCATAGACATGTGTTGTCATTTGAT
>LR880970.1:844869769-844892531 GCA_904067115.1 Aegilops sharonensis
TCAATTTTTGCGGGACTTTGGAATAATCACAGCATTGCAACATAACAACTTACTAAACTTAGTCATCGTTGTATCATTCTAACGCTTAGTTTGTAATTGAGTAGGACCTTGAGTAATTGCAATTGAGTAGGATATTGAGTAAAAGGCATACTAAACATCCACATCTTCTTATTATTCTAAGTCTTAGTTTGCAATTATTCAACTATGATACATTGTGTCTATTTTATAATTTGCTTTAAGAACGTATCCATGAAGTAGGTTAAAGTGACTTACAAAATCTGGTTAGGCAAACGCGATTAATATAATCCATCTCAAACTATTCTGGCCCCCAAGTGGAGTAATAATCCTACTTGACTTACAAAATCTGGTTAGGCAGACGCGGTTACCCATGGACCCAAGTTCAGAGCGATGTTCGCCAGAACGATTAGGACTTCTATCTTTATGCCCCTTGTAGATTGTGTGTGTTCCATTTGGGGGTGTCATATAACTTCATTATGGGGAAGCATTGGCGGTGGTAAGGGCATCTCAAACGCCAACCCTCAAAACCGCCCGCAACTGTCCAGATCGCGCAATCGGATGTGTTTTGCCTTCCAATGTGGTCCTGTATCGGTCCGATTGACGGTCTGGATGTCATTTTCCCCATGAACCGGTGTGTGTGTGTGTGTGGGGGGGGGGGCTTTGCGGGTGTTCGGACCACTGGCACACAAGCGTCCGACATGCCTGGCCACCCAAACCCTCTACCTCGCCTGCGCCCTTTCCAGTCGGAAGCGGTCAATGCTGCTCCCGAGTGTCATCATGCAGGACCATAGTGGAGGTGACCTATCACGTCGCTTCGGCATTGAAGCGACACGCTGGGCGAGAGCGCTACGCCGCTTCCTGGTGCACGCGACTCTTCCGCTATCAAACAACAACCTGTTCGTCCGCCTCCCTTCACTAAACATGTGTGGTGGCTGAGGAGCCTGCTCCGGCAACACCGATCCGTCCTTATGCCGCCCACCATTAACCACCTCATCGCTTGCCCTGCCATTCGCCTGCTATTTAAATTTTAGGCCTAGCCATAGCTGCATCCAACCCCCTTTGCTCCCTATCTTCTCTCGACAGCACGACCGTCATGGCCTCCTCGAGCTACAAAGCCCTCTGGGACAGCCTATCATCCGAGTAGAAGAAGGAGATCACCGCCATTGCAGCAGGCCGGCAGGCCGGCAGACCAACGAGCTCACTGGCAGCCAGTGTTGCAGACACCCCAATGGAAAGGGCAGCCAGTGACGAGCCGGCACCACCATCCTTGTTGGCATCACAATGGGTGAGGCCCGTGCTCACTACACCGAGATGGTGTTAGCAGAATGGGAGGCCGAGTTCTGGCAGGCGCATGCCAACCAGGCCTACAACCTCCGTCTCCTTGACGAGCACCAACGCGCGGAGGAGCAACTCACCGCTGACAAATGCATCGCCCCGGACGTGGACGTGCGCAAGCAGGACTCCAATATATCTCATCGCACCAACCTAGACATCCACCATCACCGCTGGTCCTACTACGTCCATCGGACGGAATTAGGAGCCGCCTTCAAGGAGATTGATGAGGCGGTGGATGAAGTTTATGCAATGACAAGGACGAGGATGAAGCCGACACGTCCACAGGTGCCGCCGGCAGCGAGGAAGAGTAGAACATGGGAGGTCTCCGGTGCTTGGGTCCTAGGAAGGCCACCGCTCCTCCTTTTCCATTGAAGCTAAGCTTGGCATCATCATCGGCCGATTAGCTACTTGCAAGCTACGGAGGCGAAGCTTCACTTTCCGGGGCTCATGGCTGGCCCACCATGGAGGAACGGACGGAGGCGGTCATTTAGAGTATGGTTTAGTTGAAATATGTCAAAATGTAACGAATTTTCTTCGGATTAGATGAAAACATTCAGTTTTATATAAAAAATATTCAAGTATGATTGAATATCGTCCGGCTTGTTTAAATTTGCATCAAATTTGCTTATTATAGTTAAATTTCATTCGAAATGTAACCGGACATTTGCGGCTTCGGTTGGATGGCCGGCTCCTGTGGTGTCTGCGAACTAGTCCCCCTCCCCCAGTTCGCAGACAAATGCGGTGTCTACGGATGCAGTGTCTGGTTTGTGGGTCAGCGTTAAAGGTACCCTAATATAAGTCCTCGTTTGTCCTTCCCAAGTTACGTTTCTGGATTGAGTATGTGTTGGACTCATTTCCCTGCCCACCAAGTCGGTTTAGAGTTTAAACTACTCCCTTTTACGAGTCCAAATATTCTTAAGGTATCTTTTTTATTTAAAGGAGGATAATCCCGGCCTCCGCATTGGGTGATGCACACAATCATATATTATTGTTATTCAAAGTACAGTAGCCGAACAACATTGACTCGGAAAAAAAATTACCCAAGGCCACATGTGTGGCGACAGTAAGTTCATCGAACATCCACTAGCCCTACGATTAAAGACAAAAACAAAAGAAAAAATACACAACTCCTAGGTTACTAAGCCTTCAAGAGGGAATCGCTCGCCACACGTGCGCTGATGATGACGAGTCCAACCAAAGGTAAATCTCGAGATTTTCATCCCCAAAGCCAAGGTAATCCACGACCTTCAATAAGGGCACAACGCAGGCGCGTGTCGACATTGCCTGATCAAAAATCTAATGCTTCCAGCGAAGTGTGCATGCTCGTCGATGATGTTGCCTCTACCATCAACACTTGTCCTGCTACCAACACCTTGCTAGCCGAATANCGCATTGGGTGATGCACACAATCATATATTATTGTTATTCAAAGTACAGTAGCCGAACAACATTGACTCGGAAAAAAAATTACCCAAGGCCACATGTGTGGCGACAGTAAGTTCATCGAACATCCACTAGCCCTACGATTAAAGACAAAAACAAAAGAAAAAATACACAACTCCTAGGTTACTAAGCCTTCAAGAGGGAATCGCTCGCCACACGTGCGCTGATGATGACGAGTCCAACCAAAGGTAAATCTCGAGATTTTCATCCCCAAAGCCAAGGTAATCCACGACCTTCAATAAGGGCACAACGCAGGCGCGTGTCGACATTGCCTGATCAAAAATCTAATGCTTCCAGCGAAGTGTGCATGCTCGTCGATGATGTTGCCTCTACCATCAACACTTGTCCTGCTACCAACACCTTGCTAGCCGAATACCGCAGGAGATACCAGAAGACAAAGACATCTACTGCCTCACCATCAATCACTCTCGCACCACCTTTGATCCGGCAGTAGATGGTGTCCCGGATTGGTGGTCACTCACCACGTCATCTCTCGGCCGGATGGGCCGGCCGAGGACCCCTATGTCATTTCACCAGTGGGCCACGTCAAGGTGGCGCATAGTGTATGAAAGGAAGGCTTCTGGAGACTTGCCATATACTACATGGTCTTAGAAGTCGCCTACAACCCGTTCTCTTTGTAAGCAACCGACTAGGATGTAACCCTATGCCCAAACCTATATAAACCGAGGGGTACACATGCCCCAGATCTGCTGGCCTCCACAGTGTCGAGCAAGCCATTGCCCTCGGCGCCCACACACAAGCACCACACTCCTATGCGCATAATCGTCGTGCCCGTCGGTGCCATCTCACCGCGGCGCTCACACTCAAATCATCATTCAAGCGCCCCGCAACAGCCCGAGCCTCGTGATATGGGAATAGCTGGGGGCACCGTCGCCGACGCCACCTGGGTTTTGCCCTGCAGCGCCTACCCCTCAAGGTANCCAACCAAAGGTAAATCTCGAGATTTTCATCCCCAAAGCCAAGGTAATCCACGACCTTCAATAAGGGCACAACGCAGGCGCGTGTCGACATTGCCTGATCAAAAATCTAATGCTTCCAGCGAAGTGTGCATGCTCGTCGATGATGTTGCCTCTACCATCAACACTTGTCCTGCTACCAACACCTTGCTAGCCGAATACCGCAGGAGATACCAGAAGACAAAGACATCTACTGCCTCACCATCAATCACTCTCGCACCACCTTTGATCCGGCAGTAGATGGTGTCCCGGATTGGTGGTCACTCACCACGTCATCTCTCGGCCGGATGGGCCGGCCGAGGACCCCTATGTCATTTCACCAGTGGGCCACGTCAAGGTGGCGCATAGTGTATGAAAGGAAGGCTTCTGGAGACTTGCCATATACTACATGGTCTTAGAAGTCGCCTACAACCCGTTCTCTTTGTAAGCAACCGACTAGGATGTAACCCTATGCCCAAACCTATATAAACCGAGGGGTACACATGCCCCAGATCTGCTGGCCTCCACAGTGTCGAGCAAGCCATTGCCCTCGGCGCCCACACACAAGCACCACACTCCTATGCGCATAATCGTCGTGCCCGTCGGTGCCATCTCACCGCGGCGCTCACACTCAAATCATCATTCAAGCGCCCCGCAACAGCCCGAGCCTCGTGATATGGGAATAGCTGGGGGCACCGTCGCCGACGCCACCTGGGTTTTGCCCTGCAGCGCCTACCCCTCAAGGTATCTTCGAGATTCTATACCCAAGGTCTATAGGAACTAGGTTGGTGGACCCTGAGTGGCCTTCTTATAGTGCAATTCTCGTTCACCTACAACCATTAAACCATATATATAGATAAACCATATATATATATATATATATATATATATATATATATATATATATATATATATATATATATATTTATCAATCTTTATCTATTTCTGTCAAAATGCAAGCATGCCACCTCACCATGCAACATGCATGGAAAAATGTCCACCTCAAGATGTACCCATGCATAGGAGAAAGCTCACCTCAACATGCAAACATGCATGAGAATTTCTATTATATTATGCTATATAGATTTAAGAAATATTTAATTTTTTTTACAATAAATCATATTTAGTTTTAGTTTTAGTTATAATATTATTACTTCAAAGAAGCATATTTCACACAACCAAATCTTATTAAAATATACTGCAAAACATTTCCGTAACATGTGCTGAATCATCTAGCATACTATATGAACAATCCCCACTGCAAGTCATAATTGCTATTCTCCTGCGCATGCGTGCTTCCAAATGATCCAAATTATTACAGCCATTGGATTTGCTAGCTTGGTCAACAAACAACCGTCTGAGCTGAATATGCGAGTCAATCTACCATGCAACATCCATATTGAATTTTAAATGCCACACATTTAATTTATAAGATGTTCATCGTTTTGTGTTATTATTTTTTATTTTTTGTTTGTACAGAAATTCCCACGAAGTTGAAATCTTAAGTTTCAATTTATATTCTGTATAATATTTAGAAATAAAATCTTTAATTCCGCTGCAGAACACAGGGTATCGTCTAGTAAACTATATGTCTTAGTCCTAAATATATGAATTGGTTTCATCTTCCAAAAAAAAGTGTCTAATATATAGGCCAAAAATATATAATTATTTATCACTATAACTATCATCATCATCATCATCATCATCATCATCATCATCATCATCATGATTATTATTATTATTATTATTATTATTATTATTATTATTATTATTATTATTATTATTATTATTATTACTATTATTATTATTATTATTATTATTCAATGGGCTTATATTAGTGTTACTTAGCTTGCCCTTTACATACATAAACTTTATTAGTTAGTATAGATATATCATTGAAGACATATTTTAAGTCACTTCCACAAATCATTGTTCTTTCTGAACTTCTTCTTGAACTATACATGGAAATTACGGTTCAAAGGGTAATCACACAATACTGGAAAAGACATGTGGGGTATATGATTACATCACATATAGCTTACCGTACTTATACCTTTTATTAGCATCCTCTAACCACAAAATATGTTTGCTCATTGTGTACATTTATTGTCAATAGGGAGAAAGGAAGCGCTCATACTCTTGGCATCAGGGATATAATGGTTGGCATTGCTGGGGTCCCTAGTGGCATCAGTGAGTTTGTCAATGTTTTTCAGTGGGCTAGATCTGCTATTTCGTCCGAATGGGGAGATACTCGAGAGGAAAGGTTTCAGGATGACATATGTCAGTTGCAGAGTAGTTTGGAATTTCTGAGAGATACTCTTCCAGCAATGCATGACCTCATTGATCGAGCAGAGTGGAGAAGCCACAAGGATTGTGTTGCCAACCTCCTTCCATACCTCAAGGATGCAGTCTATGATGCTGAAGACCATCTTGATGATCTCAAATGGTACAACCATAAGGTGATAGTAGAAGGCAATGAAAGCAAACTATCTATTCCTGAATTCTTTCGTAACTTTAGCAAAGTGGATGATACCCATAAAAGGTTGGTTAATATTTCTGAAAACCTAGAGAAAATGGGGTTGGGTGAAGTGACACCACGGTTTGACAAAACAGTCAGGCCAGAGACTACCTCATTCTGCATTGAAACAAAAATATTTGGTCGTGATGTGTTGCTAAAGAAGATTATGAGATTGCTCAGTGTGCCTACAAGTAGTAGCACTGGTTTAAAACGCAAGTGGAAACCTAGTGCAGATGGTGCATCAACAAGCAACCAAGTTAGTAATGAATCGAGATTACCTGATCTGCCAGTTTTACCATTAGTTGGAATCGGAGGTATTGGAAAGACCACTTTGGCCCAGCATATTTGTAGTCATCCAATAGTGAAGTCTCACTTCAAAACAATAATTTGGATTTGCGTTTCAGATGATTTTGATGTGAAGAGGTTAACTAAAGAGGCTATAGGATCCTTTCCAGGTAAAAAGGCAACAACTGACAATCTAAATTCTCTTCAACATGTTCTTTCTGGCATACTGAGCAATGACAGGTTCTTGATTGTCCTCGATGATATGTGGGATGATGCTCTGAAGGAACATGGCCGGCGCTGGAAGACCTTTTGTGCACCATTTAAAAATGTGCTACAAGGAAGTATGATGTTGGTCACCACTAGATCACAAAAGGTAGCCGAGTTAGTGCACACCATTGAACCAATTACATTGGAAGAATTAAAGGGTGGCGTCTTTTGGGATTTCTTCAAACTATGTGTGTTTGGGTCTGGTAGTGTTGATGATTATCCTGAGTTAGAGCCCATTGGTAAAGACATACTCCCTAAGTTGAAGGGCTCACCTTTAGCCGCTAAAACTCTTGGACGCATGTTACAGAGTGACCTTCATACATCACACTGGAAGAATATACTAGACAGTGAATTGTGGGCGTTGGACCAAGAGGCAACTGATATTGTGCCAGCTCTTCGGTTGAGCTACATGTATTTACCGTTCCACTTGAAGAGATGCTTCGCATTTTGTGCAGTGTACCCCAAAGATAAAGAGTTTGAAAAGGACAATTTAGCTGAAATTTGGGCGGCAGAAGGCTTTGTGAAACGGCAGGGTGCTATTCCAGTTCAAGATATTGGACGTCAATACTTCAATGACCTTTTAAATCTGTCATTCTTTCAAAAAGTTCAAGGTAAATACGTAATCCATGACCTGTTGCATGACATGGCACAGAAAGTTTCAGAGGATGATTGTTTCATTGTGAAGAAGAAGGATGACTTTAGAAGAATTCCTCCAAATGTCCGCCATCTGTCAGTACTATCTAGCAATGACATCGACAATTCTGACTTGTCGATCCTATGCCGGCACAAAAAGCTTCGTACTCTTCTTTGCGCCCAGACTTTAGCAAATAAAAAAACTCCAGCTGGTTTGTTGGAAGATTGGTGCAGTGANAGGAACATGGCCGGCGCTGGAAGACCTTTTGTGCACCATTTAAAAATGTGCTACAAGGAAGTATGATGTTGGTCACCACTAGATCACAAAAGGTAGCCGAGTTAGTGCACACCATTGAACCAATTACATTGGAAGAATTAAAGGGTGGCGTCTTTTGGGATTTCTTCAAACTATGTGTGTTTGGGTCTGGTAGTGTTGATGATTATCCTGAGTTAGAGCCCATTGGTAAAGACATACTCCCTAAGTTGAAGGGCTCACCTTTAGCCGCTAAAACTCTTGGACGCATGTTACAGAGTGACCTTCATACATCACACTGGAAGAATATACTAGACAGTGAATTGTGGGCGTTGGACCAAGAGGCAACTGATATTGTGCCAGCTCTTCGGTTGAGCTACATGTATTTACCGTTCCACTTGAAGAGATGCTTCGCATTTTGTGCAGTGTACCCCAAAGATAAAGAGTTTGAAAAGGACAATTTAGCTGAAATTTGGGCGGCAGAAGGCTTTGTGAAACGGCAGGGTGCTATTCCAGTTCAAGATATTGGACGTCAATACTTCAATGACCTTTTAAATCTGTCATTCTTTCAAAAAGTTCAAGGTAAATACGTAATCCATGACCTGTTGCATGACATGGCACAGAAAGTTTCAGAGGATGATTGTTTCATTGTGAAGAAGAAGGATGACTTTAGAAGAATTCCTCCAAATGTCCGCCATCTGTCAGTACTATCTAGCAATGACATCGACAATTCTGACTTGTCGATCCTATGCCGGCACAAAAAGCTTCGTACTCTTCTTTGCGCCCAGACTTTAGCAAATAAAAAAACTCCAGCTGGTTTGTTGGAAGATTGGTGCAGTGAACTTCTGCGTATGTGTGTCATTGTTTTTGCGTCTTTGAATGAGTTACCATCTAGCATTGGCAAATTGAAGCATCTTCAGTACCTTAAGATATCCAGAGCTTGTTCGGTGACAAGTCTTCCTGGAACAATCTGTATGCTCCATAATTTACAGGTTTTATGTGTCAAGAAATGCAAGCTTGAAATCTTGCCTAGTGGCTTCAGTATGTTGGTCAACCTATGGAGATTTGAATCAGAGGGATTTAAATATGGTCCAAATATGAAAAGATTCGTACAAAATTATGGAGTAGATCTTGATGCAGCCGATAATAACCGGAGACTAGGGTTTCAACTCATAAAGAACCTGAAGCAACTTCGTGGACATTTGGTCATAAGTAATATTCACGTGCTAAGCATGTATCATTCAGCAGAAGCAGAACTATGGAATAAGCGATATCTTGACAGGCTGACGCTGGAATGGAAATTCCGGGTGAGTCAATCAGGGGATACTGACGCTGAAAATGGGATAGAAGTCCTTTGACATCTACGACCCCCTGCTAGTGTCAGGTGTCTAGTCCTTCTCTATTACCCAGGTGTTTCTCTTCCAAGCTGGTTTCAGCCACAAAGCCTGTCAGGCTTAACATCTGCTTCATTTATTGGTTGTGGTGGACTTGAGATACCTACAGTGTCAATCAACATCAACAGTTTCTTCATGGGTTTCTCGTCCTTGACAGATCTAATCATTCGGGGGTGCGACCGTTTATCAAGTCTCGAACAGCTTCTAGATCCAACTTATTTACCAGTCATCAAGAAAATTAAAATAATGGATTGCAGGAACCTAATATCAGTACCCACCGAAAGATTCGGGGAGTTTCGTTGCATTGAAACATTCAAGGTCGAGTCATGTGGAAAAATAAACTCCCAGAGTTTGGCTGCGCGTTCTCTCAAGAAGCTCAAGCTAGGCTGCAAGGGTATGCCCTGGGACTGGGATAATGATTGCGGGAATCTCACTGCAGCCAATATCCAATGCTGCTCTCTCACCTACTTTTACATATCATCCACCCGTCTCACATCCATCCAACTGCAAATATGGAATCTTCCAGCTCTAAAGGAATTGCACATCCATTATTGTCGATCTCTTACATCTATTGGACAACCTGGACATGTCTTCATCAACCTCACTTCCCTAACCATCAGCGACTGCGAAAAACTGTCAAGCATTGATGGTCTCCTAGAAGAAGAATATCTACCTGCCATTAAGTGTATTACAATTGACAACTGTGACAAGTTGTCAATCATGACCATGCACGGTAGAAGGTTTGGGGGTTTCTCTTCTCTGGAGAATTTGAAAGTTTCTCAGTGCCATTACATCAACTGGGGGGGATTTGTGTTACCATTGTCCCTCCAAAGTCTCCACTTGCAAGCATGCGGGGATATCTCTTCATTTATTCCCAGCGGCCTAGAGAACCTCCAGTCCCTTGTTTCACTAAGATTACTGCATTGTAGTTATAGGATATCCATTCCAGGACACCTTTGGAGCACTACCCTCTCATCACTTGAGGAATTAGAGCTTCGGGATTGTCCAGAACTTGTGTCCGTTGGTGGAGCAGATGACATTTCAGAAGTACAAAATGTGTGGATTCAGGCCTGTAGAAAATTGAAGGGGATAAAACTGCCTGTGAGAAGAGGCAGCTTCTTGATATCCAAGAAGTGAGAGCAGCCTGCAAAAACAAGGTACATGTGCTTACACCAAGTCTTTTTGTTCGAGTGCCTCATTATTTGTTGCGCCCTTCTTGTGTAGGATTAAACTGTATACCAAGTCTTTTTCTCTCTGAATGTCACACCTACAGCAATAGTTCCAAATAATTTGAAGGACTGAAAGAACATGGAAATTATCTCAAACTCTCCCTCGTGACTAACTTGATTTGACAAATTGTTAATTATCGTTGCAGCATGTAGTCTCATTAGTTTTTTCTACTACTCAGTACACTCTCTGATCATTGTTTTTCACATGTAGCTCAAATTCGGCCTGGTGCATGCCCACGAGGGATTGATGAAGGGAGTGGTGCTAGCTAGTGCGGCTAATACCTCTCAACCGCTGTAATCTTCTTTTCTTTGTTGCTTTGTGATGTACTGCCTTAATGTACAAACTTGATTGGTAGGGTGGATTGATTGATGCGCCAGGTTTTTTGTCCCGTAGGTTATACTCGAGCAGGTATAACTAGTGGGTTTTCCTGGCGGATGTCAAATTCGTGAACCTTTTCTCTGTTTCTAGGTATTTTTTTCCAAGTATAACAACCTGTTGATTCTGTTGAAAATTTAGTCAATATACATGCTACACTGTTACTATGTCAGAAGTGTTTTGTATGTTCGATCTCTTGTTAAGTCTACGAGTTTTAGGCAATTCTGACTAACTTCTTGATGTCAGTTTTACTTCTGAATAACTTGGCGACTACTTTGGTAGAAGTTCTTAGTAGATCATGAATCCTTCATTCTGTGTTCGCTGACCAGAAAACTGTTATTTATCATGAAGGGTGCCTAGGCACCCGGGAGCTGTCACACCTTTCTCTTATCATGAACGAGTCCCCCCAGTTTTGAATAACTTGCTGACTACAAAATGAATCACCTGAATTAGATATAAACTAGCAAATATGCCCGCCGGTTGCAACGGGAGAAAAACTATCAAATTATGCGGGAGTAGTAGATATAAAAAAAAATGTCTGAATCAAATGCCATGATGCGATAAGGACTTTTAAAATATCATTTCACAAACTATGTCTAACTGATGTCATGATAAGATAAGGAACTATTAAGAAGTATCACGATTTGATTTTCTAAGACGCCACAATGAAATATTTTTTGGCTGAACAAGCTGCATTGATGGACCTTGCCTGAGCTAGACTAGTGAATAATGTGTCTCGTCTTGACCTATTATAGCAGTGTTTACCATAACTGGTACTGTGGTACCAGAATAAACATAGCTATGTAGGGAGGCAAAATAGACATTTAGTCATTTTTAAATAACTTACAAAAACTAAATGCGAGGGACTAAATAAAATCATAAAACGACCTTTACAAATCCCCCAATAAAACTTCTACGCAAGCGACCATTCGTTTTGTTCATTATTTACGGGTCAGTTTTAATTTTGGGGAACATTTTCATCTTTATATTTTTTTCTAATTTCATAAAATGTTTTGAACATTGGATTATTTCTAAAAAATCATGATCATTTTTTATTTCATGTACATCTATTTGAAATTGTTACTTTTTTCATAATATGTGAACAGTTTTCTGAAATCATGAACATTTTATGATTTTTCAAACATTTTTTGAATTCACTAACATTTTATGATTTCTCAATATTTTTTAAAGCTCCCAACTTTTTAAATTTTGGTTCTTTTAGAAATCCCGAATTAACTTAAAGAATGGAAAACAAAAACAGAAATAAGAAAAGAAAAAAGAAAAAACGAAATAGAAGAAAGGGGATGTCACCGACGGCACATAGGCTGGCCCATTAGCACGTGTGGGAGGAGGAGGCGCTGGTCTCCAGTGTGCTAGATCGAGTCTTAGCAATTTTCATGAGGATGACCAGAAGCAATAGCCCCTTTATTAATAGCAAATATGCCCGTATGTTACAGCGGGCGAAAAACAATCAGATTATGCAGATGTGGTAGAGATAAAAAAAGAGAGTCAGAAACAAATGCTAGGATGAGATAAGGATTTTCAATGTGTCATTTCACAAACTATGTCTGAGTGATGTCATGACGAGAAGGGACTTTTAAAGTCATTTCAAAAACTGAAGCTGTGAAGGTCTCCTCACGATTTGATTTCCTAAGGCGTCACAACAAAATATTTTTTTGCTGAGCAAACTACATTGATGGACCCCTGCCTGAGCTAGACTGATGCATGATGTGTCTCGTCTTGATCTAGCGTAGTGCTGTTTTCCATAACCAGTAGAACTATGGTACCAGAATAGCTGTGTACGGAGGCAAAATAAACATTTAGTCGTTTTCAAATCTTAGAGAAACTAACCAATAGCAAGATCTATCAATTTTTTGGGGGCTCAGCACTATACTGAACACGGAAGCCCTTTTTTACCCGATGCGCGAGGGACTAAATAAAATCTTAAAACGACCTCTATAGACACCCTAATAAAACCTCTACCTAAGCGATGGTTCGTTTTGTTCCTTGCATACGAATCGGTTTAATTTTTGTGAACATTTTCCAAAATTTTATGGATACTGTCTTCAAATTCCCGAATATGTTTTGAATACACGATCATATTTTTAAAATCATGAACATTTTTTATTTCATGTCTTTTTGGAAATCGTGATTTTTTTATAATATGCGTACAGTTTTTTGAAATCACGAACATTTTATGATTTCCTGAAGGTTTTTTGAATTCACAAACATTTTATGATGTATCTATATATTTTTTCAGTACTCACAACTTTTTGAAATTTGAATTTTTTAGAAATTCCGGACTAATTTAAAGAAGGAAAACATAAACAAAAATGAAAAAGGGAAAAGCAAGAAAAAAAAGCAGAGGGCGTCACGACCAGCATATGGGCCGGCCCTGTACGGCCTGCAAGGCCTGCGAAAAGGGAATTCGACCAGAGGGCTCCTAGCTGGCGCTTGCGTGCGTAAACAACAGAAGGAGCTTTCGTGCAGGGAGAGAATCAAATTAGGCCGGCCCATTTGGTCGCTTCAATTAAATTAGCAAAAAAAGGATGCTAGTCAAGGAACCAAACTCGCAACCAACAATAGAAAGTTAGCCTTACTTACCAGTTGAGCTGATGATTATTATCGATTACAGTGTTGCGAGAGTATTCAAGAACTAATCACATCGGTAGATTAAANTAGCGTAGTGCTGTTTTCCATAACCAGTAGAACTATGGTACCAGAATAGCTGTGTACGGAGGCAAAATAAACATTTAGTCGTTTTCAAATCTTAGAGAAACTAACCAATAGCAAGATCTATCAATTTTTTGGGGGCTCAGCACTATACTGAACACGGAAGCCCTTTTTTACCCGATGCGCGAGGGACTAAATAAAATCTTAAAACGACCTCTATAGACACCCTAATAAAACCTCTACCTAAGCGATGGTTCGTTTTGTTCCTTGCATACGAATCGGTTTAATTTTTGTGAACATTTTCCAAAATTTTATGGATACTGTCTTCAAATTCCCGAATATGTTTTGAATACACGATCATATTTTTAAAATCATGAACATTTTTTATTTCATGTCTTTTTGGAAATCGTGATTTTTTTATAATATGCGTACAGTTTTTTGAAATCACGAACATTTTATGATTTCCTGAAGGTTTTTTGAATTCACAAACATTTTATGATGTATCTATATATTTTTTCAGTACTCACAACTTTTTGAAATTTGAATTTTTTAGAAATTCCGGACTAATTTAAAGAAGGAAAACATAAACAAAAATGAAAAAGGGAAAAGCAAGAAAAAAAAGCAGAGGGCGTCACGACCAGCATATGGGCCGGCCCTGTACGGCCTGCAAGGCCTGCGAAAAGGGAATTCGACCAGAGGGCTCCTAGCTGGCGCTTGCGTGCGTAAACAACAGAAGGAGCTTTCGTGCAGGGAGAGAATCAAATTAGGCCGGCCCATTTGGTCGCTTCAATTAAATTAGCAAAAAAAGGATGCTAGTCAAGGAACCAAACTCGCAACCAACAATAGAAAGTTAGCCTTACTTACCAGTTGAGCTGATGATTATTATCGATTACAGTGTTGCGAGAGTATTCAAGAACTAATCACATCGGTAGATTAAAAAATCAAATAAATTCAACGATTGAACATCTTTTTAAATATACGATGAACAATTTTTAAATAAACATTGCACTTTTTTGTGATATACACTGATTTTTTTAAATACGCATTGAACATTTTTGTGATATACGCTGAACAGTTTTTAAGTACACAATGAACATTTTTTAAATACAATGAACATTTATTAATATATGGTGAACATTTTATTAAATGTACGATGAACATTTTTGTAATACACGATGAGTAATGCATAGTGAACTTTTTCATAATGTACAGTTAAACATGTTTTTCATATATGATGAATATGCGGTTCACGTTTATGTTCATTGCTAATATAGTCATTTTCGACGGTTTTCCTAGGCACAGTCGAACCGCATGATGATTATATTAGCAATGGCATATAGGTTTATTTTCTTCCTCTGTCACAGATCCACTCTGATTGAGGAGGTTGGAGAGAGTCTGGTGCCGAAAGGTTCGCCGGCGAATGGAACCAGGCAAACGATGGTGGTGGAAGCACTGCCGGAGGGGACGGATGTGTCCGGCGAAGGGCGGATCTGCGGGGGCGTCTGGACCAGCGATGATGAGCGGAGAATGGCAAGTGTGCAGCGCAGCTCAAGCGGTAGCAGTAAGAAGGGAAAGCCCGCCTCCGAATTCTGAGCTATCTACGGCGAAGATGAATCCCCGGGCTCTTGGTTGGAATAAGAGGTGAGTGGAACTGAATTTAAATTGAGGTGTGGTGTAAGAATTTCAGTACAGTAGCATTTTTTTTCAATCCTATGTGTGGCCATGCAGTGTTCTTTTGAGCTGTGCTATGAAGAATTCCAGTACAACCATCGTTGTGTATGAGTTAGTGTTCAAGCTTGTTGTATTAAACGGTTAATATACTGTAACTAGGCTCATCATGAGTTAGTAGTTTGGACTGCAATTTGATTGGCAGTGAATCAATTAGGTTGACACAATCACTTGTAGTCCCTTTCAGGTTGGAATAAGATGCGAGGGCAACTGAATTTAAATTGAGGTTGCAATGATGTGTCAAAAACTGTATTATCAAAATGGCAAGTGTGGCTTAAGGCAAATGAGGTGATTCCAAAGATTGTGCTCATATATCAGGTACGCATAAACTAATTCATTTATGTTTTTCGATAGCTATTGAAGCTCATATCGCTAGTGCGTCAACAAACAAGAATCTTGCACAGGAGGTCAAACATGCAGGCTGAGAAACAAGTCCGATGGAGGGTGGCCGTAGAGGTATGATAATAAACAAAGTAGGTTAGAGATTGTTTGTGTCATGCCATACGGTTACAATTTTTTCAAGTGAAAACAATATCACAAGTGTGAAATATGCTGAGACTAATTTAGCTGCTTTGACGATTGTAGAAGCAGCTGTTCAGGTTAAAGAACATGCCGATGAGAGTTGCCATCGCTAGAGGCAAATATCGGAGGTTAGTCGCATTAAACGTAGTTCATACATATAAACACAATTTTTGGAACTTTATTTTCAGAATGCAGTTTGAATATTAAGTAAAATATAATCTTGCTTTGCAGGATGGCCTTACATTGGTGGTGCCTCCCGGGCTGCGAACATGAGTTCTATTCTATGTAGCGGTTTTGGAGACGGAAAGGGAAGAAGTCAAAAAGAGGATCCTAGAGGAGGCGGAGGTTGCTGTTCTCGAACATTGTGGAGACAGTATGCCCATCAGAGCCCTCTAAGGGCGAAGACAGCTCTAGCGATGAGAAGAACACATCAAGCGAGGATGACGGTGAGCTTGCAAATCCCCCTGGTAGCAACGAAGATGGATTGGATACATTGGTGGCAAGTGACATCGTGTCAGCTTGTTTAACATGCAAGTACAAGTGGATGGTAAATGCGCAGGAGGCTAGTATACTTACGCGGTCATGGTGTGTTGTAGGCCAGCATAACTGCCGCTCCGTCCTCAGGGAACCGAGATCTGGACGGCTGTCGCCGGCGACCGAGCTGACCCGTGGCTCGGAAAATATGTCTGGCCTGATCCGTAGCACAAGATAAGCACTTTTCCGGCATGCCAGGGATGGGGGAATTGATTGCAGTTAGCTATGGCTTCTTCCCCGACATTTCCATTCAGTGGGAGAGAGATTGGGGAGAGAGGGCGCGGTGGGCGGCTGACCCTATCTCCGGCGATGGAATTCGTAATGCAGCAGATCAAACGGTAAGATGTCTCGAATCTTTACCGGTGTTCTAGTCGGCAATCCCTTCAATTTGATTTTATTGTCGATCTAATCTTCCCCTGCTCCTGATCTCCTTTAATTGAGGAGGTGGGGAAAGTGCAACGCCTTGGATCTGCTGGCCAACAACCGGCGCGGTCGTGAGTGCTGATGCGCAGATGTGGGACGAAGATTTCCCTCAGTTGTCAGAGCTGTCAACCGGAAACATGAACCTGCAGGCACCGCTAGAGTAAACTATTGTTTTCCTCATGACACTGCTCGTGCTATCTGGAATAGATGTAGTTTGCAAAATTCTTCAGAGTTTGCAATCTTAGAGGTTGGACATAGACGGTGATACATACTCCCTTCATCCCAAAATAAATATCTCAACTTTGTACTAGCTCTAGTACAAACTTGTACTAAGCTTAAGACACTTATTTTGGATCGAAGGGAGTATTAGCTAAAATGTTGTAACTGGTAGCAAATAGTGCCTTTTTTGATAAAGGATGTTTTTATTGACTCATAATGTAGTATCGAGGGATACAATCATTAGGAGTATACACCCGGCCTCTGCATAGCTAGGATGCACACAACTGACATACGCACACACACAAAATCACGCCAACAAATATCAAAGTCAAATAAGAGCAAAGCTAATGCCTAGACGCATAAAGAAAAAGAAGAAAGAAAAAAATATCCTGAAGCGATCAAAACAGCGATCGATGATGCACCTCAGCAACCATCTGTATCAATCAACTTTTGACAACACATAGGCTACGAGAAAGGTTCTTTAAAGACGACGCTTCCATGAAGGGAACGACACGCAAATGCCGCCGTCGCCTGATCAAACCAACGAAGGTCAGATCGTGAGTTTTCACCCTAAAGATCACGGTCAACTCCAGGCAATGCCTACATCAACGTAACGACGCAAAAGACGCCGCCATCGCCAAGTATAACCAACAAGGGTCAGACTTAGGGTTTTCACCCCGGAGCTCGAGACCGGGTACTTGAGAAGTACCACCCAACCGACGTCATTATATGATGCCACCTCCACTTGCCACAATCCTAGCAGCTGCTTACGCGCACAGTCCGGGTGATGGCCATGCAGGGCGAGCAGATGGTCAAGCCATGGCAAAATTGCTCACCACCACACAGCGAAGTCAACGATGAGGAAGGATGGTTGCTAGAACTGCCAAAATCCCATGTCCGGGACAATCTAGAGTACCCGCACCATCCTCACAAGTAGCGGCCAATGGCTAATCAGAACTAGATAACACCACCGGTACGGCATGCCGCCACCATCTCCGTCATCCTCATACGCAACAACAAATCAAACCGAGGAAAGGACACAATTACCGTCATGCATCTACGCAGCAAACAGATCATCTGAGACATGAATGACCATAGAATTGCCAGTCCACAACGGAACCATCGACAGCTCCGCACCACCAGCTACAGATCTAGATCGATCTGACTTCGGCGGACATCACCATTGCCGCCAAATTGGATGTTCCAAGCCCCTAAGATGATGGCTGCCCAACCGATGCCGCGCCCACCAAGACAACTGGTCACGGGAGGCAACATCAACCCCGGCCAGCACCGCTCGCCGGCTGCGTGGGCGACGGTCCGCCACGACCCACCGCGCCTCGGGGCTGCAGAGGCGCCCCAGGACTATCACGGGGTGGGGACCATTATTGTCGGCGGCGGCTCACTTCTGGTTGGATCCTCCGTTGCACGCGACGCCATCAAGGAGAGAGAGAAGCGCTCTCGTTACTCCATGGCTACCGCCAACCACGAACGAGCGGTGTTGCAGCAACTTCCTCCTGCACTACTTCAAGTCACCGCTGCACATCGCCAATGACTGCAAAGCGCTGCAGGAACATAGCCCCGCCGCCGCTATAGGTCGCGCGGGCAAGCCTGGCGGTGCCCACCAGCGGCGGTGAGGGGAGGACTCACGGGGAAGGCCACCTGGAAAAGTGGATCAGGAGCCGGGTGTGTCAGCTNCTACGCAGCAAACAGATCATCTGAGACATGAATGACCATAGAATTGCCAGTCCACAACGGAACCATCGACAGCTCCGCACCACCAGCTACAGATCTAGATCGATCTGACTTCGGCGGACATCACCATTGCCGCCAAATTGGATGTTCCAAGCCCCTAAGATGATGGCTGCCCAACCGATGCCGCGCCCACCAAGACAACTGGTCACGGGAGGCAACATCAACCCCGGCCAGCACCGCTCGCCGGCTGCGTGGGCGACGGTCCGCCACGACCCACCGCGCCTCGGGGCTGCAGAGGCGCCCCAGGACTATCACGGGGTGGGGACCATTATTGTCGGCGGCGGCTCACTTCTGGTTGGATCCTCCGTTGCACGCGACGCCATCAAGGAGAGAGAGAAGCGCTCTCGTTACTCCATGGCTACCGCCAACCACGAACGAGCGGTGTTGCAGCAACTTCCTCCTGCACTACTTCAAGTCACCGCTGCACATCGCCAATGACTGCAAAGCGCTGCAGGAACATAGCCCCGCCGCCGCTATAGGTCGCGCGGGCAAGCCTGGCGGTGCCCACCAGCGGCGGTGAGGGGAGGACTCACGGGGAAGGCCACCTGGAAAAGTGGATCAGGAGCCGGGTGTGTCAGCTTCGGAAAAAGTGGATCCGGTAGCAAATAGTGCTGGTGAAACAAAATTGATCGCAACTTGGGAAGGTAAAATGATGGACCTGAATTGATTGACTGGCCTAGTGGGAGGGAATTGTTATACTTAGGCCATATATTGACCTTGATGTACATGTTAATTACCATGGAGCTGTGTGTTCCGCCCCATGGGCATGCGCTTTGATTCAGACAAATCCGAGTGGGGAATGATGTGGTTGATGTGTTATTCGGCTGATGGTACTTAGTTTCTCAGGGAATGGGTAGAGAAACAATTTCTTGATGGCTAGAATAATAGTTATGTACTTGGAGTTGTGTGATTTGTTGGGTGGATTATGTGCTCATGTGTTAATGAAAAATCTGCCTTGTGATGTTCGCAAGGCTTGCTGGCTAATATTATCCTGATTACTGTGTTCATTCATGCATGTATCTTTGTGCGAGTATCAGAGCTGAAAATTTAATGGTGTATGAGGTGGTAAAATGTGTGTAAATTGGTCCAAATGTCATCATGATTCAGCAGCAGGCATGTGTATTTTATTTTCAGGTGTTGTGTTGCTCGACTGTCACACTTTGAATTTTAAGTGCATCTCCTGTGAGCTGCCTGCATTTATACATTTCAGGTGATTCAAGTGACATTGTTCCTCATGGATCGGAGGACTGCAAAGCATATTCTTCCAGCATACCACCTTGTCCTGCTCCATCCGCCGGCCGTCACATGTTCACCTACGCATATGCCGGTGTCTTCTGACCCAACGTGCGCTATGCCGATGACTACACCCTCGCCATCGCGCCGTCTCCATCATAAAACATCTCACTGCTTCCTTGCTCCATTTGTTGTGCAACCCGCAACCCCCACCGGCTCGCTGCCATGCGCGGCGAGTTCACCGTGCTTCTTGGCAATCTCACATGGGAGCTGGTTCCTCGACCGCCGCACGCCAATATCATCATTGACAAGTGGGTNTTGTCCTGCTCCATCCGCCGGCCGTCACATGTTCACCTACGCATATGCCGGTGTCTTCTGACCCAACGTGCGCTATGCCGATGACTACACCCTCGCCATCGCGCCGTCTCCATCATAAAACATCTCACTGCTTCCTTGCTCCATTTGTTGTGCAACCCGCAACCCCCACCGGCTCGCTGCCATGCGCGGCGAGTTCACCGTGCTTCTTGGCAATCTCACATGGGAGCTGGTTCCTCGACCGCCGCACGCCAATATCATCATTGACAAGTGGGTTTTCTGCCACCAAACTCACATTGGTGAGTCCCTTGCGCGCTATAAAGCGCGCCGGGTTGTTTGTGGCTTTTGGGAGCGCCCCGATGTGGACTGTGGGGAGACTTTTCCGCCGGTCATAAGCCTTCTACAATTCTTAGGGTGTTCACCCCTCGCGCCTCGCGTGGCTGGCTAGTCAACCAGCTTGACTTGAAGAACACCTTCCTTCACTACACACTCAGCGAGGAGGTGTTTTGCTTTCAACCCGTCGGTATCGTCGGTGCTCCAAACTGGAACACATCTGTAACAAAGTCCCTCTATAGCCTCAAGCAGGTATCGCATTCATGGTATATTCACTTCACTGACTTTCTCTCGACCATTGATTTCGTTGCCACATGCTCCGATTGATCGTTATTCTTGTTCCTGCCTGTTGTTGTATCACTAGTAGAAAATGGGCCTTTAGTCCTGGTTCTAGAGGACCGTTAGTCCCGGTTCTGAAACCGGGACAAAACAAACGGGACTAATATCCAAAACCTTTAGTCCCGGTTGGCTTACGAACCGGGACTAAAGGGGGCTCCACGTGGCTGCTGTCTGGAGCTTCATCTTTAGTCCCGGTTGTTAACACCGGCCACCCACCCTCTCACTACTCCAGCCTAAGCACGTTTAACTTCCGAGTTCTATTTTCCCTCATTCAAGTCTGCACTTGTTGTTTTCCTGACAATAGTAAGCTCTCAATCCTATTAGCCCTTAGGAGTTGAACTTGAGCATGAAGTCACACATTTCACCGTTTGAGTTTGAAACTATTATTCTAAAAAATAATGATTATTTAGTAACACTAATATTTCTTGAATAAGTAGTTTGACCATAGTTTGACAAAAAATTCAAAAAAACATAAATTTGAGGATAACTTTTTTCCTTTCAGAATTTCAGGATTCTAAAAAATTGCAAAATGGCCTACAGCGGTCGAAATCGGAACCGGCTTTTCGTGCTGAACATTTTGATATATTATACGTTTTTTCTGACATCACATGCAAAATTTATAGTCGTTCTACTTTTTCATAACACTTTTTTGCAAAACATGCCCAAATTTATGTTCTTTAATTTTCCTAACTAGTAGATGTAGTAACATAACTACATCTCGAAGGAATTTAATTTTTGAAGTTTTTATCATTTTCTTTTGTTTTTTTAAACTGAAATGGCGATAGGGGGTTAGAGTTTGAAAATTGCAGAACCCCTTTAGTCCGGGATGGTGTCCATCCAATCCTACTGTTGACTACATCTGCTAGCATCCTCCTAGCCAGAGTCACAACTAAAATTAACCAAGCCAGAGTCACGTAATATTAAAGTGGCAAAAAGAATTACTTTTTAATATAGCAAAACTAATTCTATCAACTATTATTAAAGGCTAAACAACTATTAATACAAAATAGTAGCAAAATTAATATTAATTAATTATAAAAATTTATCTACTACTCCCTCCATTCCTAAAATCTGTCTTTTTAGAGATTTCAAATGGATTACCACATACAGATGTATATAGACATGTTTTAGAGTGTACATTCACTCATTTTACTTTGTATGTAGTCTCTTGTTGAAATCTCTAGAAAGACAAATATTTAGGAACGGAGAGAGTATTGTCTAACAGAAGCATACTACAACATGTTAAAATCTACCGAAAGAACTAACTAAAAATAATTGAAAACAACAATTAAATGATTAAAACAACTATATAAGCAAAACAATACTGTTTTAGTTAAAATCCTAATTTAAATTGTTCTAAAAATAACCAAATAAATCTTATCATGACAACAATCTAACATGTGACTAGGAGCAAAAAGAATTAAATTAAAAACTACTTTTAAACTCAAATTATTCACAATATAGGGTTTGAAGCAAATTTGAAAAATTCAAATTTAAATCATTCAAATTTGAAAACTAATGGCGCAAACAAAAACTAGACAAAATTTTGAATCTAATGAAAAAATAAATCACTCAAAAACATCAAGTATCCTAAAAGATATAAGCAATTTAAAACAGAAACTAAAAACAAAAAACAAATGATTTTTTTTCAAAACCCTTTAGTCCCGGTTGGTGGCTCCAACTGGAACTAAAGGTCTAATCTTTAGTCTATGTTAGTGTCTCCAACTGGGACCAAAGTCCCATTTAAATCGGGACTAATGCCTGCCTGACGCCCTAGCCGCTTGAACGCAACTAGGACTAATATGTAGATCGAGTTTGGACCGAAGCCCTGTTTTCTACTAGTGTATGTGGACGATATTGTCCTTACTGCGTCCAGTGTGTCAGCTTATGCAACACAACATCCAGTGTGGACCATTGGAATGGACTGGTCTCATCGAACTGTCTTCGGATGACACGAATCATTCGTCGTTAGCAGAAAAAAAAA
>LR880970.1:844905527-844968468 GCA_904067115.1 Aegilops sharonensis
CACCGGAGCGTCGCACCCCGACCTCATACATGTCTTACGGTGTGGTGGCATCTCCGAAGAGGCGGCACGCGTCTCCGGGGTGTGGCCCCCCTCACGGACGGAGCCGCCGCCGGCACCGGTAGGGGGGAAACGGACGCGTCGGGTCTACACGAAGGGGATCTTACTTTGGCTTTTACCCGGATGTTGCTCCAAAGTGTTCATATTGGCTGACCTAACACGACCGGGTGGAGAGTTCCACTGGTCAAAGCCCGTCCATGCAAATTCAAAGGGCTAGATCACGTGGTCAAACGCTACAGGGTTAGGCGGGACGGGGGCCCTGGGGGTAGCAATGCCACTGGAGCGTCGCACCGGGACCTCATACATGCGGGGTGTTGTGGTGGCATGTCCGAAGTGGCGGCACGCGTCTCCGGGGTGTGGCCTCCTCAAGGACGGCGCCACCGCCGGCACCTGGACACTACTAGGGAAAACCTTATACACAGAACTTTAGCAGCAGCGCGGGTCAAAAAAGCACGCTGGTGCTAACTAGCAGTAGCGCGCCTGGCCAAACCGCGCTGCAGATAAAGTTCTAGCAGTAGCGTATGTTACCCTAAACACGTTACTACTAAAACTCCCAGGGCTTAGCCGATAGGCTTCACATAGTAGTAGCAATCTATAATGAACCGCGCTACCGCTACATTCTTTGTAGCAGCGCGTTTTATATTAAACTCGCTACTGCTAAAGCATATAAAATTAAATGGAAAGCAAATAGAAAGGTAATTGAAAATGAAAGAAATAGAATAAGGTGAAAGGAAAAAATAAAATGTGAATAAAACTAAATGAAAAAGGGGAAAAAGAGAAAGGAGTAGCAGTAGCGTGTATCCAAAAAAGCACTGTAGCTAACGTAGCAGTAGCGCTCTTCCTGGAACGCGCTACTGCTACCTCTGACTTAACCACGGGGTTCGTCCTTCCCCACGGCCACTTCCCCAAATCCAACTGTCCACACTCTCGCCGCAGCCGCCGCCCGTCGGCCGCCGCGCGCTCTCCGCACACCCTCTACGCCACCCCGACCCCAGATTCAACGCCGCCCCCGCCCCCGACCTCAACGCCGCCCCGGACGCCGCCCCCGACCTCAACGCCGCCCCCGACCCCGACCTCGACGCCGCCATCCGCCGCGCGCCCGAGCCCCCGACCCGACCTCGACGCCGCCTGCCCCTCCCTCGTCGCAGGCACCCGAGGTGAGCACGCATGCTCCTCCCTCTCCCCTACCTCTGCCTAGGTTTTTTTTATATTTCAATTGCATCAAATTAGTTAGGGTTCATGTAAGAGTGGAAACAAATCGGATGCGGATGCAGCAAATGAGTTAGGGTTCATGTAAGGGTGGAAACGAATCAAATTTCTAAGATGAATCATAAAACGAGTAAAATTTGACCACTTATTTCACTTTATAGTTGGATAATTGGAATATCCGCTACCACTTTCCACCCCTATAGGTTCATCAAATTAGATGGTAATTAGGGCAGTAGTTCCTAGGTACTAATTAGCTAGTAAGAACTAGGTACTAATTAGGTATTAGAATATTTTTATTTATAGTAAGTTTATTTTTAGTAAGAACTAGTTGAATTAATAGAACTAGTTAGTAAGAACTTGTTGCTATTTTTTAGTTAAAGCAATTTTTCCCGCATCGAGGTGGACGATGCCTATCCCGCATCCTCGTCGTCGAGTCGGCGGAGGACGAAACTTGCTTGACCAGATGGGCCATGTCCGGGACTGGGCTCCTCCGGGGTGGTACTGGGAGGCGCTACCTACCGGGGGGCGCAGGTTGGTGAGGAGCCAGCCTGTCGTTGACCCGAACCTTCTTTGGTGGCGGTCGCATGGGCCAGTGACGGTCCAGAGGCTCAAGGACTCCGCGGAGGTGGTGCGTCACCGTGTCAGTGAGGAGGACGCGCATGTCCGTCGCTACTTGTTTGCGTTGGAGCACAGGTTCTCCAATACCTGGCAGGTTCTCCAGGGATCTCACTGGAGTTATGATCCCGTGATGGTTCCTTCTCTGTGGGTGTCCACCGCCCGCGCCGATACCCGTCGTGTGCTAGGGTTTTAGTTGTATTAGTGATGTTATATGTATGACACTATTCATGATGTATTAGTGATAATATTCGACGATGTACGGACGCATGAGATGATTTAATTTTGCTTATTGAATGCATGCTAATTTGAGTCCTATAAGATATTTTGAAATGTATATCTTGTGTTGCTCAATATCCAAGTGGCTGGTCATGTTTGCAGGTTACACCTCCGAGTGGCCTATGTTTTGCCGGAGTGTTGATTCATTTCCGTTCCGGCAAATTTCAGGCGCTCGATATGTCCTACTTTTGCAAAGGTCATGCCGGATTTTTCCGTGAATTTTGGCATGACTTGTGCCAGATTCGATGTAGGAAATATCGAGTGCCCCGGATTTGTGTGTTGAGTATCCTGGTAGTTGTCTTCGATCGATTTTCAGTTAATGTTTTAACTATGAACATAGGAAATGTCTGACGACGAAAAGGATTTCGGTATTTGCAAATACTGCGAAGACGAGCGCGGCCTGTGCGACGGAATCTTCCTAGATGATGATAGGCGCTTCAGCATCAAGCTGGACGAGAACTTCGAAGTGGATACAGTAAGTCATAACGACAAGTCTTTTTTCGTAATTAAGCATGACATCTGCTTCATTTGCTTCAACTTATATATATTTTTTTACTACTCTACTAGCGTATCCCCTGCCATGCAAGAGTTTTCGTATTGGATAAGATAGGTTTCCGTCATACTACGGGGGTAAAGAAAGTTTATTTGAAGACTGAGCATGGTCATATTTTCCATGCAAAATTATACAATTCAGACGACTACACCTCTTTTCGATGCAAAACATGGCGAGCACTATGCAAGACTTATGCATTTGAGCCTGATATCGTTATCACCTTTGATATCCATCCAGAAGATGATATTGAAGGTAATACCGACATCTGGGACGATGTGCAGACGCCTCCAGTTATACCATTATGTAAGTTTCTCAACCATATTTATGTCTTTGATATTGTTTTATTCAAAAATAGTTGACAACTAATTTGTATTGTCAGCTTATTTCGGTGCAAGCAAACATGTCCAGCGCTTGGTAGACATGACCTACTACTGTCCCGAGGCTGAACTAAACTGCGAGGAGCTAAGTCATTATGTTTCATGGCTTGAGGATCTTGATACTGTCAAGACAAATTTTCTTCCTATATTTAGAAATGTTTGTACTGAAAACGTGCGACCAATAGTGTTCGTAATGAACTACGGTCACATCTATTCAGGAAGGATGTTAAGATTTTTACTATTTGTCCTCAGTGCATCTTTTCCATACATTATTTTTGAAGCTAAACTTCATTGCTAAGTATGTTACCATACGATGTTCTTCAAGAGGGACTCCCGATGAATGTTGTGCGTTATGGGATCGAGACTAAAGGTACCATGAGTATTATCAGCTTACGACCAAGATATCCTACAGATTCATTTAGTGCATTCAAGATTAGCGACAGATGCTTAATAGTGCAAGACTGGACAAAATATGTGATGGGGGAGCGCAGAGAAGTACTAGGGAGCAAACAGAGGCGCTACCCACGATTAGGAGACAGGTTCATCTGCATGCTCTAACTTGATCAAGGAGGAGAGCTACACATGTTTTATGTTGTTTTACCTAAGAGAGAACAGCAGGAGTGATTAGCTAGCTAGAAATGAGTTTCAGGATGATGATGTGCTACACTATTACTATGATGATAAAATAGCTAGTGTTGGTGGTAATGACTATGATGATTATTATTAGCTAGTGTTAGTGGTGATTAAATAAATACTGTTGGTGGTAATGACCATGATGACGATTAAATATCTTGTGCTGGCGGATTAGATTCAAGTGGAGGCAACATGTGGTGCACATCGAAAGTACTACTAGTCCAAACTAGATCAAGTTTGGATTAGTAGTATACTTTTGACATGCACCACATATTGCCTCCACTTGAACCTAATCCACCTTTATTTGACACTGTAATGGACATAATGATGTAAACCTCATAATTGGTATTGTACCAATATTTGTACGATGGCGAATAAATAAACTAAAAATGAAAAAATAAAAAAAGAATACTAGTAACGATGGAGAGAAAACACGCTGCCAGTAGTTACATTAGCAGTAGCGCTGGTGTGAACAAACGCTGTAGCTATTCGTCCTAGCAGTAGCGCGTGCGGGCACGCGTTACTGCTAAGCAGTAGATGTAGCGCCTTATTAGTAGCGCGCCTACCCGAGCTACTAGTGAGCACAAAACCAGCGCTACTGCTAGGGTGTTCCCTAGTAGTGGGAGGGGGGAAACAGATGCGTCGGGTCTACATGGAGGGGATCTTGCTGTGGGCCTGGCCCGGATGTTGCTCCAAAGTGTTCCTATGGGCTGACCTAACACAACCGGGTGGAGAGGTCCACTGGTCAAAGCTCGTCCGTGCAAAGTCAAAGGGCTAGATCCCGTGGTCAAACGCTACAGGGTTAGGCGGGACGGGGGCCCTTGGGGGTAGTAATTCCACCGGAGCGTCGCACCGGGACCTCATACATGCGGGTGATCTGGTGGCATGTCCGAAGAGGTGGCACGCGTCTCCGGGGTGTGCCCCCAGTCACGGACGGCGCCACCGCCGGCACCTGGAGGGAGGAAACGGACGCGTCGGGTCAACACGGAGGGGATCTTGCTATGGGTCTGGCCCGGATGTTGCTCCAAAGTGTTCTTATGGGCTGACCTAACACAACCGGGTGGAGAGGTCCACTGGTCAAAGCCCGTCCGTGCAAAGTCAAAGGGCTAGATCACGTGGTCAAATGCCACAGGGTTAGGCGGGACAGGGGCCCTTGAGGGGTAGTAATGCCACCGAAGCGTCGCACCGGGACCTCATACATGCGGTGTGTTGTGGTGGCATGTCCGTAGAGACGGCACGCGTCTCCGGGGTGTGGCCTCCCTCACGGACGGTGCCACCGCCGACACCTGGAGGGGGAAACGGACGCGTCGGGTCTACACGGAGGGGCTTTCGCTATGGGCCTGGCCCGGATGTTGCTCCAAAGTGTCCTTATGGGCGACCTAACACAACCGGGTGGAGAGGTCCACTGGTCAAAGCCCGTCCGTGCAAAGTCAAAGGGCTAGATCCCGTGGTCAAACGCTATAGGGTTAGGCGGGACGGGGGCTCTTGGGAGGTGGCAATGCCACCGGAGCGTCGCACCGGGACCTCATACATGCGGGGTGTTATGGTGGCATGTCCGAAGAGGCGCCACGCGTCTCCGAGGTGTGCCCCCCTCACGGACAGCGCCGCCGCCGGCACCTGGAGGGGGGAAATGGACGCGTCAGGTCTACACGGAGGGGATCTTGCTGTGAGTCTGGCCCGGATGTTCCTCCAATGTGTTCCTATGGGCTAACCTAACACAACCGGGTGGAGAGTTCCACTGGTCAAAGCCCATCCATGCAAAGTCAAAGGGCTAGATCACGTGGTCAAACGCGACAGGGTTAGGCGGGACGGGGCCCCTGGGGGGTTAGCAACGCCACCGGAGCGTCGCACCGGGACCTCGTACATGCCGTACGGGGTGGTGGCATCTCCGAAGAGGCGGCACGCATCTCCAGGGAGTGGCCCCCGTCACGGACGGCGCCGCCGCCGACACCTGGAGGGGGGAACCGGACGCGTCGGGTCTACACGGAGGGGATCTTGCTGTGGGCCTGGCCCGGATGTTGCTCCAAAGTGTCCTTATGGGCGACCTAACACAACCGGGTGGAGAGGTCCACTGGTCAAAGCCCGTCCGTGCAAAGTCAAAGGGCTAGATCCCGTGGTCAAACGCTATAGGGTTAGGCGGGATGGGGGCTCTTGGGAGGTAGCAATGCCATCGGAGCGTCGCACCGGGACCTCATACATACGGGGTGTTGTGGTGGCATGTTCGAAGATGCGGCACGCGTCTACGGGGTGTGCCCCCCTCACGGACGGCGCCGCCGCCGGCACCTGGAGGGGGAAAATGGACGCGTCGGGTCTACACGGAGGGGATCTTGCTGTGGGTCTGGCCCGGATGTTGCTCCAATGTGTTCCTATGGGCTAACCTAACGCAACCGGGTGGAGACTTCCACTGGTCAAAGCCCATCCATGCAAAGTCAAAGGGCTAGATCACGTGGTCAAACGCGACAGGGTTAGGCGGGACGGGGCCCCTGGGGGGTTAGCAATGCCACCGGAGCGTCGCATCGGGACCTCATACATGTCGTACGTTGTGGTGGCATGTCCGAAGAGGCGGCACGCATTTCCGGGGTGTGGCCCCCCTCACGGACGGCGCCGCCGCCGGCACCTGTAGGGGGGAAACGGACGCATCGGGTCTACACGGAGGGGATCTTACTGTGGCTTTTACCCGGATATTGCTCCAAAGTGTTCATATGGGCTGACCTAACACGACCGGATGGAGAGTTCCACTGGTCAAAGCCCGTCCGTGCAAAGTCAAAGGGCTAGATCACGTGGTCAAACGCTACAGGGTTAGGCGGGACAGGGGCCCTGGGGGGTAGCAATGCCACCGGAGCGTCGCACCGGGACCTCATACATGCGGGGTGTTGTGATGGCATGTCCGAAGAGGCGGCACGCGTCTCCGGGGTGTGACCCCCCTCACGGATGGCGCCGTCGCCGGCACCTGGAGGAGGGAAACGGACGCATCGGGTCTACACGGAGGGGATCTTACTGTGGCTTTTACCCGGATATTGCTCCAAAGTGTTCATATGGGCTGACCTAACACGACCGGATGGAGAGTTCCACTGGTCAAAGCCCGTCCGTGCAAAGTCAATGGGCTAAATCACGTGGTCAAACGCTACATGGTTAGGCGGGACGGGGGCCCTGGGGGGTAGCAATGCCACCGGAGCGTCACACCGGGACCTCATACATGCGGGGTGTTGTGGTGGCATGTCCGAAGAGGCGGCACGCGTCTTCGGGGTGTGCCCCCCTCACGGACGGCGCCGCCGCCGGCACCTGGAGGGGGGAAATGGACGCGTCGGGTCTACACGGAGGGGATCTTGCTGTGGGTCTTGCCCGGATATTGCTCCAAAGTGTTCCTATGGGCTGACCTAACACAACCGGGTGGAGAGGTCCACTGGTCAAAGCCCGTCCGTGCAAAGTCAAAGGGCTAGATCCTGTGGTCAAACGCTACAGGGTTAGGCGGGACGGGGGCTCTTGGGGGATAGTAATGCCACCGGAGCGTCGCACCGGGACCTCATACATGCGGGGTGTTGTGGTGGCATGTCCGAAGAGGCGGCACGCGTCTCCGGGGTGTGACCCCCCTCACGGATGGCGCCGTCGCCGGCACCTGGAGGAGGGAAACGGACGCATCGGGTCTACACGGAGGGGATCTTGCTGTGGCCCTTGCCCGAATATTGCTCCAAAGTGTTGCTATGGGCTGACCTAACACAACCGGGTGGAGAGGTCCACAGGTCAAAGCCCGTCCGTGCAAAGTCAAAGGGCTAGATCCCGTGGTCAAACGCTACAGGGTTAGGCGGGACGGGGGCTCTTGGGGGATAGTAATGCCACCGGAGCGTCGCACCGGGACCTCATACATGCGGGGTGTTGTGGTGGCATGTCCGAAGAGGCGGCACGCGTCTCCGGGGTGTGACCCCCCTCACGGATGGCGCCGTCGCCGGCACCTGGAGGAGGGAAACGGACGCATCGGGTCTACACGGAGGGGATCTTACTGTGGCTTTTACCCGGATATTGCTCCAAAGTGTTCCTATGGGCTGACCTAACACAACCGGGTGGAGAGGTCCACTGGTCAAAGCCCGTCCGTGCAAAGTCAAAGGGCTAGATCCTGTGGTCAAACGCTACAGGGTTAGGCGGGACGGGGGCTCTTGGGGGATAGTAATGCCACCGGAGCGTCGCACCGGGACCTCATACATGCGGGGTGTTGTGGTGGCATGTCCGAAGAGGCGGCATGCGTCTCCGGGGTGTGCCCCCCCCCCCTCACGGACGGCGTCGTCGCCGGCCCCTGGAGGGGGGAAACGGACACGTCGGGTGTACACGGAGGGGATCTTGCTGTGGGCCTGGCCCGAATGTTGCTCCAATGTGTTGCTATGGGCTGACCTAACACAACCGGGTGGAGAGGTTCACTAGTCAAAGCCCGTCCGCTCAAAGTCAAAGGGCTAGATCCCGTGGTCAAACGCTACAGGGTTAGGCGGGACGGGGGCCCTTGGGGGTACCAATGCCACCGGAGCGTCGCACCGGGACCTCATACATGCAGGGTGTTTGTGGTGGCATGTCCGAAAAGGCGGCACGCGTCTCCGGGGTGTGCCCCCCTCACGGACGGCGCCGCCGTCGGCACTTGGATTGGGGAAACGGACGCGTCGGGTCTACACGGAGGGGATCTTGCTGTGGACCAACTGGCCAGTGAGGGGGACACTCCCCGGACCAGTGTGACGGGTTCCTACGCCTGCCACCATGCATCCACAACCGTAGGAGGGCCCACCGCAACACTTGGCGGCATTGCTACCCCCCCAGGTACTCCGTCCCGTCTAACCCTGACATAGACGACCGCCGGGTCTAGCCCTTTGACTTTTGCCGTACAGGGTTTGACCGGTGGACCTTTTCACCTGGTTGTCATACCCCAGCCCATAGCTAGACCCCCCAACACCGTCCCAGCCCAACCCACCCCAAGATTCCCTCCGTGTCGGCCCGACGTGGCCGTTTTTCCCCTCTATGACACGGTGGCAGTGACGCCCGTGAGGGGGGCACACCCCGGAGCCGCGTGTCGGGCGCCTGAGCCTGCCACCTGGCTTCCGCAATCATAGGAGGGCCCACCGCGACACCTGGCGGCATTGCTACCCCCCAGGTACCCCGTCCCGTGTAACCCTGACACAGACGACCGGCGGGTCCAGCTCTTTGACTTTCGCAGGACGGGGTTTGACCGGTGGACCTTTTCACCTGGTTGTCATAGCCCAGCCCCCAACATAGTCCCGGCCCACCCCAAGATTCCCTCCATGTCGGCCCGACGTTGCCGTTACCCCCATCCGGGACACGGCGGCATCGACGCCCGTGAGGGGAGGGGCACACCCCGAAGCCGCGTGCCGGGAGCCTGCGCCTGCCACCACGCTTCCACAACCGTACGAGGGCCCACCGCAACACCTGGCGGCATTGCTACCCCCAAGGTACCCCGTCCCCTCTCCCCTCTCCGTAACACAACGGAAGTGATGCCCGTGAGGGGGCAATCGATATATATATATATAATTGAGATATGTTTTCTGTACATAAGGCACATTTAAGTTAATCTAATTATTTTGGAAAAAATAAAAAGGAAAAAAGAGAAAATAAATAAAATATGAAAAAAATAGAAATCTATGCCTACGGCTATGCCATCGGCATAGCCACAACCACGGAAGGGTAGAGCCCTGGATCGATGACATGGCGTATGGCGCGGATCGATGACGTGGCACCGTCCATGGGCCAGAGCTATGCCGACGGCAAGGCTGTCGGCATTGATATGCCACCCAACGGACCGGTGAGCGTTTCGGATCGTTGACGTGGCCGATCACGCGGATCGATGACGTCGGCATAGCTATGCTGACGGCCTTGCTGTCGGCATAGGTATGCATACGGCCACGTTAGGCCCCCGTCAGCATAGGTTTGTGTATGCCGACGATTTTCTACGCCGACGGCCTGACCTGGGCAGTCGGGATACATCAATCTATGCCGACGGGGGCCGTCGGCATAGATTTGGCCGTCGGCAATTGGGTAAATTCTGGTTGTGGTGGGAGGCGGGACAGAAAAAAAAATCGGAACGGAGACTACCAGTTGCTCCGTTAAGAGTAGAGATCCCGTGTTCCGGTACTCGCCAAACAACAAAGAACGTGGTAGCGACGATGTTACCAGTAGTGTGGACGGACGAATTTTGATCACAAAATGGAAAGAAGAACTAGAAAGACGGTTTGGTTTGGGATGAAGGCCAGAGGACTTAATATATCAGTAAAATGCATGGCTCGGCCGCCAAACCAAATAAGTTTAGGGATACCATAGGCATCAACCAGATGTATACAAACTTGAGTGCCAAAAATCAGTTTAGGGCTACCATAGGAATCAACCGAGTTAATTGCACATAAGTACCACAATTCGGGCATCACATGCAGATTGGTACCAGATTGCTAATTTTTGCATGTCAGTACCAACATTGGTCCGGGTTTTTGCAAAATCTACTAAAACGCGTATTTATACGTATTGACGCTCGTTTCGACAGCTCTGGCCCACCCGTCAGGTGCCACGCTGTCCAATCGGCGCGTGCCCGCGCGCTGACTAGGATGAGCCGGTCCGCTGCTGCTCTCCAACCTGGTCCGGTCGCACCAGCTCCAGCCCGGCCGCACCATTCCCCTCCCCTCCTCCTCGACTGGAACCCTAGAACATGGCGTCGGCGATTCCGCCAGGCGGCGACGAGGGCGTCCACGGAGGCGGTGAGATGTCGTTCTGGCCTCCTAGCGGAACGGCTGGCGTCGTCGGGGATGGCGGCGACGACTCCAGCTCCGCGTACTCGACCGACGACGAGGAGTCGATGTTACTCACCATGGAGCAGCGGTTGCGGTTGGCGCATCAGTGGGTGGCGAACCCTAGCAGCAGCCATGAGTTGACGCATGGACTTGGCGGCGTGCTGTAAGTACAACTTGTCCTACTCCTCCTCTAATTTATCCAATTGGGCATTTTTAGGGTTTGTTCATCTTCTGCTTTATCCAGTTGGGGATTAGGTTTTATCCAATTGAAGTGACTAGTATAGGACAATTAAACTAACCTAGTAACATAGTGTATTGCACTCTCAAATTAGTTCAATGACAGTAAAAATTTGGGATTATTGTGGCTCCCCAAATTGTTCTGTACTGTACTGTACTGTTGCTCTCCAAATTTTGCTATTGTGCTGAATTAGTAAATAATAGACTTATAGATTACTTTAAATTGTACTGTGTTGTTGTGTTGCTCTCCAAATTAAGAGTAATTATAATGAATAGATGAAATTTAATTTGTTCTTTAGTTTGGATGAAGACATTTGGCAAGTAAGGATCCATTTTGATGCAAGAGAACCATTGGAGATGAAGTTGTGTGGTTCAGATAGTACTTATCTGAATTTGGTTGCAGTGATGGAAACCCAAGGATTTAATGCATATGATTGTTTGTATCACATTGAAAATCCATCTTTAGTAGAGAAAGGGCTGGATTTGGTAGACAGACATGCAGAATTACAGATGATAAAGAGGAAGATCCAGGACAAATTGGTTCTTAATTTGCTAGTCAGGGCTTGTCCACCCCCGATACTGATTTTGAGAGGCAGCATTTTGAAAAGCCAGACTTGTCCACTGTGGTGTACCAACAGCCTATTGTTTAAGATATGAGTGAGCCTCCTATCTTAGCTGTTGATCAGGAAGGAGTAGTTTTTGAGAGTCAATGTAGCATCTCTAGCACACATCATCCTGTTGGTCCTCCTGGTGTTTGCACACAAGAAAGTAAAAATGCAACAGACAAGTTGAAAGCAGTTTTGGAAGAAGAAGAAGAGGGATATCAAGGATTTGAGGCTTATGAGGACATTGATGCCTCTGATGAGGATGGTCAAATTGGAAGTGACCCTCATTACATGGTTTCTGATGAAGATGTAGAGGTGGAAGAGGGAAAGAGACAGAGAGAGCTAGAAGTACAAGAGGAAGAATCAGATGATGATCAATCAGAAGAGGAAGAAATGCTGCATTATGAGGGTGACACTGAAGTTGAGGACCCATTTGAGGTAGAGGAAGGTAGGACTTTTGAACAAGAAGAAGAAACTATAGTTGAACCTGTAAAGAAGAAGCAGAAGCTGCCAGTTAGAAGAGGACCAACCACTAGGTCACATTGTAGTGAGCTACCAGAGGTTTAAGCTGATTTTAGACCATCATCAGATGAAGAAGAGAAGGGGTTGTTGAGGGAGAGTGATGATGATGGTTTTGAGCCACTCTCTTTTTTCCTACCAAAGAAAAGGAAGAGTAGGGCAAAGAAAAGGCCTGCTAGGAAGTGGTACAATGAGAAAATGGAGCAACCACATGAGCAACTGTGTATGAAGTTGTGTTTTAGGGATCAGCATCAATTCAGAGATGCTTTGTTGAATTTGCACATCACCCAGGCCAGGAATTTCAAGTATCACAGGAATTCAGATCAGAGGATAATTGTTGAGTGTACAGATAAACAATGCCAGTTCTTAATGGTGGCAGCAGTTATAAAAGGGGAGAAAACCTTTGTAATTAAGAAGATGAGACTAGAGAACACTTGCCCTAGTACCACTGAGACCACCAGGGTTAGTGCTAAGTGGCTAGCACAGAAATATGAGCATCTCTTTAGATCTGATATAACTACTGGTATTCAGACTATAATTGATGCATGCAATGAAAAATATGGTGTAGATGTGCCCAAGTGCATGGCATATAGGGCAAAGAACATAGCTATTGAAGCTGTGTTAGGAGATCTCAAGAAGCAATATCCTAGGCTTAAAGACTATCCTCAGACTGTCATGGACACAAACCCTGGGAGTAGAGTAATAGTCATTACTGTTACTCCAGTACCAAATGCAAAAATACCCCACCCAGGCCCAAGATTCCATGACATGTTCTTTTGCCTTAATGGAGCAAGGGGGGTTTCTCAATGGGTGTAGGACATTCATTGGTTAGTTCTTGAACCTTGTGAACCATTTACATATTGTAGAGTACTCCATATTGTATCTCACTTGAATGTATTTAATGTTTGGAAATGTTGATTATGCAAGTGTTGATGGATGCTTCATTAAGCTCACTACAGGTGCTCAACTACTTGCTGCCACTGGTAGAGATGGCAACAACAACATATATCCACTGGCATTTGGCATAGTTTGTCAAGAGGACACACCTAGTTGGTGTTGGTTTCTACACCAACTGAAAATTTGCCTAGGGGGAGAAGTGGGCAAGTTTGGAGCTTATACTATAATGTCAGATAGACAAAAGGTATGTGTTTGCATATTTCATTCTGTTTTGAACAAGTGTTTACAGTAGCTTAGATTTTCATTGGTGCATATTTCTTTAGCTTGTAGCTTAGACTTGTTAAATTGTTTGTGTCAGGGGTTATTGAATGCAGTGAATGCTGTGTTTCCAAATTGCAACCAAAGATTCTGCCTTAGACATTTATATGCAAATTTCCAAAATGCTGGGTTTAGGGGTGAAGATCTTAAGAAGTGCATGGATAATGCTAGCTATGCCTACAATGAACACAAATTTAATATTGCAATGAATGATCTTAGAGATGAAAGTGAGGAAGCTTGGGAGTGGCTTACTGCAATACCAAAAAAACATGGGCAAGGCATGCATTTGACACAAACTGCAAGACTGACTTGGTAGTGAACAACTTGTCTGAGGTGTTCAACAAGTACATTCTAGATGTTAGGAGAAAACCAATAAGGACAATGTGTGATGGGATAAAAGATAAGCAGATGGTGAGGTGGCACATGAAGAGAGAGAGTGTAAAGGAAGAAAGATGGGAGATAACACCTCATTAAGTGAGAAGCTAGAGGTTCAGAAGGAGAGGGCCAGATACTGCAAGCCAATACAGGCAGGGGTCAACTTATGGCAAGTTACAAGTGGGCAGCAAACACATGATGTCAACCTGGAACTTGGGACTTGTGGATGCAGGAAGTGGGACCTTAGTGGCATACCTTGCAACCATGCCATCTCTGCAATAAACAAGGCTAAAAGGAAACCAGATGATTATGTCAGCAAATTCTTCAAGAAAGATATTTATGTTGCATCTTATGAACCAACGATCTTTCCTGTGCCTGGTGAGCATGATTGGACAAGGACCCCTGGTCCAGACATAGAACCACCTGCATTCAAAATCAAGAGAGGAAGAAGGAAAGAAAAGAGGATCAAGGGCAAATTTGAAGTACCAAAGCCAAAAGAAACTTCAAGAATGGGGACCATAACATGTGGCAATTGTGGTCTCCAAGGGCATAGTTAGTTGGTTCAGTTGCGGCCAATCTAAATGCAATGTACTGGCTGGTTTAGTTGCTCTAGTTTAAGCCAAGTTGTAATGGATCAAGTTGTAATGGATCAGTGAAGTTATCTTCTGATGCAATGAGATTTAGTCAGTCTTGTTCCTCTTTTATTTTGTATGATATGAGTGGTTAGCTGCAACATTGTCATAATGTACCATCATCAACATATCCATCTACATAATCAGCATATCCATACATAATAAGAAACTGATCCATGTCTACCAATCATAGCACACATTAGTTTCTGGAGTTCAACTCATTATAGCAATACATAACCATTGTTCACAATACATAGAGGAGTTCCACTTCAAATGCATAGTTCATCATTTTCTCTTAAAAGGATGACTAGCATAACTACTACATACATACACAGCCATAGTTCATCATTAGTACAAGCATACAGTACACAACCTTAGTTCCTAGATGCTAGGTCATTACACAACCATCATTCCCAAAAGGTCAGCAATGCCACTAATCTCATTTTCATCTTCTTCACTTCTCCAATATGGCCTTAATCCCCCTGAACTTCTCCTTCAACTTTTCATTCTGAAACTCTAACTGCCACTTCTCTTCAATATGCTTTTCATTTCCCTTAAGCAGATCAGCAACCTGAAGCTTCAACTCTAGCTTCTCTTGGGTGAGCTTCTCCTGACACTTTGTTAGCTCTGCATTCTTCAGCTCCAAATTCATACTAGCTTCAGTAAGCACTTGCTTCCCTTTCATTTTGTTCAACTTCAAGTTCTGAATGACTGTTGCTTGAGCTCTTGTCAGGTTGAGCAGCAGCTCATACTTCTGAGTAAGTTTCTGGGTCTCTGCATCTTTCTTTGCCATCTCAGTTGCCATCTTTTCCTTCATATCATCAATCAGTTATTTTCTTACCTCCTGTTGATATGTAATGGCAGACTGTAGATGTCTAAAATCCACCACCTTATCTTCCTGGAAGTTCATCGGCTCATGCACATCTTGGACTAGCTTGTCATAGTTGGCCTCCAGCTTGTTCTTCTCTTCTGTCAGATGGTGGATAATGAAAGAACTTTCAAGATTGTCATTCACCCTAGCACTTTTGGCATCTTCAACCATTGCCCATAGCTTCAACAATGCATTCTGCATTGTTGGGGGCCACTGGTGATCAACCCATTCAACAAAGCCACAATTGCTACCTTCCTGCAAAAACAACAAGAACACAAAACAGTTCATACATCAAGTAATTACACAAAATCACTGCAGTTGCCAACAACACCACTACATTTAACAAGAGGAGCAGCCACTTCAGTAGCTGACTGACTAGGTTAGTTACTCTAGTGTTCATATCAAGGAGAGTTCAACCATTTTTAAGCTACTCTACTACCACTATTAACCAAAATTACTATGCCATTGTACTCCAGCAAAATATACTCATGCTTGACCTAAATAAGCTACTCTAGTACCACTATGAACCAAAATGTTGACAGCAAGCAGAGTACTCCAGCAAACAGAGTTCAACATGGCACTGACCAAGTAAGAAAAAAAATCACTATGCCTACAATCCTACAATCCATACCGGCTGTGCACATGCTAAAAATCTCCTGCCTGTGTCTTTCCTTCAAAGGCAACAAGCCTCATGCCATGTCGTGCTTCTCACATGGAGACATCACATCCAGCTCAAGCCCCTTGTAATCTGGATCTTCAAGGCTGAAAGGGACCTGCAGAAGCTCGCACAAAGACAATGGCCAAATCAAAACCTAGCGAAATCAACCAAATCAAGAAATCCCAAATCTGAAACCCTAACCCTAAACTCACTGTACAGACCTGGTTGAGACCGTCTGTGGAGGAAGAATGCATGTACGGGAGGCTAGACTGGTCGTCGCTGCTTTCGTCCTCCAAAACCATGGCGTCGGCGGGGCGGTGCGGCGGCCGGCAGGTGGGACGCGGGCGGCGGCGATGGAGGAAACGAGCGAGGAGGAGGAGGGGAGGGGGAATGGTGCGGCGGGGGAGAGCTGGTGCGACCGGGCCGGTTAGGACAGCAGCAGCGGACCGGCTCGTCCTAGTCAGCGCGCGGGCACACGCGGGCATGCGCCGATTGGCCAGCGTGGCACCTGACGGGTGGGCCAGAGCTGTCGGAACGAGCGTCAATACGTATAAATACGCGTTTTAGTCTCTTTTGCAAAAACCCAGACCAATGTTGGTATTGACATGCAAAAATTAGCAATCGTGGTACCAATCTGCATGTGATGCCCGAATTGTGGTACTTCTGTGCAATTAACTTGCATCAACCAGACTACAAACTTCAGAACGTTAATGCAAAAGCGGCATCCACCTCTCGCATATTGCCAAATTTGGCAAGCTACCTCTTACACTGAGTGGTCTCAAGTCTCAGCAGGGCTAGATTATTCACTTCTTCAATGAGATAAGTGCATGAAAACAACTTGTTCAGCGAGATAGTTGTGCACGGTTTATCCTAAGGCTGTTCCTTGCCTCACCGGATTTCACTTTCAACGCTCCACCGACATTGAACTTCGACACGTCCTGGCTCCATTGCTAGTTTCCCCTGTTAGCTATCAAGCCGCAGCAGTGCAGCGATGTTAGTATTTATGAGGGCAACCCCAATAGCTATCATTAGGCCGAAGTATGATGGTGTGTGGCTCCTCAGCGACCCACTGGCAACAACCAGGGTGGTCTTGTTGATTAGCGAGCCTGAGAATACACAAATTTAGTTGTCAAAATAAGGAAGCACGTAGAATTTTTGTTGGTACAGAAATCGGATCTTACAGTTATAGTAGTCTATCCAACCCAAGCGCATCTTCTCCAAGTTATACGTAAATATCCTATCACGTAAGACAAGATCTGACACAAGAGGGGCTAATCAGTTAGCAAGCATAATATCGTGCTTAAGATCTCATGATTGGAAAATTTAACTAGTTGCTAGTACATTCAACATTAGGGCAATACTTTTTTACAAATTTATTTACTAGTTAAACAACGTTCGCATGGGCTGTTTGCCCAACTCCCGTGCATGCTCGTAGGCGATTACTTTCCATAGAGAGCTATGACGCAATCTTTGAACTGATCAAGCACTTTCTGACCGTACATGGACTGCAGGTACGTATACCTAGTTTCACCACACACTATAGCAAGGTAGCAAAGATAGCTAGCAAGCTGCTTGATCAATCGCTATGGTGTCTAGCTAGCTTGATACGCTAGCAGATCGATCCGCCGGCGAAACACTTCGTAAACACACGCGAGACACCGGGACGCAGTGTATTTTCTTTATTGCTTTTTTGATCTATGTATAGTTCGGTCATAAGGGGCAGTTTTAACGCATATTTATACTAGTACGCCAACATCATCTGTACAATATCAAGGGTTAAAGAAAAACAACGAGTAAAAAGCCGTGATCACTCTTCCACGATTGTGGCTGGCTTGCGGACTGTGTTTACTATCATCATCAGTTTAATTCATTTCAAACCACCATGACAGAATAGGAGTCTTAGGCCTTATAGAAACATGTGCAGGTTGAATTTTCTAATTCAATTGATGGGTAGATGACTAACCTCCTAGAATAGTGGCATGCTCAGAACCCTTGAACATCTTGCTACTTTGAAAGCCAATGCAGAATATGACTTCGTTGTCCTGCAAATCACGATATGATATTGCTTACCGTTAAGACAATCCCACCACCCCCAAAAAACATTTAACCATATATGCAATTACGAATAAATTTAATAAGGGTAGCTTTAATTAGAAGGTTACTGGAAGGTCAGATACAGCCTTGGGCACGAGATAGTTTGCCGGACCCACTCTCAATGGAACACCACCCTCAAAATATAGTGCCACTATTGGAAATTCAGATATATTGCTGTGAAGAAATAACCAAAATAATTGGTAAGTAATTCAGCATTTTGAAGTACGTGCATTAATTAATCTCCTAGTGAGAAAAAAAAACCTTTTCCAGAAAATAAAACATTCATTCCCTGATATGACACTATAATTCACAGATGATGGAGCAGCATCAATTATCTGCAAATAGCCAAATATGAAACATTAGGACTGTCATATAGTACAATAAAATTATTGAAGTAGTGTAGCCTATCAAATTTTGGTTCTCCGACAAGAAAAAACTCACCGCTCTAATAACAGGATCATAAACTCCATCAGGAAGGTATGCTAATGATGTTCCAGAATCTACAAATGTTCCTTGGGTCTTTGATGTTGTAAACAAGGAAGAATCAATAGGGACATTTTGACCATTGACAGAAATGCTCTTCATGTTCACGTTGTAACCAGGCCTGTAGTTTATCGAGGAAAGTAATTTATATAAAAGGATTCAGGGGGTTCCATTGGGAAGGTTAATCCACATTCCACTATGCAAACGATATAGCTGTATTGGTTGACTATGACCACATAGGTCAACACAAGTTTCTTAGGTAAAAAGGAATATCAAGAAAAAATATATAAATGTACACTTTATATTTTCAAACTGAATGTTGTACATATAAATTCTAACGTAGAATTCACCCGCAAAAAAAAACATTCTAACATAGAATTGGAAAATAGTAGATTGCGCAAATAAATTTAACTAACAATTGTATTCTGCCAAAGGCAACACGATTGTGATTGGCCAAAGCTGTTATTATATCTGCGCCAACAATTTCTGTCCTCGATACTTAACAGTTAACACCAAACAGGGAACAAAAAGTGCGGTACTGAAACAAAATAGAGTGATGTAGAATTCTGACTTTGAAAATGATGCAATCAAAGTAATTCTAGAAAAGAACTCACCGTGATGAAGCGAGTGGAGTAAATAGAAATCCTGGCTCTACAACTTCACCGAGAACAAGAATGCCACCACCATCATCCGAACTTGTCAGACAATGAGAGAAGGCCTTAGGAGACACCCCTTGAGAGCTCAGTTACAACATAACAGATGGTGCAGCCATTCCAAACCCCATAATTCCATCTTGTTGCAGCGCCCCTGACTGCGAGTCACTACATCTGTTGAAAAAAACTTAGTTAAAATATCGTTAGTTGATAGTAGTTATTAGTGACACTATGTTTCTTACGACACATTAGCTCATAGGGAGTGTATATGATACATGACTGAAAAAATAACTGTACCCAAAAACGACGGAGGCAGAAGAAACGGTAGCCCCCTCACTTCCGTTTCCCATGACAGTGTCGAAATGCATTATATCAGACACATAGTACCCTCCCGTGGTAGTTCCATCGGCATACTCCTGCCAGTAACCACATTGGTTATTTGGAGTGTCCGAGGCTTGACATATCGAATTCTTTGATTTGATAGCATGTTTACACATGTCATCAGAGCATGATATGTTGGACGACGTTGAAGAATTGTTGGGGCTGTACACCTCCAATGTGTCCTGGGAGAAGTACAATGATAAAACATGATTAAATCGCAGGGTAGAGAAAACAGACTGAAAATAGATTCATTTTCCGGGCATATGGATTAGAGATTGGAGAATGGACGCCTTACATAGATACGACCTGGCGTCGGGCAATCAGGGCAGGGGCTGCAAGTAACCCACATGATGTCGCTACCGGTATCAAATTGCACAGAATAATTTTTCGGTGGGTTGCCCAAAGTCACGAGTGTATACAATGATACAATGATAAGAACAGAATGCCATAAGAGGAAGTTGATCAATCACAAGACAGTGGTAAATAAAAACTGAAGAACAAAGAGAGACATGTGAAGGGCAAAAGAATAGTTTGTTTTGTGTTCACCACGCAGACAGAACAAAATAAATGGAAGTGATTGTCTGGTGGCTAGAGTCATGTTGGTATGCTGGCTCACTCTAGCTGCGTACCCCGGCTCGGTGATGTGGGATGTTACGGACGAAAGTCTTCCCCGTCTTCGGTGGGTGCTGATTTTTTAGGTTCCGGATCTCCAACATAAGAAGCAAGTTTGGTTACATCGTCTTGAGGTCCATAAACAACAGATGTCGTTCAAGTAGAGTTGTTTGAAAGATCAGTCACTAGAAAAGACAGAGTGAAGTAAGTTTCCAGTGAGGATTGGTTGGGGAGTGATTTTGGAGTGGTCTGCAGAACCAGGAATCAGCCGGCAGGAGTGATTTTGAAGTTGTCCACAAATCTACTACCCATAGATTCAGACATGATTGGATTGCTAAAAGTGCCTAGTTTCGTTTCTTGAACTAGAGCAGAAACATTCCAACTTAGAATTGAACAATCCATAATAAGGAAACTAAAATACTACAAGAAGGAGAAGAACTGATAATGACTCCGTGGACCCATTGAGCAGTAGAGGTTAGCAGTGCACCAAGCTCGCGGTTTTGGTTGGGGCCACACACATTCAGACGGTAGGCTGAAACTGAACCAGACTAACAACTGAATATATACTACTAGCAGATCATCATACTGAAGCTCACATCTTCAGATCAGCAGCACACATCCTTACACTAATTACATGAAATAGGGGATCGGAAGTTCGCAACTGGTAGGGGATGGTTGGTGTTGATTTAGCTGTGAACACCAGGCACAGGCAGAGAAGAGCAGAGAGCTTACCCGGGCATGCCCGCCAAGTCGAAGTCCGGCACGCTCGTCCTGCTAGCGAACCGCTTCTTGTCCAGGTTCTGGAGCGTCTCCAGGGACGATGCTGGCAGCGGCACCGTGCGTTGGAGCAGAAGCGCCGGCCTCGACGCGGCGGCGGCGGCAGCGGCCAGGAGCACCGCCACCGCCATGAACCAGGCCGCTGCGGCAGGCTTCATGCGCCGCCGTTCCAGATGCTCGGAGGCGGCAGAAGCTCAATGCAATGAGTTGTTTGCTGCGCGGGCGCGGGGGGAGGGGGGTGGGGGGGATGATTGACTGGTTCTTATTGCAGGTCGTCATCTGCTGCAAGGAGGGCAATGTGCATTGTCGGTCCCGCAGGCGACAACACGAGACAGGGATTATTTGTGCTAGAATCAATTTACAAATTGGTTTAACTTATTAATAATACATCTCCGACTTTACTCTCTTTTTTGTGGGGCTCTAACTACTCCTTTGACTTTATAAAACTAAGTTATTGAAAACAAAGTAATACAGTAAGTATCACAAAATTTAAAAATATATTTTATGATGCAGTTTTGCTATTTCTTATAGCAACAAAATACTATGACAAATGAAAGTGAAACCTACACCTTCAAGAATGCATCTAGAATAATAGTCTGCATGTGGCGAGAATAAATACGTACTCCGCTTTCGGCACGGTAAAGATGAGAGGAGGAGAGCTGGTCTCCACTTTACTTTTTTCTCTCGGTCTCATGCAAGGTTCAACGGCGAAAGAGGAGCCATGCATATGAGCATCTCCATCTTTATTTCCAAGTGAAGTGACATGCCCCATCAGCGCCCGTGCACGCCCTCCTCTCGTACATGGTTTCCTCTCTCTTTTTGTGTGGCCATCATGTGAGCGCTGCCATGCGAATCAGTACGAGGACGGTGGACTGCATGTGTGTGATTGGAATCGTTTGCACTCGGCTAGCACGTCCAGAACTGGGTAGGGCAATCATCTATCTAGTTGCCCGTCAAGCGGACGAGCGACTGAGCGACCGGTGTGCTAATTGTAACTGAACAGTAAGTAGAACTCAGAGGAGAAAAAAAGCTAGCACGACGCCGGAATCAGTCATCTAGATCGAATTTTCCACCCCCTTTCAACAGAGCACTCTGAGCATGTGTTCTCTGCTTGTTGTTGCTGCTGCCTTGACAGCCATATTCTCTGCCACCCATTGGTTTTCCTTTAGGGAAGGCTACAACTTTGCAACCTTGTGAGACTTGGTCTATCTACATCAATGAAACAGCTAAATGCTGCTCTTTCGTAAAGAAAAGAAAAAAAGAATAATAATAAGAAGAAGAAGCAGATTTTCAAACAATCAATATTTGCATTGTTTCTGTCTTGTTGGTGAACTGGTACATGGCAAGTTGAAGCAATTTTTTTTGTCAAAATCGAAGTACAATAGTGGTCAAAAGTATTGAGAGAAGATTTATGTACACTTGATGAATCATTTCAGTTTGAATGGTTCACAAAACAATGTAGTTAGATTTCATTGCTGCATGCCTAAGGCTCATACACAAGAATAGCCATGCACCCAAACTGAAGAGTAACCATTCTATCAACAATACAACACACTCACTCAATAAATTCATGCAGAAAGACTGGCTGCATTCACTTCATTTAGAATTTGCAAACACCAAGATTCAGATTGCATGCTTTTGTAAGGTTTACTGCTTCAGATAGACTTCACTTAAATAGCAAAATAGTACTGTAGGAAACTAATGAGTGTAGGAAAAGCACACTAAATTGAAAAAAAGTTCATCGATTTTGAAAAAAGATCATTAATTGAAAAAATTTCATTGATTTTGAAAAAAAGTTCATCTAATTTCAAAAAAAGTTCATTGATTTTGAAAAAAGCTCATTGATTCTGGAAAAAATTCACAGGTTTGAAAACACAGCTCGTGAATTTAAGAAAAAGTTTATGAATTTGAAAAGGTCACGATTTAAAAAATTGACAATTTTTATAAATAAAAATAACAAGAAAAAGGGAAGAAAACTGGCCTGTTTGTGAATATAGAAGAAACGGGCGCCTTAAGTGCTGAATAGGAATTGCCAATAATTGGTTTGTTGGAATTAACAACATTAACTATGTCCGGCTTGGACTAGAAAAAATCATGTGTAGGTATAGGACGTAGTAGTTTAAGCCCGTTGAGTTAACACCTCAAGGTACAATGAAAAATGTAAACGAAGGGTGGATGCATGTTATATTTTCTTGCGACATTCAAATTCAATTATTTATTGTCGGAAAATTTAAAAAATAATGATGTGGAGGGTTTTCATGTTCTTTGGTGACATGGAAGGCATGCATGTGGTAGAAAGTGAAAAGTGAAAGAATGGTTGTATATGGGTGCTTAATGTTGTGGGGGTGCATGTAGTGGAAAGCTAAAATTTGATTGATTGCATGGTCTTTATGATGTGGATGGCTTGCATGTGCATTTAAATGAGAGATGGCATGTGGGCGTGAGACGAGGTGGATATTTTGCATGTTAAGATAAATAATATAGTGGGATGAACATTTTAGTTTTATAGGATGCCATTTATAGCAATTAAAATAATCATTGTCAGTGAATAAAAATAATATAATATACCTATTTTTGAATAAAATGTGTATTTTTATTCTGCTTGGCTTTTTGGGGATTTCGGGCAGAAAAGATCAATCATATTCTATTAAACTATTCTATTATAAGCACAATATTGCAAAAAACAGAGATATGCGCGACAGATTCAAAAGAAAAAAAATGGTCATCAGTCCAGCAGTCACTATTTTTATTAGAGGGTCCAGATTGAATCCGTATGACCATATCGTTGACCCGACTACAATGGAATCTTTTGTGCGCATTAACATGTACAAAAGTTTGGTACATCATATTCTATTGCGAAGGAAATAAATATTCTTATATACGATGGGATTATAAATACGGGTAGATTGGTGATAATTTATTGAGATGTTTTTCACTAGAAAATATATATTCTGCAATAGAATATGCAATCTATGGCCAGTCAATAATATAGTGCAAGATATAGTAGTAAATTGATTATATAAAACAATATTCATGCTAGAATCAATTTACAAATTGGTGTAACTTATTAATAATACATCTCCGACTTTTACTCTCTTTTTTGCGGGGCTCTGAATTTTACTTTGACTTTATAAACTAAGTTATTGAGAACAAAGTAATAATTATCACAATATTTAAAAATATATTTTATATATGACCCCTTTTTACTATTTCTTAGCAACAAAATCCTATGAAAAATAAAAGTGAAACTGACGCCTTAAAAAATGCATCTGGAATAATAGTTTGTATATTTTTTTTCGAAAAGGGGATTCCCCGGCATCTGGAATAATAGTTTGTATATGGCAAGAATAAATACGTACTCCACTTTTGGCACGCTAAAGATGAGAGTGGAGAGCTGGTCTCTTGCAAGCCTCAGCGGAGAAAGAGGAGCCATGCATATGAGCACCTCCATCTTTATTTCCAAGTCAAGTGACTCGTCCCATCAATGCCCATGCAACCCCCTTCTCTCTTTTGTGTGCACCTATTATACTCATCATGTGAGCCGTGACATGCGAATATCAGTACGAGTGTACGACGATGGTGGATTGCATGTGTATGATAAGAATAGCTTGCGCTTGGCTAGACGACCTGACCTGAGTAGCGCAATCATCTACCTAGTCTTAAAGAGATGGGCAAACCGTCACAAATAACCTATTTCGTTGTTGACAAATTTTAAACATTGTACACCTAAGAGCATCTACAACCGCAATTGCCTAAATCCGCCTCCTAAACACCGACGGGACAGCACACAAACAATTAGTTCCACAATCACGAACACCATTTCCACATCGCCAAAACCATATTATTGTATGCAACGTAAAACATCATCTAAGCGGACCTCGGACGGCTCCACAATGCCCTTGTCTGACAGACGGCTGCGCACCTCGAAGTGTTGGCCTGGTCGACAGTGAGGTAGAGTAGGACATGGGACATGAACCGGCTCACTAGACTCAAGGCGCCGCCGTCTCCCATGCCCTGCTCTTCCTTGTCGGAGTCTGGAACCTTCACGGTGCCGGTGGACGTAAGATCTGTTGAAAATATGAGCAATTTACCATATGATTTTATTAACATAAATAGTATATAAAACCTAACTATCATAGCAGAGATAAGACAAGTCATGCAATCCGACAGAGAGTATGCAAATGGCATCTAAAGTAGTGAATACAAAAAATCATCGTCAATTTCCAAGTGAAGCAGAGTTGCATTGCCCAAACCAGATGCTGCAATCCAACGGAATCGTCATCAGCCGCTACAAGCAATTTTTTCCGCTGCATCGCCGCTACTATGGACGATGTGCCATTGCAACGCCCTGTGAGTAGCATGCTGCTGCAAGGGAGCCCACCTCAACATGGTGCCGGCTACGAGGGAGGGTATCGCTGTTTCACAACTACTGCGAGGGAGTGTCCAGTGGAAGCATTGCCGAGAGTCGTGGGTGCTGCGAGGCAACACTAGCCGGAGGTAGCCGGTGCTGCGGTGCACCATTCTCGCCGCTACAAATTGGATGAGTTACGACATGCAGAGGCACGGGTGTTGCAATGCAACATTGTTGGCGCTGCTGGTGCTGCAATGCAACCTCGTCGGCACTGCTGGTGCTGCATGCTGTGGGCAACAGAGCTAGAATGCAATGTGGGGTGCCCCACAAATTTCCCTGGCAATGGAGCTACAATGCGATTTGTGCAGTACCCGACCGGCTAACTAGTCGGTGAAACAAGCTTCAATGAAACCGAGTTGTTTGTAGTGTGTGTTGGGAGGAGGGAGAGAGTGATCGGCTGTTTTTACCTGCAAGGGATGACGGAGCCAATTTCTGCTGGATTCGCCCACTTGGTCCAGCTAGCACAGATCTGGTAGCTAAGCAGCGCTTCATCCAATGTCTCACGAGGCAGTTTACATTTCTGTTCTATCATCCGGTCATCCAGTTGATCCCTAGCATGTGCCTCAATTAAAGGTATGTGAGAAGCGTCCGTCGGCTGACACAAGAAGAAAATCGACGACAGTAAACACGAAAATCGGTTGCTCCGTTCGCTCCTCCTCCGCCACGACCTCAGCTCTGTCAAACGCTATGGAGCCACGGTAGAGAGCTCATGTCGCAAGGGTATGTATATGTACCTAACACTGATTAATACAAACTCATCAAAATCGTGCACTAAATTAGGTACTTAAAACCTGACTATACTCTTACTTCTTAATAGGTACTCCATCCGTCTCTAAATATATGAATTTTCAGAGATTACAACAGGGGCTACATATGAGTGTATATAGACGTATTTTAAAGTATAGATTCACTAATTTTGCTCGGTATGTAGTTCGCATTGAAATCTCTGAAAATTCTTATATTTAGGAATGGAGGGAGTGTTTTATTTGCACTAACCATGCTTAAAAACTTATATCCATATCGCACTGGATGCTCCAAATGGGCTTTTAATGAGAGAAAGGGTTTATTTTTAACGATAACATAAAAAAGATAAATTATACATACATATTATGTCCTAAAATTATAATATGATCGAAAATAAATGTACTAGAAATTCCCACAAGTTTGGGAAGAAAAATCCAATTCTCAACCGATTTGTTTGTTGTGTGTGTGTGGAGGGGGGGGGGGGGTGATTGGCTGTTTTTACCTGCAAGGGACGACCTAGCCAATTTATGTTGGATTCGCCCACGTGGTCTAGCTAGCACTGATATGGTAGCTAAGCAGCGCTTCATCCATTGTCTGACGAGGCAGTTTACATTTTCGTTCTATCATCCAGTTATCCAGTTGATCCCTAGCAGGTGCCTCAATTAACTGTACGGGAGAGGCGTCTGTCGGCCGACGCAAGAAGAAATTCGACGACAGTAAACACAAAAATCGGTTGGTCCGTTCGCTCCTCTTCCGCCACGACCTCAGCTCTGTCAAACGCTGTGGAGCCACGGTAGAGAGCTCATGTTGCAAGGGTATATACATGTACCTAACACTTATTAATACAAACTCATCAAAATCATGCTCTAAATTAGGTACTTAAAATCTGACTTTACTTTTACTTCTTAATAGGTACTCCATCCGTCTCTAAATATAAGATTTTTCAAAGATTTCAACAGGGGCTACATATGAGTGCATATAGACGTATTTTAGAGTATAGATTCACTAATTTTGTTCCGTATGTAGTTCACAATGGAATCTCTAAACATGCTTATATTTAGGAACGGATGGAGTGTTTTATTTGCACTAACCATGTTTAAAAACTTATATCTATATCGCATTGGATGCTCCAAATGGGCTTTTAATGAGAGAAAGGATTTATTTTTAATGATAACATAAAGAAGATAAATTATACATACATATTATGTCCTAAAATTATAATATGATCGAAAATAAATGTGCTAGAAATTCCCACAAGTTTGTGAAGAAAAATCCAATTCTCAGGTTGATAGACTATTAATGGATCACAACCATTGGATCTACGTAACCATAATTTATTCACATGTCGCATATGTTAGATCTTCACACTTACACCTAAACCTGATTATTCGCAAGGTCAGCCTGGATTCTGACTGGGCTAGAGAAAGCCTTAACTCAATATGCCCAGCCCAAAACACATGAACAATGCCATTTAGCAATTAAAATAATCATTGTCATGGTATAAAAATAATATATTAACCTATTTTTCAATAAAATTTGTGTTTTATCATCTATACTACTATTAAAAGAGCAAACGTAAATTCCCCTAAAGGCACACAACAAACTATACACGGGATAACCACGACCCTCCGATCAAAGCAATTTACACATATCCTACTGCCTATATTGCGTCAACAGTTTATCACTTAGATCAACGTCTCAGATTAAATGTTCTGCCAAGCAGACGCCATCGTCTGCCAATCCTCGCAGCGCTCCGCGTCCTCGATCCCGCGGCCCGGCCGTGATTTCCGGAAAGATTCCACCCAAATCACGCCTTATCAAGAAGAATGGGTCAGTTCAAAAAGAAAAAAAATGGATCGTAGCAAGCGCCGCCGCTCCTCCCGATCGCCCCGAGCCGACCCCGCCTCCGGTCACCGCCCACGCACCTGCAAGCCGCCACCGACGTCCTCTGCCGGTCAGCCGCACTCAGCATCCTCCTCCTCCCTTCTCTCTCCCTCTCCTCACTAATCTCTCTCTCTCTCTCTCTCTCTCTCTCTCTCTCTCCGTTCCCGCACTGCAGGGCTCCGCCGGACCATCCCACGCGACTGCCGGCCTCCTCCCGACCAGACCGACGATGGCGACGACCGGATCTGACCGGCCCTGTCCGTTTCCACCTCTCCCAGCCAGCCCCGCCGAGCCCCCTGGTGGTGGATGGTGACATCTCACCTGGACTGGATTGGAGAGTTGCATCCAATCAGGCCTCCCTCCTCTCCACTAAGTGCATCTGATTCTGAACACAGAGTTCTTCACGGTATGTGTTCTACCATTTTTCCTCTTTAGGCAGAAGTGTATGCTGCTATGTTGGTTCAGCCTTTGATAGCGTTCTGATGAAAGTGATGGTTTATTTCATTCAGATGCTGATTAGTTTGCTTGTGGATGTGCTATTTTTACGCAGGTAATTGTCAATTCTCTGACGCAAGCCATTTGTGTGAGCGCTAATTAACTTATATGGTAAGACTCTATGGGAGGCTCGGACAATAAAACTATTTTAAAAGACACGGCAATATTTTATCCGATATTTTACTATATGAAGTGAAAATGTACAAGTTGTAGATGGACAATTATGGTAGCTCTTCTATACTGTTATTTACTGTCCTGCGAGGCCCTCAGAGGATATCTAAAGAAGTGAGAATGTACACCTTGTTTTTCTAGGCGAACATGACTTGGATGAGTCAATAGCATAGTAGCCATAGTTATCTAAAAAAGGCAGTGTCCCAGTCAACAAGGTAAATTGTTCTGCCGTCCAGTGCATTGAAGCTATAATGCATATATGCTTAGTAAATTGTTTAGATTTTTCTGAGACTAATAATGACCAACTTAGTGAATTGTTAAACCTGAAAGTTTGTGTTTTCCATTTAACATAGTGAATTGTTTGCACAATTCAGTTCCGTGTTGATTGAATGGACGTGACGTGATGTTTTCTCCAGGGAACGGACTGAAGTGGATTGACATGGTTTCTGTCCATCATGCAGTTGTGTGCTATTATTCCTTGCTGCAGTGTTGCGCATCTTTGCTGCTGTGGCTGACTCCATGAATATGAAAGCTATATTTACTCCTAAGCTATGAGTGTCCTCTNTTAGATCAACGTCTCAGATTAAATGTTCTGCCAAGCAGATGCCATCGTCTGCCAATCCTCGCAGCGCTCCGCGTCCTCGATCCCGCGGCCCGGCCGTGATTTCCGGAAAGATTCCACCCGAATCACGCCTTATCAAGAAGAATGGGTCAGTTCAAAAAGAAAAAAAATGGATCGTAGCAAGCGCCGCCGCTCCTCCCGATCGCCCCGAGCCGACCCCGCCTCCGGTCACCGCCCACGCACCTGCAAGCCGCCACCGACGTCCTCTGCCGGTCAGCCGCACTCAGCATCCTCCTCCTCCCTTCTCTCTCCCTCTCCTCACTAATCTCTCTCTCTCTCTCTCTCTCTCTCTCTCTCTCTCCGTTCCCGCACTGCAGGGCTCCGCCGGACCATCCCACGCGACTGCCGGCCTCCTCCCGACCAGACCGACGATGGCGACGACCGGATCTGACCGGCCCTGTCCGTTTCCACCTCTCCCAGCCAGCCCCGCCGAGCCCCCTGGTGGTGGATGGTGACATCTCACCTGGACTGGATTGGAGAGTTGCATCCAATCAGGCCTCCCTCCTCTCCACTAAGTGCATCTGATTCTGAACACAGAGTTCTTCACGGTATGTGTTCTACCATTTTTCCTCTTTAGGCAGAAGTGTATGCTGCTATGTTGGTTCAGCCTTTGATAGCGTTCTGATGAAAGTGATGGTTTATTTCATTCAGATGCTGATTAGTTTGCTTGTGGATGTGCTATTTTTACGCAGGTAATTGTCAATTCTCTGACGCAAGCCATTTGTGTGAGCGCTAATTAACTTATATGGTAAGACTCTATGGGAGGCTCCGACAATAAAACTATTTTAGAAGACACGGCAATATTTTATCCGATATTTTACTATATGAAGTGAAAATGTACAAGTTGTAGATGGACAATTATGGTAGCTCTTCTATACTGTTATTTACTGTCCTGCGAGGCCCTCAGAGGATATCTAAAGAAGTGAGAATGTACACCTTGTTTTTCTAGGCGAACATGACTTGGATGAGTCAATAGCATAGTAGCCATAGTTATCTAAAAAAGGCAGTGTCCCAGTCAACAAGGTAAATTGTTCTGCCGTCCAGTGCATTGAAGCTATAATGCATATATGCTTAGTAAATTGTTTAGATTTTTCTGAGACTAATAATGACCAACTTAGTGAATTGTTAAACCTGAAAGTTTGTGTTTTCCATTTAACATAGTGAATTGTTTGCACAATTCAGTTCCGTGTTGATTGAATGGACGTGACGTGATGTTTTCTCCAGGGAACGGACTGAAGTGGATTGACATGGTTTCTGTCCATCATGCAGTTGTGTGCTATTATTCCTTGCTGCAGTGTTGCGCATCTTTGCTGCTGTGGCTGACTCCATGAATATGAAAGCTATATTTACTCCTAAGCTATGAGTGTCCTCTAACTTCCTTCCATGAGAGGTATTTGCTCTCAGTCCCGGCCATCCTTATTACGACGGATGCAGCAAGGCTCAATGGATCATGACGTTTGGGCTAGATTTGAATCTGTATCTACCAAATCTGTGCGTACATTTTTATGCTATAAATTTCTTTTTCTTTCAGTATCCTATTGAAGTTCTATCAACCGACAGGTGCATTGCGCTGTTGAGGAGACACATGCATTTGTATTCGATATTGAAGCGAGCCTGACACCCTGAAAGAACTATACAATGATATTTGGCTATTGATTTCAGTATTATAGAAGCATAGAAACAGAATTGCACGGCTTACTGTATTTTGAGCAACCTTTCTATTGTATTTTGTTGGACAGTTTTTAGTGTAATCTCAAGCACCTCAATATATCGTAAACAATTGCATGCTTGGGTATATGTTTTATTCTCAGTGTTGTATTTCTTTTATTTGCTCTGTTACTGTAGCAATCAAAAAGAATCGGGCACAAGCCCCAGTTAGTCCTGTACAAAAATTGGTGTAGAAGTGTGGTCTATGGATTCCTTATTTTGTCGATTCAGACTTGGGATTGTAGGGAAAAGTGTGGAAAAGTGTGGACTATGGATAAATACCAGAACTTGATTGACCATGTCACATCTTCACCAAGAGTCATGGCACTGGCATATTCAAGCTTTGTTGTTTCCTTCGTTTCCAAGCAACACTCTTAAAGGCAATATATGCAGGTTTATCATTCATGTGAGAGATATGAAGGATGAAACAAAAGTAAAAGGTGTTTATGCTAACGGAGCATCATAATTAGGTAGGAGTGTCTGTTGGTTTTATAAACCGAGTATCATCCTACTACTTGTAGTTTCTGTATTGCCTGCAAATAATACATTTTTCAAATGATATTTTGTTATGGTCATATATAAATATATCAATATTTAAATATTTAAAAGTTTCAGAGGTTCCTTGAGACGAGATGATGGCTCTGATGTGCTATATGTTTACATAGGAGATTTTTTTTCTCACAGTCGTGCGTTGCACGTGCATTCTTACTAGTTTTAATACTCCCTCAGTTCCTTGATATAGGTTGTATAATTTTCTTGCACGAATATTAACACATGGGCTGGGAGGGGAGATTTCTTTGGTTTTGGACGTAAAAGCCCCTGGTGCAAACATGTGAGACTAGAGAGAAAAATAGGGAAATCACGATCCTCTCTATCCCGGGCAGTTTACTTCCTTATTTAGCCTAACAAATCCCACAATATCCTCTGTGACCATGTTTTCTCCATAAAACTAAAGCCTGGTGTGATATGCAGTAGTACATGCAATCTTCTCTTTCCAAACAAACCTACAGGGCATGCACAACATATACTACGAGATGGGGATTTGCCCTCTTATTTTCTAGGAAGGTCATGCGTGGGCTGTAGCTTTCGTAGGGGTAAAAGTGTCAACTAAATATATACACTTTATAATATGAAATTTTCCACAAAAAACTATACACCCTATATCAAGGAACGGAGGGAGTATATTATAGCTATTTGGGAGGTGTGGCGGGCAGCACGGGGTTGGGCGTGCCTGCTGGGGTGATCGGCTGTTTTTACCTGGAAGGGACGACGGAGCCAATTTCCGCTGGATTCGCCCACGTGGTCCAGCTAGCACAGATCTGGTATCTAAGCAGCGCTTCATCCAATGTCTCATGAGGCAGTTTATATTTCCGTTCTATCATCCGGTCATCCAGTTCATCCCTAGCAGGTGCCTCAATTAAAGGTATGGGAGAAGCATCCGTCGGCTGACGCATGAAGAAAATCGACGACAGTAAACACGGAAATCGATTGGTCCGTTCGCTCCTCCTCCGCCACGACCTCAGCTCTGTCAGACGTTGTCGAGCCATGGTAGAGAGCTCATGTTGCAAGGGTATATACATGTACCTAACACTGATTAATACAAACTCATCAAAATCGTGCACTAAATTAGGTACTTAAGACCTGACTTTACTTTTACTTCTTAATAGGTACTCCATCCGTCTCTAAATGTAAGACTTTTCAGAGATTTCAACAGGGGCTACATATGAGTGTATATAGACGTATTTTAGAGTATAGATTCACTGATTTTGCTACGTACGTAGTTCGCATTGGAATCTCTAAAAAAATTTATATTTAGGAACGGAGGGAGTGTTTTATTTGCACTAACCATGCTTAAAAGCTTATATCCATATCGCACTGGATGCTCCAAATGGGCTTTTAATGAGAGAAAGGATTTATTTTTAACGATAACAAAAGAAGATAAATTATACATACATATTATGTCCTAAAATTATAATACGATCGAAAATAAATGTGCTAGAAATTCCCACAAGTTTGTGAAGAAAAATCCAATTCTCAGGTTGATAGACTATTAATGGATCACAACCATTGGATCTACGTAACCATAATTTATTCACATGTCGCATATGTTAGATCTTCACACTTACACCTAAACCTGATTATTCGCAAGGTCAGCCTGGATTCTGACTGGGCTAGAGAAAGCCTTAACTCAATATGCCCAGCCCAAAACACATGAACAATGCCATTTAGCAATTAAAATAATCATTGTCATGGTATAAAAATAATATATTAACCTATTTTTCAATAAAATTTGTGTTTTATCATCTATACTACTATTAAAAGAGCAAACGTAAATTCCCCTAAAGGCACACAACAAACTATACACGGGATAACCACGACCCTCCGATCAAAGCAATTTACACATATCCTACTGCCTATATTGCGTCAACAGTTTATCACTTAGATCAACGTCTCAGATTAAATGTTCTGCCAAGCAGACGCCATCGTCTGCCAATCCTCGCAGCGCTCCGCGTCCTCGATCCCGCGGCCCGGCCGTGATTTCCGGAAAGATTCCACCCAAATCNGGGGGTGATCGGCTGTTTTTACCTACAAGGGACGACCGAGCCAATTTCTGCTGGATTCGCCCACGTGGTCCAGCTAGCACAGATATGGTAGCTAAGAAGCGCTTCATCCAATGTCTCACGAGGCAGTTTACATTTTCGTTCTATGATCCGATCATCCAGTTGATCCCTAGCAGGTGCCTCAATTAAAGGTATGGGATAGGCGTCTGTCGGCTGACGCAAGAAGAAAATCGACGACAGTAAACACAAAAATCGGTTGGTCCGTTCGCTCCTCCTCCGCCACGACCTCAGCTCTGTCAAACGCTGTGGAGCCACGGTAGAGAGCGCATGTTGCGAGGTTATCTACATGTAACTAACACTGATTAATACAAACTCATCAAAATCAGGCACTGAATTAGGTACTTAAAACCTGACTTTACTTTTACTTCTTAATAGGTACTCCATCCGTCTCTAAATATAAGACTTTTCAAATATTTCAACAGGGGCTGCATATGAGTGTATATAGACGTATTTTAGAGTATAGATTCACTAATTTTGCTCCGTATGTATTTCACATTGGAATCTCTAAAAAATATTATATTTAGGAACGGATGGAGTGTTTTATTTGCACTAACCATGCTTAAAAACTTATATCTATATCGCATTGGATGCTCCAAATGGGCTTTTAATGAGAGAAAGGATTTATTTTTAACGATAACATAAAGAAGATAAATTATACATACATATTATGTCCTAAAATTATAATATGATCAAAAATAAATGTGCTAGAAATTCCCACAAGTTTGTGAAGAAAAATCCAATTCTCAGGTGTTGATAGACTATTAGTGGATCACAACCATTAGATCTACGTAATCATAAATTATTCACATGTCGCATATGTTAGGTCTTCACACTTACACCTTAACCTGATTATTCGCAAGGTCAGCCTGGGTTCTGACTGGGCTAAAGAAAGCCTTAACTCAAAATGCCCAGTCCAAAACACATGAACAATGCCATTTAGCAATTAAAATAATCATTGTCATGGTATAAAAATAATATATTAACCTATTTTTAATAAAATTTGTTTTTTATCATTTTAATATATTATATCTCTTTGGGAGGTGTGGCGGGCAGCACGGGGGTGGGGCATGCCTGCTGGTGTCAGAGAGGCGGCTTCTAGGGTGCACGACCTAGCCAGATCTGGTCTCGTGCGGGACGGGCCGACGGCGGCGCGACTCACAAGGAACCTCCCCTGCTATGGTGTTCAGCTAGTGGGGGGTGGAATCATTATGGGGGTGGTTGGTCTCTCTCCTCTGCTCTTCGGCCTAGCTCACAGGCAACCTTCCCTACTGTGGCGGCTGGTGGCGGCTTTGTTGGGGGATGTCGATGGCCTTGCACCTGGTAACATTGATTGGTAGATGGTGGTAGGGATAAACCAGGGAGGGAGGAAACTGCCTCCCGTCCGAGGGGTGGTCTTGGTTGTCGAGGCGGCGACCCAGGTCGTGGGAGTCGAGTGCTCGTGGGCGGGTCGGGCAACTCAAGTGCGGGCAGGATGCCATGCATGTCTGTTCGTGCGGCATGGTGGCCAGTGCTTCGGCGAGTGGTGGCGTTTCCAAGGTGAAGCCTGTGTTCCATGGCATAATCCCTTTCATGCTTTCATTCGGCCGACGGTAGCAGTGGTGGTGGGCGTTGTCTCCTTCCTGAAGGCGTCGTCGCAACTACTCTCCTCCTTCGGATTGGTCCAGGTGAAAACCAGGATCCTTTAGATCGGGCAGGGACAATGCTCAGGTGTCGTTTCCATTCTTGAAGGCAACGTCTTGGAGGCCGACGTTCATCGACCGCAGCTTCGTCTCTTCAAGACACTTCTCTCATGGTGGATAACTCCGACTACTCCAAGCAGGGCCCTCATTGCAGATCTGCCATTGGCTTGGCGTGTTGGGGTGGTGTGGTTGTTGTTTTGCCTGTTTTAGTGTTGGGGTGGTGTGGTTGCCGTGTGTGTTGTGTTGTAGTGTTGAGTTGTATCATTAGTTTCGGCTCGCTTCAGTGCTTGTAGTCGTTGATAGGTGGTCTACGGGTCAAGAGAACATACAAGCATACATATGCTCTTTCTTAGTTCATTCCTGTCCTCCGGCCTTTCCGCTCTTCACCCACTTTTTCTGATTTTTCTAATTTTTCCCACTGGTCTGTTTTTCCTTGAAAACCTCCTCAACTGCCATAATTATTAACTTATCAAATAAAATTATGTTTATTTGGCAAGCATAAGAGTGCTGATTCTATTCGGAGTTAAATTCATTTTTGGTATGTAACAATCATATTAATACTTTGTCGAAAATCATAAACATATATTAGTAATAAATGGGTAGGTAAATCACGATGATTCCATAGAGAACATTAGTTTGTTTCCGGCAAAAAAAAAAGAATACTAATTTGTTTCCCGTACATGCAATTTCTAATTATTACCAAAAATGAATTGCCAATTTCCATAAGCGTGCCTCTGGTGATTCCCTATAAATAGACACTTGCATTACGAAGTAAACCGGCCAACACAGGTGCATTTCTTGATCTTGCTAGGCCTCCAATTGACCGCAAGGCAGCCCTTGATCATGATGGCTAGCAGAACCACCACAATCATCTTGTCCGTATGGCTACTGGCACTCCTCCTTCCGTCTTCCGGTAATCTCTTTATTTTTTATTTTGCGTCTTAGGTAATCATATAGATATAGTTGCATATAAGTGTTCCTAAGATTTTACATACAAGTTTCAGTACAAATTATTCTTATATGGAATCAATGTGTCGTTCAGGTGTGGTTGCAGTAAGGCCTGTTAAATGTCCGACGCACGTCCCTGGAGACCCAACTTGCATCACAGAGGAAGGATGTGCCCAACGATGCGGTGCTATAGGCTATCATTTCGGGTTCTGCGACGAAGGCAGATGCTATTGCATCAACTGCCACTCATCACTTGATGCTAGACCGGCAAACGTAGCCTTGAGTCATTGAGCATGTATCGTATGCACCTAATCTAATAAACGGCTTCACTTGTTCATTTCTTTTTTACCTTGGTCCCTTTTTTCTGATTGTTGGAAACGTCAATTTGTCCTGCTCATGTATGTTGGCAGTTGGCACTACGGCACCAAGTAAGTACATGGATGCCTTTCGTTCCGAGGTGGCAATAAACAATCACAAGTGGTTGATGAATTTTGGCCCTTAGAACCTGATTGATGTTTTGGGCTATCTCCCTCTTTGTACTTCTTGTTCCATTTGTAACCCTTTATTCCTTCTAAGCGCAATGAAAACCAGTGATCCTGCCTTTTTGTTAAACAAATAATCATTTTAGTAGGCATCAACCAGACGTAATACAGACTTCAGAATGTTAATACAAAAGCGGCATCCACTCACATGCACTGAGTAGTATCAAGTATCAGCTGGGCTAGATTATTCACTTCTTCAATTAGACAAGTTAAGGAAAACAACTTCATCAGCGAGATAGTTGTGCATGATTTATCACAAGGCCGTTCCCTGCCTCTCCGGAGTGACTTTCAATGCTAGTTTTCCTGACGGCGCTCCTGGTAGCTATCGACCCGCTGCAGTGTACTGATGTTACAATTTATGAGGGCAATCCCAATAGCTATCATTAGGCTGCAGTATGATGGTGTATGGCTCCTTAGCGACTCACTGGCAACAACCAAGGTGGTCTTATTCAGTAGCGAGCCTGACAATTAAATTTTTTTGTCAAAATGAGGAAGCATATCAAGAAAGGCAATTTTGGTTAGTACAGGAATCTGATCTTACAGTTATAGTCTACCCAACCCATGCGCATCTTCTCCAAGTCATACGTGAATATCCTATCACGTAAGACAAGATCTGACACAATTGGGGCTAATCAGTTAGCAAGAATAATATTGTGCTTAAGATCTCATGATTGGTAAACATAATTAGTTGCTAGTTCATTCAACAATAGGTAATGCTTACAAATGTATTTACTAGTTAGACAATGTTTGCATGGGAGAATTAGTCGGTGTTCCTATCTGCATAATATCATCAGTACAATATCGAGGGTTAAAGCAAAAGAAAGAGTCAAAAGCCGTGATCAGTCTTCCATGAATGTTGCTGGCTTGTGGACTGCGTTTACTATTATCATCAGCTTAATTCATTTCAAGCCACCATGACAGAATAGGAGTCTTAGATCTTATTGCAAGATGTGCAACTTAAACTTGCTAATTCAGTCGATAGGTTTATTGAAAAAGGTAGATGACTAACCTCCTAGAATAGTGGCATGCTCATAACCCTTGAACCTCTTGCTACTTTGAAAGCCAATGCACAATATGACTTGGTTGCCCTGCAAATCATGATATGATATTGCTTACCGTACGATAAGACAATCCCCCACCCTAAAAGAAATTTAACCAGATATGAAATTATATTAAAAAAAAAGGTAGCTTCAGAAGGTTACTGGAAGGTGAGATACAGCCTTGCGCACGAGGTAGTTCGCCGGACCCACTGTCAATGGAACACCACCCTCAAAATACAGTGTCACTCTTGGAAATTCAGATACATTGCTGTGAACAAATAACCAAAGTAATTGTCAAGTGAATCAACATTTTGAAGTACGGACATTAATTAATCTCCTAGTGATAAAAAACCTTTTCCAGCAAATAAAACATTCATTTCCCTTTATGACACTGTAATTCATAGATGATGGAGCAGCATTAATTATCTGCATATAGAGAAATATGAACCATTACGACTGTCATATAGTAGAATAAAATTATTGAAGTACTGTAGACTATCAAATCTTGGTACTTTGACAACAAAAAACTCACCGCGTTAATAATTGGATCATAAACTCCATCTGGAAGGTATGCTAAGGATGTCCCAGAATCTGCAAATGTTCCTTGTGTCTTTGATGTTGTAAACAAGGAAGAATCAATTGGGACATTTTGACCATTGACAGAAATGCTCTTCATATTCACGCTGTAACGAGGCCTGTACTTTATCGAGAAAAGTTTTTGATATAAAAGGACTCAGGAGGTTCCATTGGAAACTATAATGCACATTCTGATCACATAGGTCAACACAAGTTCCTTAGGTAAAAAGGAATATCAAGTGATCTTTTTTCTTAAATCTACACTTTATATTTGCAAACTGAATGCTGTACATATAAATTCTAACTTAGAATTAAAAAATAATAGATTGTGCAAGTAAATTTAACTAACACTTGTACTTTGCCAATGGCAATGGGGTTGTGATTGGCCAAATCTGTTATTATATCTGCACCACCAATTTCTATCCTCCATACTTAACACCAAACATGGAAGGAAAAGTGCAACACAGGAACAAAACAGAGCCATGTGAAATTCTGAACTTGAAAATTATGTAATCAAAGTAATTCTAGGAAAATAACTTACTGTGATGGAACAAGTGGAGTAAATACAAATCCTGGCTCTACAACTTCACCGAGAACAAGAATTCCACCACCATCATCTGAACTTGTCAGACAATGAGAGAAGGCCTTAGGAGACACCCCTTGAGAGCTCAGTTGCAACATAATAGACGGTGCATCCTTTCCAAACCCCATAATTCCATCTTGTTGCAGCGCCCCTGACTGCGAGTTGCTACATCTGTGGAAAAAAACTTAGTTAAAATACCGTAAGTTGATAATTAGTAGTAACAAGTTTCTTATCACACATTAGCTCACAGGGAATTTATAAGATATACATGACTGAAAAAATAACAGTACCCAAAAACGACAGTGGCAGAAGAGCCGGTAGCCCCCTCCCTTCCGTTTCCCGTGACAGTGTCGAAATGCATTATATCAGACACGTAGTAACCTCCCGTGGTAGTTCCATCGGCATACGCCTGCCAGTAACCGCATTGATTGTTTGTAGTGCCCGCGGCTTGACATATCGAATTCTTTGATTTGATAGCACGTTTACACATGTCATCACAGCATGATATGTTGGTCGACGTTGAAGAATTGCTGGGGTTGTACACCTCCAAAGTGTTCTGAGAGAAGTACAATGATAAAACATGATTACATCACAAGGTAGAGAATACAGTCTGAAAGTAGATGCATCTTCGGGTCAGATTGATTAGAAATTGGAGAATGGACGCCTTACATAGATGCGATCTGACGTCATGGTGCAAGTAACCCACGTGATGTCGCTACCGGTGTCAAATTGCATGGAATACCGTTTCGATGGGTTGCCCAAAGTCATGAAGGTATAGTAGAGCCTGCAAGTTCAAACTTCAGAATTTAGATACAATGACAACATCATAATGTCATAAGAGGAAGTTGATCAATCACAAGTTCACAATACAGTGCTAAACCATAACTGAAGAGCAAACAGACATTCGAAGGGCGAAAGAATAGTTTATTTTGTGTTCGCCGTGCAGACAGAACAAAAGAAATGGAAATGGTTGTCTAGTGGCTTGGATCACATGGGTATAAAAGCTTGCTAGTTCAATGGTAAAGATCTTGGTGATGAGACCACGCCAGCTACACAGGCAAGGCACCAAGCTTAGTTGTTGATACATTCATTTCTTGGACGAGTAATTCCGACGGAGGGAGTAGTTTTGGGATACAGAGAAACCATGTTGGTTCAGACTGCAATGTTCTTTCGGATGGACAAAATCTCTGTTTTCCCATGGGCGATTAGACCATATATGAGCAATGAAGAATGTCTACATAACGACAGGAAACACTGACAGTCCCTACTAACTCAGAGAAAAATCCACACTGAAAGTGCATTGTCTTTTATGGCAGTATGAAGCTCTTGTATGTGAAAGGGCTGATCCAGGTGGCTCAAATTAGCAGAGTGTATATTCAAGTAGTCCCAATTTAAAGCAAATCCAGATCTCTTTCTTTCTTCCCTAGCAGAGAGTCAAAAATGTTCCCGAAGGACAACAACTTGGTCGTTATGGTCAGTGACCACTCTATTTCCTTTATGCAGGAAAAGGATGTGGTCAGAGATTTAGGTAATCGGGGAATTTGTCTTCTCATTCTTCAGTGAGAAGATATCTTTGTCAATCTTAGTCAGAGATTTAGGTTGCTCTTCACTTGATCGGCTGATCAGGTTGAAATCAGCAAGTAAGAGCTATTCAGGTGGGCAGGCACAGAGTTTTAAGGTTGGCTGCATCGTTTTGAGGTCCATAAACGCTAGATATCATCCAGGCGGAGTTGTTTGGAAGATTAGTCAGAGCAAAGTTTGGAGTGAGGATTGGGTGGGGACTGGAGAGTGATTTTGAAGTAGTCTGCAGAACCAGCAATCAGCCGGCAGGAAAGCAACATTGTCCACAAGTCTACCACCCATAGTTTCAGAGATGATTGGATTGTTAATAGTGCAGTGCGTGCCTAGTTTTGTTTCTTGCAAACACACCAGCTGGCAGTGGTGATCTTGAACTAGTACAACAGAAACAATTCTTCTTCTAGCAGAACTAGAGCTGAATACATAGTTACATACCACTACTAGCAGAACATCATACTGATAGCACTCATCTTCACACAAATAGTAGACAGAAAGGAAAACCTTCCACTGATTACATGAACTAGGCGCTGGTAAATTAAGCTCCTCGTGTGTTTGTTTTTTGGAGAACGGAAGTGATGGGTGAAATCTCTAGAAGCATGGCATCCAATTCCAACCAAGGATTTCAGGCGCATCAGCATCAATAAAAGTGAGGGTTGCCAGTGATTTTGCTGGGCCGCGGGCGAGTGAACTTAGATCCACAAATTTGAGACACAGAACAAGGAAAGGCAGAGCAGAGGAGAGGCTTACCCGGGCAGGCCCTCCAAGTCGAAGTCCGGCACGCCCCTCGGCCTTGAGAACCGCTCCTTGTCCAGGTTCTGGAGCGTCTCCAGGGACGATGCCGGCAGCGGCACCGTGCGTTGGAGCAGAAGCGCCGGCGTCCACGCGGCGGACTTGGCCACAGCAGCGGCGGCAGCGGACAGGACCACCGCCACCGCCATCAACCCGTCCGCCGCAGCGTGCTTCTTCATCGACGAACCCCGGCTGCCGAGCGAGAGCATCGGCGAGGCGATGGGTGCAGCCAACTTTGGCAATATTCTTCCCGGTTTTCTTTTCTGACATACGGACGCGGTTACTCCACCTCCACACAAGTACTAGCTCTCAGACCCTGTTCAACGCAGCTGCCTCAAAAAAAAAACTTATATGCACATGTCATATCCGAAAATTATATTGAGATGTCTCTCCTCGCTTGTACAAGACCGCAAAAGCACGCGCTAAATGTCAGTTGGCTGACACGAGGAGAAAATCGGCGACGTAAAAAGCTAACGCCAGCCGTCCAATGCGTTGCATGAGCCACCCGCACAATGTACCAACCATTGCAACGCGTGTGGTACTGCAACACATCAATTTCCAAATCTGCCCGTCCATCCCCAACCAAGTTGCACCAACCGCGGCGGTTGTCTCAGTCGCGCGCTCCAGTGTTATGGACGGCTATCTTAACGGGGCTTGTTTGGATTCTTCCTATGTTGGCCACGCCAAATCGTGGTTGTGCCAAAATATTTGAGAATACTGCCGCACAACATTCGACCTAAAGGTAAATGAAGGGTGGATGCATGTTATATTGCCTTGCAACATTCAAATTCAATTATTTCTTGTTCAAAAATAAAAATTAATGTTGTGGAGGGCTTTCATGTTCTTTGATGATGTGGATGGCTTGCATGTGGTAGAAAGTGAAAATTTGAACGGTTGTATACGGGTGCTTAATGATGTGGAGGTGCGTGTAGTGGAAAGTGAAAAATTGATTGATTGCATGGGCTTCATGATATGGATGGCTTGCATGTGCATTTAAATGAAAGATGGCAGTCATACGTGATGAGGTGGATATGTTGCATGTTAAGATAAATAATATTTACTCCCGCCGCGGTCGCCCAAGTTGGTTAAATTTATGGTCAAACTTAAATCTCGAAAAACGCAGCCACACTACATTATAGAATGAAGGGAGTATTGGGATGAAATTTTTAGTTATATAGGATGCCAATAATAACAATTAAAATAAACATTGTCGGGGAATAAAAATATTATAATATATATTTTTGATTAACATGTGTAATTTTTATCATTCCCGTCTTTTTCGGGCATTTGGGCAGAAAACTGGAGCCCGTGCCTGTACCGACGTGGAGCACCTCTTTTTCAATGGCGGATCACAACCATTAGATATACATAGCCATATCTAAACAAACATCAATTAGATTCTCTTAAACTATTCTTTTGCAAGCACAATATTGCGAAAGTCAGAGGTACGTGTGACAAATGCAAAAGAAGAAAATATGGTCATCAATCGAGCAGTCACTCTTTTTATTAGAGGATCGAGATTAAGTCCATATGACCATATTGTTGATCCGATAACATTGGAATCTTTCATGCGCATTAATATATGCAAATTTCTGGTACATTATATTCTATTGCGAAGCTATTAAATATTTTTATATACAATGGGATTATAAATACGGGTGGATTGGTCATAGTTTATCTAGATGTTTTTCACCAGAAAATATATATTCTGCACAAGAATATGCAATCAATGGTCAGTCAATAATATGGTGCAAGATATAGTAGTAAATTAATTATATATTAAAACAATATTCATACTAGAATCATTTTACCAACTGGTGTAACTTATTGATAATATATCTCTGACTTTTATTCTTTTTTTTTTTTGCGGGGCTTTGACTTTTACTTTGACTTTATACACTAAGTTATTGAGAGCAAAGTAACAAGTATCCTATGAAAAATAAAAGTGAAACTTACACCTTCAAGAATGCATAGTTTGTACTCCCTCCGTCCGAAAATACTTGTCGGAGGAATGGATGTATCTAGATATATTTTAGTTCTAGATAGATCCATTTTTACGTATTTCTCCGACAAGTATTCTGGGACGGAGGGAGTATATGGCTAGAATAAATACGTACTCCACTTTTGGCACGCTAAAGATTAGAGGGGGAGAGTTGGTCTCCCCTTTACTTTTTTCTCGGTCTCATGCAAGCCTCAGCGGAGAAAGAGGAGCCGTGCATATGAGCATCTCCATCTTTATTTCCAAGTGAAGTGACGCGTCCCATCAGAGCCCTTGCACCCCCTCCTCTCGTACAGGGTTTCCTTTATCTTTCTCGTTTGTGTGCATGTATTGTACTCATCATCTTAGGGCGTGTTTGGTTGCTCGCATAAGGTCTAACCAGACCCGTGCGGGAAGGATTCGGTCTGTTTGCTAGCCCGCATACACTATTGGGCCTGCATCGCGCGCTTCTTAAAGCACCTTAGGGCATGGCTCATTCGGAACGGACGAATTGGCAATTTCTTCAGGGCCAGGCCCGAGCGATGCACGTGGGCGGGCGCAGCTGCACGCGCGCGGCCACGCTCGAGAAGCCGCGTTGCTTCCCGAAGCACCGGCAGTTATTAGCCTCACCGCCCCTCACCGCTCCATCTCCCCACTCTTCCCCACTCTCCCAACTCTCACCGGCGGCGGCGGATCGAAGCAGAGGAAGAAGACCACCGGACTCCATCACCGGCGGCGGCGGATCAGAGCAGAGGAAGAAGACCACCGGACTCCATCAATGGCGGTAAGCACTTCTCTCTCTTCGACATGAACACTAGATTCGATCCACAGTAATAGATTCGATCCACGGCGGACGGGAATGGGGAATAGAGGTAGCTAAGCATAGGGGTAATTCATACTAGTTCATAGCAGTTCATACGAGTTCATATATGCAAGATCGGTAGATTTTGGGATTGGGGGATAGGGGGATAGGGGGAAAGGGGGTACAGAACGGACACCGGCTGACCGCGGCGGCCGTCACCGGCGTGCGGAGCGGCTGGTGATGAAGCCATGTACCTAGGGTAGGGTCATGGACCTGTCCAAGGTATCCTCCCCAAGGACATCTCTTGAAGAAACTACCTTTCAGTCGACCTGGAAGGATTCCACTCGACGGACCTGAAGACACTCGACCGTGAAGCCAACCACTCGACCGCCAGGAGATCTACAGTCAGTCTGTACGCAAACGGTCGGTCATTAAGTGGCTTTATGGTCATCATAGCACTTTATGTGGGACGTTACCAGTAACTCCCTATCTTAATGTACCTTAATCCCTGCATAACTGAGGGCTGGAGGGGTCTAGCGAACTCTATATAAGCCACCCCCTCCTCAGTGTAAAGGGTTCGCACTCCTGTAACTCATACGCATATAATACAGTCGACCGCCTCCGGGCTCCGAGACGTAGGGCTATTACTTCCTCCGAGAAGGGCCTGAACTCGTAAACATCTTGCGTATACAACTACTCCATAGTTAGGATCTTGCCTCTCCATTCCTAACCCCCATTCTACTGTCAGACTTAGAACCACGACAGTTGGCGCCCACCGTGGGGCAGGTGTCTTAGCGACTTGTTGGAGAAGTTGCAGTTTTTCCGATCCCCTTCATCATGGTTTCAGGTGGAGTTTTGGTTGAGGGCCGCGAGATCCGTGTCGGCGTGCTCACGTTCATCGCCGACGACTCTGCTTGGCTGCAGGAGGCTCCACTCGACGTCGACACACTCCCCGTCCGCGAGGCAACGCACTTTTGCGCGTGCATCCGCGGCGTCCTCCTGCGGCAGCCGTCGACCCAGTATCGATCGGCTCCTGTGCCGTCCTCCCTCCCAGTCTCTCGCCGGCGCAAGCGCTCCGGTCGGTCGAGGCTTCATCGGTGGGTGAGGCACGCGGTGGCCCGCCAGTCGGCCACTCCCCAAGTCGCGGCAATCGAGCCCGAAGAATCTCTCTACGGCATGTTCGATCTGTCGACTGGCTCCGCAGAGACTGCATCCGAGTGCGACAGCAGTGATCCGGCGGCGGAGGTTCTGATGGTCGACGGACCACGTATTCCTCCTGGTTTCCCCGCGCCGACGGAGGTGTTGGCGGGGGCGATCCGGCGCAGGTTCACGAAGAGTACCAACCCGAGCCCCTCACTTCGCTGCAGAGGGAGGAGCTTCGCCGCCGGAACATGGATGCGCTTCACACTCCTATTGTTGGAGAAAAACCCCCGAGGCCCGTGCCTTAGAAGACGCGCGTTTGGCCAACTTGGCTGAGCGCACTCGACTGGAAAATCTCCAGCGAGTACTCGACGAACGAGCGCAACAACGGGTCCCCTCGTCCAGTCGATGTCAACTCTTTTCCCAACCGACTCAGGTATACCGAACTCCAATTCAGAATCTAGCAGCTGCAGCCCGTATAGCAGAGTCCATTCAGCCTTCCCAGTCAGAGGCTGGTAGAGGCTTGCTACAGATCAGAGATTTACTCCGGGCAGCAAGAGATCAAAATTCAGCTGTATCGCACTCGCGGAACAGGATTCACAGCAGATCCGTCGCTGCGAATACAGTCCAGTCGGCTCATAGCCCAAGATCGCCACCGAAGCGTGAGGGACATGGAGGCCAGCGTGATCAGTATGAGGACCGATTCGATCGTGATGATCGACGTCGAGTGCCCACTCCTCCCCCAAGGGGTGGGTCATACGCGCCTCGACAGCAAGATGACAAACGCCATCACAGTGTTGGGCGAAGGATTCCAGTCGACCCCAGGGAACCAGGATTTGATGCGAGATCAGTCATCGTTCAAGGCTTGGTCGACAGGAACAAAGCTCACCGAGAAGGCCATGACAGATATGCGCCCACCAGCAGCAGAGTACACGTCTCAGGACCAGAGTGTTTTAGCAGAGCCATCAGAGCCGTGGTGATTCCTCCCAACTTCAGGTTGGTGACTGGAGTCAGTAAGTTCACTGGTGAGTCCAAGCCGGATACTTGGCTTGAGGACTACCGAGTGGCTATTCAGATTGGCGGCGGCAACGATGAAGTGGCCATGAAACACCTGCCTCTTATGTTGGAGGGTTCGGCCAGAGCATGGCTGAATCAGTTAGCACCCAGCAGCATTTACACTTGGGAAGATCTTGCCCGAGTGTTTGTCAGGACATTTGAAGGAACTTGCAAGCGGCTAGCAGGGTTGACAGAGTTGCAGTCGTGTGTGCAGAAGTCGAATGAAACTCTAAGGGATTACATCCAGAGATGGATCACATTGCATCACACAGTAGAGAATGTATCTGATCATCAGGCAGTCTGTGCCTTCAAGGAAGGCGTTAAGAATAGAGAGTTAAGTCTGAAATCCGGTCGGACCGGAGACATGACCCTGAGTCGAATGATGGAGATTGCCACCAAGTACACCAATGGTGAAGAAGAGGATCGGCTCCGGAGTGGCAAGTACAAGTCGCCGCTAATGAAACCGGGGGAGGGAACTCCAGTCGGAAGCAGAAGCGGAAAGCCGAGCCAGCTGCTCCTGGAGAAGCCTTGGCCGTGACTCCAGGAAAGTTCAAGGGGAAATCCAAGGGGCCTTGGAACCCCAAGAAAGTGAAAGACCAAGATGGAAATGATGTGTTGGACTTGCCATGTCACATTCACACGAAGAAAGATGAAGAGGGTAAACTCATTTACCCAAAGCATACCACTCGACAGTGTCGGCTCTTGATTCAGCAGTTCCAGGGGAAGCAGCCCAAGGACAAGGAGAAGGAGTCGGACAAAGTTGAGGACAAGGAAGATAGTGACGGTGGATACCCCCAGGTCAATTCCACTCTGATGATTTTTGCTGACGTTGAAAGCAAAATTCGATTGAAAGTTATCAACCGAGAGGTGAATATGTTTGCTTCGGCGACACCCAGTTATCTGAAATGGTCACAGATCGCCATCACGTTCGACCAGTCTGATCACCCGACTCACATAGCCACCCCTGGGAGGCAAGCGTTGGTGGTCGACCCAGTCGTCGAAGGCACTCGACTAACTAAGGTTTTGATGGATGGTGGCAGTGGCCTGAACATACTGTATGCAGAGACATTGAAAGGGGTGGGCATTCCGATGTCCAGACTCAGCACCAGCAACATGAGCTTCCATGGAGTCATTCCTGGAAAGAAGGCTGAGTCACTCGGCCAAATCGCTCTCGATGTGGTTTTTGGTGATTACAAGAATTTTCGTAAGGAAAAGTTGACCTTTGAGGTCGTGGATTTCCAGAGCGCTTATCACGCTATTCTGGGAAGTCCGGCGTATGCACGCTTCATGGCTCGACCATGTTATGTATACCTCAAACTAAAGATGCTAGGCCCCAAAGGTGTGATCACTGTCACTGGCAATCGGAAGAAAGCAGAAGAGTGTTTTCAGAAAGGCTCTAAGATCGCTGATGCTCAGATGGCAGTGGTAGAGCTGCAAGAGTACCAGAAAACTGCAGACCCGAGTGATTTGTTGCGAGCCAAGAAGCCAGCCACGGAGTCAGCATTTCAGTCGTCTGGTGAGACGAAATCGATTCATATTCACCCGACTGACCCCAATGGTGCTCCGACTCACATCTCAACAACACTCGACTCCAAATAGGAAGAAGCGCTCATCCAGTTCCTCCTTGAGAACTGGGACATCTTCGCATGGAAGCCTGCTGACATGCCGGGTGTTCCCAGGGGACTGGCTGAGCATCGTCTACGAGTCGACTCAAAAGTTAAACCTATCAAAGAACATCTTCGACGATCCGCCGTCCAGAAGAGAAAGGCCATTGGCGAGGAGGTGGCTCGGCTCTTAGCAGCAGAGTTTATCCGAGAGATTTACCACTCTGGGTGGCTTGCCAATGTTGTCATGGTCCCTAAGAAGAACAAATCACTTCGCATGTGCATCGACTTCAAACATATCAATCGAGCCTGCCCGAAAGATCATTTTCCTCTCCCCGGCATCGACCAAATAGTCGACTCGACTGCGGGATGTGAGCGGTTGTCTTTCCTAGACGCCTATTCCGGTTACCATCAGATCCGTCTATATGGACCCGACGAGATCAAAACAGCTTTCATCACTCCATTCGGGTGCTTCTGTTATGTCACCATGCCATTCGGCCTTAAGAATGTCGGAGCCACGTTCATGAGGATGATTCAGAAGTGTTTGCTCACTCAAATCAGTCAGAATGTGGAAGCTTACATGGATGATATTGTGGTCAAATCACGGAAAGGTTCCGACCTGTTGACTGACCTTGCTGAAACATTTGCCAATCTCAGGAGGTATGATATCAAGCTTAACCCATCAAAGTGCGCATTCGGAGTTCCTGGCGGAAAGTTGCTCGGTTTTCTCGTTTCCGAACGAGGAATCGACGCAAACCCAGAAAAAGTTGGCACTATACTCCCAATGAAACGCCCTGTGCGTGTGCACGATGTCCAGAAGCTTACTGGATGCTTGGCCGCCTTAAGTCGATTCATCTCTCGTCTTTGTGAAAAGGCATTGCCTCTTTACCGACTGATGAAGAAGTCAGACAAGTTTGAGTGGACTCCAGAAGCTGATGCAGTGTTTGCAGAGCTAAAAGCTTTGCTCTCCACCCAGCCGATGCTTGCTGCCGCAATCAGCAAGAGCCTTTGCTGCTTTACATTGCAGCCATAGGACAAGTCGTCAGTACAGTACTTACGGTCGAGCGGGAAGAAGAAGGAAAAGCCTTCAAGGTTCAGCGCCCAGTATACTATCTTTCTGAAGTATTGACCCCATCAAAGCAAAGATACCCTCATTATTAGAAGCTTGTTTATGGGATTTATATGACCACGAAGAAGGTTTCTCATTACTTCTCTGGCCATTCCATTACAGTCGTCAGCGACGCCCCATTGTCAAAGATTCTGCACAACAGAGATGCAACTGGTTGAGTGGCGAAATGGGCGATTGAACTCCTTCCCCTTGATATCAAGTCTGAGGCAAAGAAAGCCATAAAGTCCCAAGCAATAGCAGATTTCATCGCCGAGTGGGTTGAACAGCAATTGCCGACTCAAGTTCACTCGGAGCACTGGACCATGTTCTTTGATGGTTCCAAGATGCTGAATGGTTCCGGTGCCGGGGTAGTGTTGGTTTCCCCCCGAGGAGATAAGCTCAGATATGTGCTCAATATTCACTTTGATTCTTCCAACAATGTAGCAGAATATGAAGCATTGTTGTATGGGTTGCGTATGGCCATTTCACTCGGCGTCCGTCGCCTCATGGTTTATGGCGACTCAGATCTAGTGGTTAATCAGGTGATGAAGGAGTGGGATGTCAGAAGTCCAGCCATGACTGGTTATTGCAATGCAGTGAGGAAGCTAGAGAAGAAGTTTGAGGGGTTTGAGCTTCATCATGTACCCCGACTGAAAAATCAAGTTGTTGATGATTTGGCGAAAATAGGATCCAAGAGGGAAGCCATTCCCAGTGATGTGCTTTTGGAGCACATCCACACACCGTCAATTCAAGAAGATCCTTTCACCGAAGAAGCCCCGCAGCCAAAAAGTGCCACTGATCTGACTGAAGTTGAGGTCCCAGCTGTGGTCGACCTGATCATGGAAGTCGTGGTCATCACTCCTGACTGGACAGTGCCGTACATCGCGTATATCCTAAGGAAAGAGCTCCTGGAGAACGAAGAAGAGGCTCGACAGATCATGCGCCGATCCAAGGCCTTTACTGTGATCAAGGGACAGTTGTACAGAGAAAGCGCGACTGGAGTCGGCCAGAAGTGCATAACACCAGAAGAAGGTCAGATAATTCTTGATGATATCCACTCGGGGACCTGTGGTCATCATGCGTCCTCTCGGACCATTGTGGCTAAAGCATACCGAGCGGGATTTTACTGGCCAAAGGCAAATGAAATGGCAAAGGAAATAGTCGACAAGTGTGAAGGGTGTCAGTTCTATTCCAATATGTCACACAAACCCGCCTCAGCATTGAAGACCATTCCACTCGTCTGGCCCTTCGCTGTTTGGGGGTTGGATATGATTGGAGCACTGAGAACTGGCAGAAGCGGCTTCACTCACTTGCTAGTGGCAGTCGACAAGTTTACGAAGTGGATCAAAGCTAAACCTATCAAGAACCTCGATGCGTGCACTGCTATCAGTTTCATCAGAGAGTTGATATTCAAATATGGAGTTCCGCATAGCATCATCACTGATAATGGGTCAAACTTCGATTCCGACAAGTTCAAAGCCTTTTGCGCCTCCCAGGGCACGTGAGTCGACTATGCTTCAGTTGCTCACCCCCTGTCGAATGGACAAGCAGAACGAGAAAACGGTCTAATTCTCAAAGGACTGAAACCCCGGCTGATGCGTGATCTCAAGCATGCAGCAGGAGCATGGGTCGATGAACTTCCGTCGGTTCTTTGGGGATTGAGGACCACTCCTAATCGGTCGACTGGGAGAACTCCGTTCTTTCTGGTCTATGGAGCTGAAGCAGTTCTGCCGAGTGTCCTGCTTCACAACGCACCCCGAGTCGAACTCTACTCTGAAGATGAAGCGGAGCAAGCCCGGCAAGATGCATTCGACCTCCTAGAAGAGGAGAGAGAGGTGGCCCTAATCCGCTCGACCATCTATCAGCAGGACTTGCGTCGATTCCATGCTAGAAATGTGAAGAGCCGAACCTTTCAAGAAGGAGACTTGGTCCTCCGAGTGGATCAACAGAAACCACACAAGCTCGCTCCCACTTGGGAAGGTCCCTTCATCGTCACCAGAGTTCTCCACAACGGAGCATACCATCTTTACAACGTCGATCGCCAGATTGATGAGCCTCGAGCTTGGAATGCGGAGCTGCTCCGCCCCTTTTATACTTAAGTACTCACTCGGGTGAGATGTAATAAAAGTACCTCTGTAGTTTGTTTATCGAAGACAAGAATGTTATAATTTTCCCAGTGATTGTTATTACTTTTTGTTTACATAAGAAATTTCCCCCCAGTGGGTGGCTTAGCTGCGAACCTGATTTGCCTAAGTTTGTAAAAAAAATCCCTGCCGAGTGGTGAGCCAGCCTCCCACTCGGGGGCTTAGCTGCGAATCCGTTTCGCCTAAGTGTTTAAAATCCTACCGAGTGGTGAGCCAACCTCCCACTCGGGGGCTTAGCTGCAGTCCAAGTACTCGCCTAAGTGTTTAAAATCCTACCGAGTGGTGAGCCAGCCTCTCACTCGGGGGCTTAGCTGCAGTCCTAGTACTCGCCTAAGTGTTTAAAATCCTGCCGAGTGGTGAGCCAGCCTCTCACTCGGGGGGCTTAGCTGCAGTCCAAGTACTCGCCTAAGTATTTACAATGTGCGCTTTGCAAGGACGATGAGGTGCAGGTCGACTGGTACCTTCTCCTTCGGAGCTATGACACAAAAAATCCTCCCACTCGGAGGCTTAGCCACAGTCTAGTACCTGCCTAAGTTTGTAAAATCCTACCGAGTGGAGAGCAAATCTCCCACTCGGGGGCTTAGAAGCAGCCCAGTACTCGCCTAAGTTTGAAAAAATCCTACCGAGTGGAGAGCAAACCTTCCACTCGGGGGCTTAGCAGCAGTCCAGTACTCGCCTAAGTTAAAAAATCCTACCGAGTGGAGAGCAAACCTCCCACTCGGGGGCTTAGCTGCAGTCCAGTACTCGCCTAAGTATCTGAAAATCCTACCGAGTGGAGAGCAAACCTCCCACTCGAGGGCTTAGCAGCAGTCCAGTACTCACCTAAGTTTGAAAAATCCTACCGAGTGGAGAGCAAACCTCCCACTCGGGGGCTTAGCTGCAGTCCAGTACTCGCCTAAGTATGAAATCCATCCCGATCCGCAAGGACGACGAGGTGCAGGTCGACTGTTACCTTCTCCTTCGGAGCTGCGCCACAAGTACAACGTGCGCTCCATCCCGATCCGCAAGGACGACGAGGTGCAAGTCGACTGTTACCTTCTCTTTCGGAGCTGCGCCACAAGTACAATCCGTGCTTCATCCCTACCTGCAAGAACAATGAACCGTAGGTCGACTGGATTTTCACCTCAGAGCTGCATCTCAAGCACTGAAGTATATTCCGAGTGAGGAACAAATTCGCTCGAAGGAAAATGAAAGCATATTCGATGATAAGCCAAGTTCAGATAGCATCCTACGGATTCAAAAGTACTCAGGCGTCAAGCCTGTTAAAGTTTATCGGTTACAAGACCACTCGGCATTCCAAGGCAAATTTAAGACGAATCATAGAAGTTTTTTACTCCTCAGGTGGAGGACTGGAAGGCGCGACAAACTGGTCAAGGTCGATCCCGTCAGCAATCTGGGTGGCAGCAGCAATGAAAATCTCCATGAAAATCGGAAGTCGCACTTCTTCGTATTGGCAACTTTGATGGACGCCAGCCTCTCCTCACGCGCCTCCTTGTAGTGAACGCGGACCAGGGACAGAGCAACATCGGCACCACATCTGGCAGAAGAATTTTTCCGTTCCTGTACTCGGCTTGGAACGTCATTCAGTCGAGTCATTAAAGACTCGAGGTCATTTTGAAGTGTTTCGCCTGGCCAGAGTGTCGAGTCAATCCGCTACACCGCAACCTTCAGTCAAGCGAGGTAGTCCACTACAGCAGCGACACGAGACTCTAATCGGAGCACATTCATGGCGGCCTCATCCTTCACGAGGGAGTTAATGGGGTCCAGGCTTGTCTCCACTCGACTAGTCTCTTCCTCGAAGTTCTGACAGAATTCTGCAAACACAACTCGAGTTCAAGCTAATGGTTCTATGATGAGTCGGTGATAACGGGTCAGTCGGGTAAGAGGAATTACCTTCAAGCATGTGGAATAACTTCTTGGCGAGCCCTCCCAGATAAGCCTCCAGATCGTTCCTCTTCCCAGCCAGTTCGCCAGCCTTGTCGCTCAGAGCTATCTTGTCATTCTTCAGTCGGCTAACCTCCTTGTTGGCCGCGTCGAGAGCAGCTTTCAGATTGGCGTTCTCTTCTTCAAGTTTTCCGACTGAAGACAACTTTTCTTCCGCGAGCCTGGTTTTGTCCAAAGCCGTTTTCTGCGCCTCGGCAAGGTCATGATCCTTCTTCTTCAGAGCCTCCTCCATTTTGTCTGCAAAATGACAGTGAGATCAGAATTAGGAAGGGGCAGAAAGACAAAGACAGTCGTCAAGTTCTCACCAGCCATACCTTTTGCTTCGTCTCTCGCCTCTGCAAGTTCTCCTGAGCAAGCTTCAAGTCAAGGTTGAGCTGGATCTGTTTTTTTTTTCCAATTCAGTATAGCGAGCCACAAGCTCGCAGGATTTCTGCGAAGAATCAATCGACAGACATCAAAGATAGGTTACTTCCGAGTGACTAAGAAAAATCGTTGCGTTTCTAAGACTACAGCCGAATCAAAATATTCGACAGTACTCTCGGGGACTACACCCAGTGGGTGCACTTAGCGTGCCCCCACTGGTTCTACCGACTCGGTTCGATTAGTCGACCGAAACAGACAAAAAAAAGAGTTCTTCAGACTACGGTCGACTGCCAGCAGTCCACCATAGTCTCGGGGACTACACCCAGTGGGTGCACTCAGCGTGCCCCCACCGGTTTCAAGGTTCCATTCGACATGGTCCGACCAGACCGAGTGAAGAAGTTAACAAAGAAATTCAAAGTATAAAGACTACGGTCGACTGCCAGCAGTCCACCATAGTCTCGGGGACTACACCCAGTGGGTGCACTCAGCGTGCCCCCACTAGTCTAAAAATTCAATCGACACACCCAGTGGGTGTTCAGATACGAAGATCTTCAGAAAGAAGAGTTTTCAGGTAGCATATCCTAACAGAACAAATGGTGATGATCAACTAACCTGGACATTGCTCTGAAGAGCTCAGCTGGCATCATAGGCCGCCTGGTTGGCCTCCCGGACCACCTTCACTTGCTCCATCATGATCCCCGCCTGGCGTATAGCTTCCTTAGCAGCACCCACTTGGTCCTCTGGGACGTGGTGGGTGGCGAAAAGGGAGGGCGGATCAGCAGTCGACGATGAAGGCCGGATACTCGTCAGCGGCACAGTGAAACACACAGAAGTCCGAGTGATGTTGCCACCCTCATGAACCAGCGCCTCAGGCACTGATACAACCTGAGCAGTCTTTCCAGCAGGCGCCTTTTTAGTCCTCCTCCGCCTCAACGGCGCCTCATAATCATCATCAGGGAGATCAATGACATGAGGAGGGACTATAGGAAAGATTCAAAGTTAAAAACGGAAATCCAATCGACCAAAAGCGAAACTACATCGATCATACCAAGGTTAGAGGTAACTGCATCTTCCATCTCCTGGTCTTCGTTTCTGGCTGAGGTCTCGGAGGTGGCAGCGCTGCAGATTTTAGAAATTAGTTGATCAGTCAACAAGTCGACCAAAAGTATGTCCATGCTGAACAAGAAAACACAAGTTCTGCTCTACCCGGAAATGGTGGGGATGGCCATCTTCATCTTGGGCAAAACCTTCGTCGACTTTGATGGCGTCGCTCGGGGTTGCTTCGGTGCTTTTTCAGTCGGCGCCGGAGAGGTCGTCCGAGGACGTTTCGTCGACTACCCGACAGGCGCGATAGCCTTGCCACGCTCGACCGCGGGGTCATGGGTGAGCTTGGACCGCCTTTCCATGCGAGGAGGGTCGACTTCTTCCTCCTCTTCCTCCTCCTCCTCTTCGTCGGAGCTGTCGTCATCTTCGTCCTCTGCATCGTCAGATTGCCATTCCTCCTGGCTTTCACCTCCGCTCCCTTCCTCCTCCTCAACTGGTTCTTGCGCCCCGTTGGGCATCGAGTACATCTCAGTGGTGGCCTGGAAGACGACAAACAAGACAAAAGTCAATCGACCGATTTGAAGCGAGCAAGATGGAGAAAGCAGGATAACAATCAAAGATGCAGGAATGGACCTTGTCTACTTCGTAGGACTGGTCGAGTGGAGGGATCCTCCTGGCCCCTCGAGGGTTCTCCTTGTTTCCTGTGATGCCCCCAAGACATCTTTCCAGCATGGCATCCTCGATCTCCTCCGGGTGGATCCGAGTGGTGTCCTCAGTGCCGGAGTATAACCACATCGGATGGTCTCGGGCTTGAAGCGGCTGGATGCATCGTCGAAGGAAGACCTCCAAGAGATCCATGCCAGTCACCCCGTCTCGGATGAGCTGGACAACTCGTTCGACCAACACCTTCACCTGCGCCCTCTCTTCCGGGATTACCTTCAAAGAAGATGGCTTGCTCACTCGGTCCATGGAAAAACGAGGGAGTCCAGTCGACTGCCCTGGCGTTGGCTGGTCCTTGCAGTAGAACCAAGTCGACTGCCATCCACGGACTGACTCGGGTAAGATCATGGCCGGAAAAGAACTTTTTCCTCTCATCTGAACCCCAAGACCCCCACACATCTGAATCACTTGAGTTCTCTCGTCACTCGGATTGGCCTTTTTCACCGTCTGGGAGCGACAAGTGAAAATGTGCTTGAAAAGACCCCAATGAGGCCGGCAACCCAAGAAATTCTCGCACAAAGACACGAAAGCAGCGAGATACACGATGGAATTGGGAGTGAAGTGGTGAAGTTGTGCACAAAAAAAGTTCAGAAATCCCCGAAAGAAAGGGTGAGGCGGCAGAGAGAACCCGCGGTCGACATGGGTGGCCAAGAGAACACACTCACCCTCCAGAGGTTGTGGCTCCCACTCCTTCCCCGGGAGCCGCGCTGAACCATGGGGGATCCGTCCCTCATTGGCCATGTCGTCGAGATCCTTCTGGCTGATTGTCGAGCGGATCCAGTCGCCCTGGATCCAACCCTGCGGCAAGCCGACCCTCGATGAGGAGCCGCCCCGACTGGTCGCTCTTCCCTTCGCCTTCGCCGTCGCCTTCTTCGCCCGCTCCAAAGCCACCGTCTTCTCCTTCACCATTGTCGCCGGCGAAGTGCGCACAAGAGCAGCAGCGCTGAGGTGGAAGCGCACACGGCGGATGAATTTGGGGAAGAGAGGAGGAAAGGGGAATGCATTGTTCAAAAAACCCCCGTCCAGGGTCTTATATGAGGTTGCTTCCGAGTGACTGACTGGTAGGCCCAGGCGATCCTATCAAATCCCGCAACAGTCGCCCGCGTGATACGTGGCGAAAAAGGTGGTGCAGAGATCGAGGCATCCCTGCCTTATCCCATCCGATTACTGCGCCTTCCTCCGCCCCGCTCGTTTCCCGAAAATTCAAATCCCGCTAAATCCGCGCACCACAGAGCAAATCGTCAGACAAAAGATTTCCTCTGTCCTATCGTTCGGAGCTCTCCAAGTACGAAAAACACACTCAACAGATACAAAGAATGGATCAAGACGACTGAAAAAGAAGTTGAAGCCGTCACCTAAACTTATTGATCCAGAACAAGACGTGCTCATCGCACGAAAAGTGGGTCGGAAGAGGTCTCAACTCCTTCCCCACTCAAACCTCGATCCATTCGGGGGCTACTGATGAAGCCATGTACCTAGGGTAGGGTCATGGACCTGTCCAAGGTACCCTCCCCAAGGACATCTCTTGAAGAAACTACCTTTCAGTTGACCTGGAAGGATTCCACTCGACGGACCTGAAGACACTCGACCGTGAAGCCAACCACTCGACCGCCAGGAGATCTATAGTCAGTCTGTACGCACATGGTCGGTCATTAAGTGGCTTTATGGTCATCATAGCACTTTATGTGGGACGTTACCAGTAACTCCCTATCTTAATGTACCTTAATCCCTACATAACTGAGGGCTGGAGGGGTCTGGCGAACTCTATATAAGCCACCCCCCTCCTCAGTGTAAAGGGTTCGCACCCCTGTAACTCATACGCATATAATACAGTTGACCGCCTCCGAGCTCCGAGACATAGGGCTATTACTTCCTCCGAGAAGGGCCTGAACTCGTAAACATCTTGCGTATACAACTACTGTTGGAAATATGCCCTAGAGGCAATAATAAAAGTATTATTATTATATTTCCTTGTTCATGATAATTGTCTTTTACTCATGCTATAATTGTATTATCCGGAAATCGTAATACACGTGTGAATACATAGACCACAATATGTCCCTAGTGAGCCTCTAGTTGACTAGCTCGTTGATCAACAGATAGTCATGGTTTCCTGACTATGGACATTGGATGTCATTGATAACGGGATCACATCATTAGGAGAATGATGTGATAGACAAGACCCAATGCTAAGCATAGCACAAGATCGTGTAGTTCGTTTTGCTAGAGCTTTTCCAATGTCAAGTATCTCTTCCTTAGACCATGAGATCGTGTAACTCCCGGATACCGTAGGAGTGCTTTGGGTGTACCAAACGTCACAACGTAACAGGGTGACTATAAAGGTGCATTACAGGTATCTCCAAAAGTGTCTGTTGGGTTGACACGGATCGAGACTGGGATTTGTCACTTCGTATGACGGAGAGGTATCACTGGGCCCACTCGGTAGTGCATCATCATAATGAGCTCAAAGTGACCAAGTGTTTGGTCACGGGATCATGCATTACGGTACGAGTAAAGTGACTTGCCGGCAACGAGATTGAACGAGGTATTGTGATACCGACGATCGAATCTCGGGCAAGTAAAATACCGATTGACAAAGGGAATAGTATACGGGGTTGATTGAATCCTCGACATCGTGGTTCATCCGATGAGATTATCGAGGAGCATGTGGGAGCCAACATGGGTATCCAGATCCCGCTGTTGGTTATTGCCCGAGAGCCGTCTCGGTCATGTCTGCATGTCTCCCGAACCCGTAGGGTCTACACACTTAAGGTTCGGTGACGCTAGGGTTGTATGAATATGAGTATGCAGCAAACCGAATGTTGTTCGGAGTCCCGGATGAGATCCCGGACGTCACAAGGAGTTCCGGAATGGTTCGGAGGTAAAGATTTATATATAGGAAGTCTTATTTTGGTCGCCGGAAAAGTTTCGCACGTTATCGGTATTGTACCGGGAGTGCCGAAAGGGGTCCGGGGGTCCACCGGGGGGGTACACCTGCCCCGGGGGGCCACATGGGCTGTAGGGGGTGCGCCTTGGCCTATATGGGCCAAGGGCACCAGCCCCAAGAGGCCCATGCGCCTGGAGATAAGAGAGAGGGGAGAGTCCTAAAAGGGGAAGGCACCTCCGAGGTGCCTTGGGGAGGATGGACTCCTCCCCCCCTCTTGGCCGCACCCTTCCTTGGAGGAAGGGGCAAGGCTGCGCCCTCCCCCCCCTCTCTTGCACCTATATAAAGGAAGGGGAGGGAGGGGTGGCCGTACCATAAGCCCTGGCGCCTCCCTCCTCCCTGTAACACCTCCTCCTCCTCCCGTAGTTGCTTAGCGAAGCCCTGCCGGAGTTCTGCTGCATCCACCACCACGCCGTCGTGCTGCTGGATCATCATCAACCTCTCCTTTCCCCTTGCTGGATCAAGAAGGAGGAGACGTCATCCGCTCCGTACGTGTGTTGAACGCGGAGGTGCTGTCCGTTCAGCACTAGGTCATCGGTGATCTGAATCACGGCGAGTACGACTCCATCATCCCCGTTCCATTGAACGCTTCCGCACGCGATCTACAAGTGGTATGTAGATGCAATCACTCTCCCATGACTCGTTGCTAGATGAACTCATAGATGGATCTTGGTGAAACCGTAGGAAAAATTTTAATTTTCTGCAACATTCCCCAACAGTGGTATCAGAGCTAGGTCTATGCGTAGTTCTCTATTGCACGAGTAGAACACAATTTTGTTGTGGGCATAGATCTTGTCAACTTGCTTGCCGCTACTAGTCTTATCTTGCTTTAGCGGTATTGTGGGATGAAGCGGCCCGGACCAACCTTACACGTACGCTTACGTGAGACTGGTTCCACCGACTAACATGCACTAGTTGCATAAGGTGGCTGGCGGGTGTCTGTCTCTCCCACTTTAGTTGGAGCGGATTCGATGAAAAGGGTCCTTATGAAGGGTAAATAGAAGTTGACGAAATCACGTTGTGGTTATTCGTAGGTAAGAAAACGTTCTTGCTAGAACCCAATTGCAGCCACGTAAAAGACGCAACAACAATTAGAGGACGTCTAACTTGTTTTTGCAGCAATTGTTTTGTGATATGATATGGCCAAAGTTGTGATAAATGATGAATGATATATGTGATGTATGAGATCATGTTCTTGTAATAGGAATCACGACTTGCATGTCGATGAGTATGACAACCGGCAGGAGCCATAGGAGTTGTCTTTATTTTTGTATGACCTGCGTGTCATTGAAGAACGCCATGTAAATTACTTTACTTTATTGCTAAACGCGTTAGCCATAGAAGTAGAAGTAGTCGTTTGCGTGACAACTTCATGAAGACACGATGATGGAGATCATGGTGTCATGCCGGTGACAGGATGATCATGGAGCCCCGAAGATGGAGATCAAAGGAGCTATATGATATTGGCCATATCATGTCACTACTATATATAATTGCATGTGATGTTTATTATGTTTATGCATCTTGTTTACTTAGAACGAGGTAGTAAATAAGATGATCCCTCATAACAATTTCAAGAAAGTGTTCACCCTAACTGTGCACCGTTGCTAAAGTTCATCGTTTCGAAGCACCACGTGATGATCGGGTGTGATAGATCCTTACGTACACATACAACGGGTGTAAGACAGTTTTACACATGCAATACACTTAGGTTAACTTGACGAGCCTAGCATGTACAGACATGGCCTCGGAACACAAGAGACCGAAAGGTCGAACATGAGTCGTATGGAAGATACGATCAACATGGAGATGTTCACCGACGATGACTAGTCCGTCTCACGTGATGATCGGACACAGCCTAGTCGACTCGGATCATGTATCACTTAGATGACTAGAGGGATGTCAAATCTGAGTGGGAGTTCATTAAATAATTTGATTAGATGAACTTAATTATCATGAACAATAGTATAAAATCTTTGCAAAATGTCTTGTAGATCAAATGGCCAACGCTCATGTCACCATGAACTTCAACGCGTTCCTAGAGAAAACCAAGCTGAAAGATGATGGCAGCAACTATTCGGACTGGGTCCGGAACCTGAGGATTATCCTCATAGCTGCCAGGTAACAATATGTCCTAGAAGCACCGCTAGGTGAAGCACCCATCCCAGAGAACCAAGACGTTATGAACGCTTGGCAGTCTCGTGCTGATGATTACTCCCTCGTTCAGTGCGGCATGCTTTACAGCTTAGAACCGGGGCTCCAAAAGCGTTTTGAGCGACACGGAGCATATGAGATGTTCGAGGAGCTGAAACTAGTTTTCCAAGCTCATGCCCGGGTCGAGAGATATGAAGTCTCCGACAAGTTCTACAGTTGTAAGATGGAGGAAAAGAGTTCTGTCAGTGAGCACATACTCAAAATGTCTGGGTTGCACAACCGCCTGTCCCAGCTGGACATTAACCTCCCGGACGAGGCGGTCATTGACAGAATCCTTCAGTCGCTCCCACCAAGCTACAAGAGCTTTGTGATGAACTACAATATGCAGGGGATGGTGAAAACTATTCCTGAAGTATTTTCAATGCTGAAGTCAGCAGAGGTAGAAATCAAGAAGGAGCATCAAGTGTTGATGGTCAATAAAACCACTAAGTTCAAGAAGGGCAAGGGAAAGAAGACCTTCAAGAAGGACGGCAAGGATGTTGCCGCGCCCGGATAAGCCAGTTGCTGGGAAGAACTCAAAGAATGGACCCAAGCCTGAGACTGAGTGCTTTTATTGCAAAGGGAAGGGTCACTGGAAGCGGAACTGCCCCAAATACTTAGCAGACAAGAAGGCCGGCAACACTAAAGGTATATTTGATATACATGTAATTGATGTGTACCTTACCAGTACTCGTAGTAACTCCTGGGTATTTGATACCGGTGTTGTTGCTCATATATGTAACTCACAGCAGGAGCTGCGGAATAAACGGAGACTGGCGAAGGACGAGGTGACGATGCGCGTCGGGAATGGTTCCAAGGTCGATGTGATCGCGGTCGGCACGCTACCTCTACATTTACCTACGGGATTAGTTTTAAACCTCAATAATTGTTATTTAGTGCCAGCTTTGAGCATGAACATTGTATCTGAATCTCGTTTAATACGAGATGGCTACTCATTTAAATCCGAGAATAATGGTTGTTCTATTTATATGAGAGAAATGTTTTATGGTCATGCTCCGATGGTCAATGGTTTATTCTTAATGAATCTCGAACGTAATGTTACACATGTTCATAGTGTGAATACCAAAAGATGTAAAGTTGATAACGATAGTCCCCACATACTTGTGGCACTGCCGCCTTGGTCACATTGGTGTCAAGCGCATGAAGAAGCTCCATGCTGATGGACTTTTAGAGTCTCTCGATTATGAATCATTTGACAGATGCGAACCATGCCTCATGGGCAAGATGACCAAGACTCCGTTCTCCGGAACAATGGAGCGAGCAACCAACTTATTGGAAATCATACATACCGATGTGAGCGGTCCAATGAGTGTTGAGGTTCGCGGAGGATATCGTTATGTTCTCACTCTCACTGATGACTTAAGTAGATATGGGTATGTCTACTTGATGAAACACAAGTCTGAGACCTTTGAAAAGTTCAAGGAATTTCAGAATGAAGTAGAGAATCAACGTGACCGAAAGATAAAATTCTTGCGATCAGATCGTGGAGGAGAATATTGAAGTCACGAATTTGGTACACGCTTAAGGAAATGTGGAATCGTTTCACAACTCACGCCGCCTGGAACACCTCAGCGTAACGGTGTGTCCGAACGTCGTAATCGCACTCTATTGGATATGGTGCGATCTATGATGTCTCTTACTGATTTACCGCTATCATTTTCGGGATACACTCTAGAGACAGCTACATTCACTTTAAATAGGGCACCGTCTAAATCCGTTGAGACAACACCGTATGAATTATGGTTTGGGAAGAAACCTAAGCTGTCGTTTCTAAAAGTTTGGGGATGCGATGCTTATGTCAAGAAACTTCAACCTGAAAAGCTCGAACCCAAGTCGGAAAAATGTGTCTTCATAGGATACCCTAAGGAAACCATTGGGTATACCTTCTACCTTAGATCCGAAGGCAAGATCTTTGTTGCCAAGAACGGATCCTTTCTGGAAAAAGAGTTTCTCTCGAAAGGAGTAAGTGGGAGTAAAGTAGAACTCGATGAAGTACTACCTCTTGAATCGGAAAGTAGTGCAGCTCAGGAAAATGTTCCTGTGGTGCCTACACCTACAGGAGAGGAAATTAATGATGATGATCAAGGTACTTCGGATCAAGTTGCTACTGAACTTCGTAGGTCCACAAGGACACGTTCCACACCAGAGTGGTATGGCAACCCTGTCCTGGAAATCATGTTGTTAGACAACGGTGAACCTTTGAACTATGAAGAAGCGATGGCGGACCCGGATTCCAACAAATGGCTTGAAGCCATGCAATCCGAGATAGGATCCATGTATGAAAACAAAGTATGGACTTTGACAGACTTGCCCGATGATCGGCGAGCGATAGAAAACAAATGGATCTTTAAGAAGAAGACGGACGCGGATGGTAATGTTACCATCTATAAAGCTCGAATTGTCGCTAAGGGTTATCGACAAGTTCAAGGGATTGACTACGATGAGACTTTCTCTCCCGTAGTGAAGCTTAAGTCCGTCCGAATCATGTTAGCAATTGCCGCATACTATGATTATGAGATATGGCAGATGGACGTCAAAACGGCATTCCTTAACGGTTACCTTAAGGAAGAGCTGTATATGATGCAGCCGGAAGGTTTTGTCGATCCTAAGAATGCTAACAAGGTATGCAAGATCCAGCGATCCATTTATGGGCTGGTGCAAGCATCTCGGAGTTGGAACATTCGCTTTGATGAGATGATCAAAGCGTTTGGGTTTATGCAGACTTATGGAGAAGCCTGCGTTTACAAGAAAGTGAGTGGGAGCTCTGTAGCATTTCTCATATTATATGTAGATGACATACTTTTGATGGGAAATGATATAGAACTTTTGGACAACATTAAGGCCTACTTGAATAAGAGTTTTTCAATGAAGGACCTTGGAGAAGC
>LR880970.1:844987489-845002971 GCA_904067115.1 Aegilops sharonensis
AAAATACCAGCAAACGAAAAAGAATTAAAATGGAAACACAAAATTAAATGAAAACGAAATCATAAAACTAAAACCCCCCCAAACTTTATAGTACCGGTTGGTCTTACCAACCGGTACTAAAGGGCTCCAGGCCCCTGGAGCTGGCTCGTGCCACGTGGTTTCCCTTTAGCACCGGTTCGTGCTGAACCGGTACTAAAGGGGGGGGGGGCTTTAGTGCCCACACTTTAGTGCCGGTTATGGAACCGGCACTAAAGGGCCTTACGAACCGGTGCTATTGCCCGGTTCTGCACTAGTGGAAGAAGTCCCTTCTCCACATGGAGGCCTAGATGCTGGCCTTGGTGCTGAGAAAGCAGCCCTTGGTGCCCTAGGAGCAGCTCTTGGTGCCCTGGGAGCAGCAGTAGCATCAGGTGGAGTGTAGGATTGTATCTTTTGCCTTCTCTTTTCCCGCAGTTTTTAAAACAAACAACAATTAAAATCTAAATAAGCTAAATCAGATACAATGATTAAGAAATATGTACCATGCTTCTATTTTTCCTCAGCTGGAGAACATGCCTCAAAGGTTGTCCACAATTAGTAAACCTGTGGCCCATTAACCTACAGTTGCCACATCTGATTGTAGCCATCCTAGAGGTATCTTTTGGTTTAGGAACTTCAAACCTTCCCTTCTTCCTCTTTTCTTCTTTTCTTCCACTCTGGTCCTCTTTGTGGAATACATGAGGCTCAATATCAGGTTTTCCTGACTTGACCCAAGCATCTTCTCCAGGAACTGGATACACTATTGGTTTGTATGCCTCCAAATACATTGCTTTCCTCAAGAAAGGACTTATAAAATCCTCAGGTTGCATCTTGGCCTTGTAAATTGCACTGCAACCATGGTTGCATGGCAACCCTGACATGTCCCACTTCCTGCATCCACAAGTCTGCTCCTCAAGGTTCACAGCATAGGTCTTTGGCCCACTGCTTACTTGCCACAGTTGAGGCCCTGCCCTAATTGCTTTGCAATCTCTTTGATATTTCTTGCTCATCTCCAGCTGCTCTGCATATGTTGGAGCTATTTCCCATCTAGAAGTTGCTGCACTTTCTCTTTTTCCATCAAACCCGACTAGCAACTTGTCTTTGATTCCATTAATCATTGTCACTATTGGTTCGTTTCTAACATCCAAGATATATTTATTGAAGACCTCACTTATGTTATTGACCACCAGGTATGTTTTGCAATTTGTGTCCATTTCATGCCTAGCCCATGTGTGTACTGGAATACCAGATAACCACCTCCATGCATCCTCACACTCATTCTTCAAATTGGCCATGGCTACATCAAAACCATGCTTTGTGTAGGAATAGCTAGCACTGTCCATGCATTTTTTCAGATCTTCACCTCTAAATCCAGCTCTTTGAAAATTTGCATAAATGTGCCTTAAACAAAATCTTTGTGGGCAGTTTGGAAATACAGCATTGACAGCATTTAGCAGGCCCTGGTTTCAAAAGAAAGTAACTAGGTTTCAACCTTAAGTTCAAACAATCACTAACTAATAAACAAATTGAGCATACTTAAGGCACAAAAGAAAGTAACTAGGTGATAATCTTAAGTTCAAACAATCACTAACTAATAAACAATTAGAGCATACTTAAGGCACAAAAGAGAAAATAGATCACTGACCTTCTGCCTATCTGACATGATGGTGTATTTGCCAAACTTATTCCCTCTTCTGTGCCTCCCAGAGCATACTTAAGTTGGGTGAGAAACCAGCTCCAACTGGGTGTGTCCTCCACTCCTACAATTCCAAAAGCAATGGGATACATGTTGTTGGCATCCCTACCAGTAGCTGCTAGGATTTGTGCTCCAGTTGTAAGCTTTATGAAACATCCATCCAATCCAATGAAAGGTCTACATCCATTTAGAAAACCCTCCCTAGGTGCATTGAGACAAAAGAAAAGACCATGGAATCTGGGACCTGGATGTGGGTTTTCATTTGTGCTTTTTGGAGTGAAAGTTGTGACAATGCATCTAGATCCTGGATTGCATATTTTAACTGTTACAATGTAATCAGTCAACCTATGGTACTGCTTCTTATGATCTCCTAGGACAATTTCCTTTGCTGCCTTTTTAGCTCTCCATGCCATCATCTTTGGAACTTCAATTCCAAATTTCCTCTTTGCCTTGTCTACCAATGCTGGCACAGTTGTGTTTGGGTCTGATCTAATTGTCTCTAAGATAGTGCTTCCTAGCCACTTTGAGCTCACTTTACTATGTTTGTCACTAGTTGGGCAAGTATGTTCTGCTCTAAACTTCTTTACACAGAATGTTTGCTCATTCTTGATCTGAGAAGCAACAATATAAAAAGGACATCCTTTGTCCTTGTGGTCGCACGAAGCAATGACCCTGTCTTTGCAGTTCCTGTGATATCTGAAAGACCTCAGCTGCTTGATGTGAAAGTTAAGTAGAGCACTCCTAAATTGGTACACATCTTTGAAACATAGCTTCAAACAAAATTGCTGCTCTGGATTCAGTCTACTTTCATCATACCATTTTCTTGGCTTTGCCTTCTCTGCTCTTGGTTTCCTTCCTGAGGGAATAATAAAAGACATAGGCTCATTTCCATCATCATCCTCTGAGTCCAAAAAATCAAGATTTTCATCCTCATCACCTGAGGGAAACCAATCAGGCTCAATTGGATCATTGGCTGATGAGTGTGTTCTTGTTGTTGGCCCCACTCTCTTTCCAATCCTAAGCACAGGCTGCTGCAGTACTCCATCTTCAGTGAAATGTTCTTCTTCAGCTACATTTGGAGCTTGTTCAGTGTGCTCTTCCTCTTCCTGCTCCTCAGGAACGTCATAAATGTCCTCTGGTTCTGTGTCACCCTCAAAGTGCAGTGCTGCCTTCTTCATATCTGCTACAGTTGACTGCAGGTCAGCACTATCTTCATTAGAGCTATTTTCCTCCTCACTTTCTGAATCAAGATCCATGTATGCATAGTTGGCACTGTCTTCTATCTGAGAGTTATGGTATTCATCATAAGCTTCTGTCTAGGGAGGTGGCATAGTTTGGATGGGCTGGTAATTTACACTCTGCTGTGTGCCAAAGAACAAAAACTCATCTGTGCCTCGGCCTGAACTTGAACCAACATAATCACCAAATTCCTTATGGGCCACACCATCTTCACTGACTGCAAACACTATATCAGGATCACTGCTATATTCTTCATCAGATATCTGAACTAGTTCTGATGCCTTTCTCTTTCCCTTCTTTGCTGGAGACACAACAATTGCCTGCTGCCTCTTGCACTTAGTAACTGACAATGTGATCCTCCTGATGTCCTGGTTTTGCCTAAGCATTTCATCCACCTTCATCTGACTGTCAAGCAGTTTGAAACCATCCAATCCTATTCCACCACAGCTCATGTAATAGAGGCAGTCTGAAAAACTATACCCATTGTCAAGCATCACATACATAAGATTGTAATATCTTATGTCTTTCTTAAAGAACTTTGACCTGATGTATTTAATCCCTTCAAAATCATTATGCACGTCCCACTGCTCATAGCTCGACCTACAATACCAATTAAAATGTACAAGTTACTATAACATAAATTTGAACAACACATTGTACTACTGGAATGTAAGCCTAACAGTGTAATTACCTAAATTTGTACAACACAAGCACACTGCAATCCTAACAATGTAAATATGCACAAAATTTGGAGAACAAAATAATTGTAGGTTCTAATCTGTACCCAAACCCTAGATCGACCTAAACCTGAAGAACGAAAATCAAATCATAAAATGGAAGCAGAAGGAGAAGGAGATAGAGGCCGTACGTGTCGTCGCCGGCGTTAGTAGGGACGACTGCTGCAGCCGACGGTGTCCGCGCCGCAACGGTAGCCTTGCCTGCACGGCAAGAAGATGGCGGCTCATCCTCATCGGGTTGGTCTCCCGCGCCTTCAGCTTGAATGTATCTGGATCCAAATGGAGCAGCAAGCGGCGCCGCCGCCCCTGCAGCCGCCGCCGCCCCCGCAGCCGCCGCACCCGCCCTCTGCCCGCGCCACGGTGATAGCGGGCTGCCCTCTGAGGAGGACGACTCATAGTCGACCCCAAGCAGGTCCCGCCCGCGACTCCGTCCGGATCTGGAGCCGCCGTCGTCACCACCCTCGACATCGCCGGAGGGAGTACTTGCCATGGTTGCGCGCGCAACAGAGAAGAGAGGGAGGGGAATGAGAGCACCAGGGCCGGCGACCAGGGCTTAACTAGCGGTGTCCTAACGGCCGTTTCCGCCATTCCGTTTCCCCTTTGCCACGTGGCCCCGACAGGTGGGCCCGACAAGTCAGATTCTCAGTTAGTCGCGGCTCACAGCACGTTTACTGCTTTTTGTTACTCACTTGCCGAGGAAGTGGTGGTTTTTTGAAATTTTCGGCAATAGTGGTGGTTTTGCAGTATCCGTGCCACAAATGTGGTGGCTTTCAGCAATTTACTCTCACGGTACATATGTTTTCTCCTCCTCCTTGGCATCTATTAGATTTATCTAGTTTATAAAATATAGAAACTATAACAGTGTCGGTTACATGCAGTTGCTAGATTATTCCAAGTTTCCTCTATTGAACAACCTGAGGACATTGTCCCTCGACAAGTGTCGTATTGCCCAAGACTTCATGGGGCTGGAGCCTTTCCTGCGGAACTCGCGTCACCTACAGAAGCTCAGTTTGCGCCAGTGTGAGGTGCTGCTGCATCTTCTTTCATCGATCGTTAACTATGTATTACCATGCATAACTCAGTTCCCTCCGTAATATTTGTTCTTTATGCTCTTTTACAGGCCTGGGAATTTACACCAAACAAGGACAAGAAGGAACACCTTCGCAATACTTCGCAGGACTCGGTGTATTTCAAGTGTGAGAGCCTTAGACTTAGTGAAATCATATACAACTAAAGATGGTGATGCATCTGTCCATGTCCACCTACTGGTTAAGCTTTTGGTGGGCATGTGGAGGAATCTGCCAAACAACAAGATTGAACTAACTAAAATTGATTAGCAGAACCGTATGTAATTACACTATTATATTTTCTGTCATTTGTTTGCTAGTTTCTGCCCAGGTTAAATATCAGACCGTGTTATCTACCTAATTGCCTTTTACTAGTACTAGAAATTCGGGATTTGCAATCCATGTCAGTATATAATTGTACAGCATATTGGACGAATTACGTAAATACTCCCTCCTTTCCTAAATATTTGTCTTTCTAGAGATTTCAACAAGTGACTACATACGGAACAAAATGAGTGAATCTACACTCTAAAATATGTTTATATACGTCCGTATGTGGTATCCATTTGAAATCTCTAAAAAGACAAATATTTAGGAACGGCGGGAGTATGATGGATGTGTCGTGATGACTTTCCTGGTAGCAGATGACTTTCCTCAGCATCTGTGAAACTGTCGGTAAGGGCTATCTTACTACAAGAATATTTCATGGATGCAATACAAAAGATACTACTAGTAAACATATTGAGCCGTGACTCCATCTCGTATAGCACTGCCGTGCACAAGATGAAGTTGATGTGCACCAAAAACGGCAGCATTTCATATATAGTTGATAATTTTTTTTGTGTGGTATATATAGTTAAGAGAAAAGTATCCCTCAATTCTTGGCGGAGTCTAAATTTGGTCCCTCAACTTTAAAACCGGACAACTTGCACCCTTAACTACTGAAACCGGACAAGATTCATCCTTCTTCACGGTTTTGGTGCTGTCCCACCACGGTTTTGACCGTGCCGACTGAAATTCATGTACTTTTTCCAAGTCCGTGTAATGTTTTCAAATTCTGGTACTTTTCTCAAATACATGAACTTTTAAAAAAAATTGTGTACTTTTTTAAATCCACATAATTTTTTCAAATCCGCGTACTTTTTAAAAGTTCTTGTATTTTTTTCAAATTCATGTAATTTTTTAAAAATGAATGTACTTTTTCATATTTGCGTATATTTTTTTGGAAAGAGTTCATGAATTTGAAAAACTTATGCCAACATGAAAAAAGTACGCGGATTTCAAACTTTTTGACGCAAATTAGAAAAAAAATATGTGGATTTGGAAAAATGTGTCCACTTTGAAACAAGTATGTGAGTTTCTGACAAAGTTCATCGATTGGAAAGGGAACACGGATTTGAAAGAAATATGTGAACTTTAAAAGGTATGCATATTTGAAACAAGTATGCGAATTTCAAAAATAATTCATGGATTTGAAAAAAATAGTTGGATTTTATAAAATTACAGGGAAACATACGCATATTTGAAAAAAGTACGCAAATTTTAAAATAGTTCACGGATTTGAAAAATGATATTTTTATTTTTCAGAAAATTATGCGATCTTGGAAAAACAACAGGGATTTGAAAAGAGTATGTGAATTGCAAAAAGTTCGCGACTATGAAAAAATACGTGAATTTGAGTCAGAAACGGTTAAAACCTGGGTGAGTCAACACCAAAACCGGTCAAAACCGAGACCGGGGATGAACCTTGTCCGGTTTCAGTAGTTGGGGGTGCAAGTTGTCTGATTTTGAAATTAAGGGACCATATCTAGACTCCACCAAGTGTTGAGGGACGGAAAGTATACTTTTCTCTATAGTTAATAATGATGTGTACAGAAGTCATCTTAGTGCAGTTGCCATGCTTGGGCATTCTTCTTCACACTCCCCTTCCAAACTCCCTCATCTCCATATCCATTGCTTTGAAAACATTCCTAAGAGTCGCCATATTAGACTCGACTGGCAACTTTAAAATCAAACTTTGGAGTTTGGATGACCGAGCAACGAGGATGGCAACAAGGTCACTGACGCATCTGCACAGTAACACCAAATCCATACCGAGGAGCTCCAATGTCTCAAGCGTCTTCTCGCACGCCATGAGGTAGTCGCGAGAAGAATAAGGAACAACAACACGCAAGGGGGCCATAACGCCCTTGGCGATGTTGCTCGTCTCCACGATCGCCCCTTTAGCCAGCATATGGTCTGGCTTGAGCATGTTCCTGTGGAGGACCGCCTTCGGGGAGGTCGATGACCGAACCGTGGAGCATGTTCCTGTGGAAGATTTCCACATCTCCGAGACATGGAGCTGGAGATGTCATGTCGTGTTAGGCATCGCCCACTGCCTCTTTGTTGGCAAGGTTGTTTCCATCGTCACTATATGTTGAGTTGTTGTCTCTGTTGGTAACCTCATGATCTATAGACTTGACTCCATGGTCTGAACCTTCTGCGCATCTTCACTGTCAAGAGTGCAACACGTGATACCGAAGATTCAGATCATGGCCGAGCGTCACACTGCTACGTTTCAAGAAAATGAGTGTAGTACAACATGAATGGGGAGAGAAAATAGGCAAGAAAAAAACGTGCCTTCTTTATTGCACACATGTGATAAATCAGGGAGAGACGGGGAATCACGCGATAGACATTGATTTCATCTCAGGATCATGGCATCGATAATACATAATGGGCTTATTTTTCCGGAACCAAAATATTGGCTAATTGATAATACGTATTGGGATTAAAATCGATCGATCCATGCCAATTAATGATGACATTGGCAAAAAATAACTTCCATTTTCTCACAAGCAGAATCCGCGAAAGCACCAAATTCAATGTCGAATAATAAAATACGCAAAGGACACATGGATGACTAAAAATGATTAACTAGCTAGTACTCCCTCTGTTCCAAAATAAGGGTCGTGACTTCACCTCAAATTACCACGACACTTATTTTTTGAACGGATTGAGTACCAACTTCAGTAGCTGAAATTCATGCCAAAGATGATCAAAGAGTGTGGTGCCCAACGAATCAAGGAGTGACGAGGACCGAATCAGGCAGCCGACTTGTCGACGGAGCGGTTGGGCAACAATCTTGTGGTAAGCTTGGTGTTCCTCTTCAAATTGGAAAAGAGGCTAAAGCTTCTTCCAAGAAGGCACCACCACTTGGACTTGTTGTCCGGCATCCTCTTCCCGCCGGTGAAGTTCATTGTGCACCTCACCGGGATGTAGTCTTTGGCATGGACGCATGCTGCCGCCTCCAGCTCACTCCTCTTGAGTACCAGGGGCACAAACATGGGACATTCACCTAGTGTCTGCTCCTTGTGGAAGACGGTGTGCTCGCATGTGTGGTCCAGGATTTCAATAGCAATGTTGGTGTCTGCAGGGGATTGCTGGAGGTAATACTTCAAGGTGGTGAAGATACAGAGGGTGATGGAGTTGGGCACACCATTGATAAAATCTGAGGAGCACGCCTTGACGTGCCATCGGTGGTGCCCGAAGTTGATGATCTGGATCAGAGTCGCCGGGGAGCCGGGTGGCATCAGCGACAGCTTGGAGTAGTCGTGGATCGCGAAGGTCATGGGGACGCCGTTCGTCGCAACTACGCTCTTTAATGGCGTGGAGCTGCTGCCCATTGTGTCCAAGTGTCGAAATCGAATCTTTGCGAGTATGTTTGTTAATCATGTACGCTACTGATTTATATATAGCCAAGCTAGGATATGAATCCAGCAAGCCAACGAAACTATATATGCTTTCCATTTTCTTAGGGTGACACTATTCCAGGTGACTAGCTATTCCTAAAAACATGTGAGATATATTGTGTTAAGAGATCATCTCTTGTCTTCTCTTAAATATCTTCTCTCTCCTTCACCTCATCATTTATCCTAAGTCACACTCCTAAGATAGCACCATTATACATGCCCTAAGCAAAAAACGCTTCGTCCTCGTGCCGTCTTTCACGTCTCACGCCCCGTTGACCAGAAGCTCGCAGCCATGGCGGAGACTGTGCTCGCCACCGCCCGCGCTTGCCGGCCGTCGGTGACATCCGCGCTTGTCTTCCTCGGCCGCCTACGCTTGCCAGCCATCCGCGCTTGTCTCGCCGCCATCGTCGACGTTTGACTGGTTCCAGGAAAGACACATGTTGGTCGTAGCAGTTTTTGCAATGGATGCAGCTCCACCTCGCCATTGTCGCCGACACTCGATCGGTTCGAGCAAAGACACATGTTGTTTGTAGCAAAATTTTGTTGTGGATGCAGCTCTGCGTCGCCGTTGTCGCTGACGCTCAACTGGCTCCAGCCAAAAGACATGCCGGTCCTCATCGCTGTTTGTCCATCATCGTCGCACGCGGTCACCACTCACCCAGCCTCTGTTTGTATCAAAACACGAAGCCGGTCATAGCAAAAAATGAGTCGGTTGTAGCAAAAACAAGTTGCCGTGCGCGGTCACCATGCTCGCCATCTCTCTTTGTAGCAAAAAGGAAGCCGGTTGTAGCAAACAACAGAGTCGATTGTATCTTTTCATCGTCGTCTATTGCTTCTGTCTCTATGTTTGAAACCTTTTTCGCCATCATTTGAAGCTTTTCTCGTAGTCGGTTGCAGCTTTCGGGTTTGCACAAATTCCTCACCTCCAAATATCAGTCTTCTTGTTGAATCTTTTCTCCAGAACGATTGTAGGTTTCTTATGAAAGATTGCAGCTTTCTTATGAACGATTGTAGGTTTTCAATTTGCACGGTGTCTCGGTTGAAGCTTTTTATGCCATGGGTTGAAGCTTTCGAATCGAACTGTGGAAGCTTTCATATGAACAGTTCTAGCATCACCCCGCAGTCACGCGCCATGGCTGGTCGTGCACCACGGGTTGATGTTTTCAAATACTTCTTAATATAAATAGATTCATGAACTTTTTCCAACATCATGAACTTTTTTCAAAATCGATGAACTTCTATCAAAATTCGGCGAACTTTTTAAAGAATTCATGTTTTTTTGGAAATCAATGAACTTTTTAAATTTTGTGAACTTATTTTCAAAACATATGAACTATTTTTAAATATGAGGAATTTGTTTTCAAATTTGATGAAATTTTTTTACTCGCCAAATTGGATCGAGCGACCGATTGTAAGCAGGGATCAATGGAAGGAAGAATGGAGGGATCGATGGAAGGAAGAAGCGGCGAGCGCCCAGCAAGATTGGCCGGCCCAGTACGCGGCTTCGTGAGCACCCATTCCACGATTTGGCGCCTCCAACACCGATTAGGGGGACCCTACAACATGAGACCGCCAAGAAGAATCTTCAAATCTACACGCAAAACTGACATCCCACAATTGTGGAAACCAAATATTATTTATGCCAAACCGACATCCAACCTACTTGGAAACGACGTCAGGACATGGGGTCGTCATAGTGGCGGTGCCAGGATTTTTTATAGAAGTTCACACAATAGTTCTAGCAAAATTGAACGCCAGAAAAAATTTCCAACGCAACAACAAAGTTCACACAATAGTTCTAGCAAAAAAGTTCACATGATATAAAACTATCAATTGTTTGCAGCAACCTAGGAACAACATATCCAATGATGTAGCGACACTGCAAGAATAAGAACTTCAATGCAAATTGTTGGTTAAATTCAATTGTGATGGATTAGTAAATAAACTAATTAAGGGTAACCCTATGGTTCCTATTTGACAATTTGGAGAAATATAATAGTATAAAACTATTCAAGCGAACATCCTTCACACACAAAATCCCTCACGACACACACACACACACACATGCGCGTCTATGGTAGGAAACCTTTTTTTTTGTTGTTGTTGTTGAGAAATGTAGGAAACCCATGCTGCTTCCTTCCTCCTGCTCTGTCGCTGCTCTTGTTTGGCCCATCAGCATAACTGAACGCCCGTGCTAGCCCAAAGTGGCATTTTAGCCCAGTAAGGGAGCTCCCAGTTTAGCTCTGCCGGCCTGGGGGGAGGGTCTGGCCCTCGCATGCATTCCCGCGGGCCGCGGCCCAATAATATGCCACCTCGCCAGCTTTCCCACTTCGCACGCTCGCAGGTTCCCCTGCTAGTTTTTTTAAAAAGCTAGTACCTTCTCAACTTTTTCTGCAGATGGTTTCCTAGGAAAAAGCATCCATTTTAATTTCAAAAAAATCATGAAATTTAAAACTTTTATATATTTCAAAAAATAGTTCTCAAATTTTGAAAAAAATGCAAATTTAAAAAAATTCAAGCATTTGAAGAAGTGTTTCATAATTTGTGTATTTGACAAAAACTTCATGAATTTGAAGAAAATAATTAATGAATTTGATTTCACAGATTTAAATTTTTCATTGAGTATGAACAAATTCATCCATTTGAAAAGGTTCATCAAATTTGAAAATTAGTTCATCGAATTTGAAAAAAAATTCATCGAATTTTTAAAAAGTTAATCAATTTTACAAAAAGTTCGTTAACTTTGAAAAAGTTCATAAATTATGAAACAAACTTGAAAAAAGTTCATCATATTTGAAAAATGTTTGTCCAATTTTATAAAATAAGTACATTGAATTTGAAAATAGTTAATAAATTTGAAAAGTTCATTAACTTTAAAAAATTATTGAATTTAAAAAAAAAACCTTCATTGATTTTTCTAAAAGTTTGCCAATTTGAAAAAAGTTCATTGATTTTAAGAAAAATCTTCCCGATTTTGATTAAACGTTGACGGATTTGAGAAAAAAGGTTCATCGGTATTGAAATAAAAATCATGAACTTGAAAGGGATCCATGTATTTAAGAAAAAGGAGAAAGAAGAAAGAAAGAAAAAACCACGAATTGAAGGAACAAATAAAAGAAAGAAAAGGCATGATATTCACAACGGGTGGGATTACATAGTGTTTTATGAGCGTTCCTTCGAACTCATAGGTTGCAGGATCGAATTCAGACACCTGAACCTTTTTTTTTGGAATTTGATGAAATACAATGATTTATGGGCCGGCTCGGTAAGAGCGCCTTTACCGGCAGTTAACGGAATGCACGCTAACAAGCCCTGAACACGTCGAATAGGAAATGCCGCCTGGAGCGCTGTTCTTCTCGATAGTTTGGTGAGTTCTACATGTACAATGACTGCCATACATGATATATATGCATATATCAGTGAATAGATTGAATATATTTTATGGTGAGTATTAGTTATGCGCTGCATACCCTTAAATTAGCCTAGCTCCGCCCCTGGGTCGCCATGAAGAACCATCAAAACTACGCTAGGAACTGAAATACAATTTGTCCAACTTATCTGTAGGTGCGCTTGTGGGTGGAAATGAATTTTTTAATTAGACACTATTAATGGTAGTTGGTTTGGAATGTTATGTACCCTTGATAATTCCCCGCGCATTGCTTCGGAACATTTGCTCCAAAATATATAGAGATGTGTATGGAGAAAATAAATGTAAAAAAATTATAATTAGTACTCCTCTGTTCCTAAATATAATTCTTTTGTGATTTGAATATGAACTACATACGGATGAATATAGACGTATTTTAGAGTGTAGATTCACTCATTTTGCTTCATATGTAGTCCATATTAGGATCTCTAAAAAGACTTATATTTAGGAACGGAGGGAGAAATAATCTATTATAAGGGTCATTTACCATACATTATTTTGCACCTAAATTCCTTACATTTCTATAAAAAAATTCAGATTCCCGAATTAAAAGATGTCTGAGATTAGGACCAATTAGTAATAAGATTGTCCCAATAATATTAGAAATTTCAAGCACAACATGATGAAGACTTGCTTAGCTTGCCTTTCTGAAAATTAAAGCAAATATGTACTATCTCCTAAAACAGGTTGGTTGAGATAACAATGTGTATACATTGAGAATTTGACTGACCTTGGAGACTAATAGTTATGCTAAGATTGCATATATGCAAGCAAGTGGAAAGCATTACTCATCAATCTGTCATTTTTATCCATGTGTAATTATCCTGAGAAATAGAATTTTCCTGCCTGTGAGAAGTTCTCCTTTAAGATTATCAAACAATATAGATCAGTATAAAAAGCTAAAAGAAGTACTGAAGTGTAGCAAAAGAATATGAAGGAATTAAGATTCAAGAATACCAAAATAGACCTACTGACTTGAAGCATACACGGAGCTACTCAATAGCAGAAAGCACAAATGTAAATGAACACCTATGGGGCGAAAACAAACACACATAGTAATGTAACCACTCCAATCTAACTACATGCATATGCGTGAAATCAACTTAACGGGCAGGTTACAGAGGCTAGAGGACAGTGTGCATCGTTGTCTGCAATACCTTATCATCATAGGAGATCCTTTGGCAGAGGAGCTCATCATCCTTGTGAAGTACTACAGCTGTGGTTCAGCACCACAGCGTTGATGCAGCCATCATGCAATCGTACGCCGTCGTGTCCTTGGATAGGAAGGAGCCGCTTGATCTCCAGCAATAGTTAGACGTGATTAGGGAATTGCGGGTCTTGTGTGGCGCACGTGGCTGAATCTGCAGCTGCCGGAGGCGGCGCCGTCGATGCGACGGGGCCGGGAGCCGGGAGTCCTCGTACGTGGAGGTGGCCGAGGTTGGGCATGTCTAGTCTGAAGAGTAGCAGCACGGTTCAGGCACATGTGGTGCTTCTCTCATCGAAAGATGTAGCCGGCTTGCATGGACATGGGGGAGGGGCATGCACCCCCGCTAACGGCTAGCTGCCGATAGAGCAGCTCTATACTGGTTGACCGATCGCAATGGCAGGAGGCGGCGGGGGTCCTGCGCGAGACTTGGCAAGGGCTGCCTGACCTTGCGCGACATGCGAGGATACCGGAGCGACGTGATTTGGCCAGCACAACTGGATGCGGGGAGAGGGGGGCTACATCCCGATGACGGCCGGTGGCAGGGAATCTACTTCGTTGTCCGTTCCGTTGGTGGGCGGTGGCACCGGCAGGCGGCGGCGCTCCTGTGACAGACATGCCTTTCCTAGCGCAGCGTGCGGGGATATGGGAGTGGCATGATGCCCATGGTTGGTAAGTTTAAGTGTAAATACTACTAGACAGGAAGAGATTGGTCAAGCAGCTCTTGATCGGCTGATGCATCGGTTATAAAAGGCGAAAGATCAAACGACCGTTCGCTTTGTTGATTAGGGAAACGCTCTATGTACATAAAAGAAATTTTAGTCACATGTTTTCTTTGAAAACAAAGGTGATGTGGCAGGCTGCTGAGGTGGACAAGATGCATGTCAAGACAAATAGCTTAATCGGGAATGAACTATTTAGGCATTATACATTATAGATTAGTAGATAGTCTTCAAAATCATTTATTTGCAACACCAATGGATTCTACATTTTGGAAGCGACAGAGCTCATGGATGGCAGTAGCTGCCTGTTGTGGGATAAACTTGGTTGTATTATTTGGCCCCGGCAAGTCACAACTCACAAGACATGCTTATTCTTTTTGGAGGTCTTGGTAAACAATTAATAAAATGATTGTATGCATCGCTCTGATACAGAGGCCAGGTCATCCTCCTTTTCGGAAAAAAAAAAAACCCATATGGGTACTTCTTCCCGGAGTGTGCTAATATATCACGTCCACATGCCTCCATAGTCCTTAGCTATTCCGTGAAAAGCAAAGATGTAGACTCCTTTCATTGTTGTTCGATGGGTAAAGGTGAAGGCGATATATGGAATAGGTATACTGGTGCCACTTTAGGATTTTTGAAAGAAAGATGAGTCCACCGGGATCCCATTATCTGAGAGAGGGATTCAGAAGTTGTTGCCTCTCTCCTCTAAGTATCACAAGCGGAATCTCCTGAGCGCCGTACTAAGCACTTTCCCCTGTCTCATTCCCCACTACGTCGCTGCTCCTCTGCACAATCTTGGGTCCGATCGACGATCGATGAAGCTAGCTGACACGGCGTGTGTCATAGCAGTGGTTGTGCTCCTGGCCACCGTCATCGCTGCTTTGGCAAAGTCTGCTACTGCGCTAACGCCGGCGCTTAATTACATTGCATCGCATGGTGCCTCTGTCAGTGGTGCGGTTGGAGCACCTCCAGGAGGTGGTGGAACGAGCTCCACCGTCTAGTAGGATGTTTGCCGGAGTTTGACCCTGTTGGATTGCGTAGGTGAGTTGCTCCGCTCAATTTGCTTCAACCATGTCGCATGATGTTTGTTTCCTCTTGCAGAACAGATTGCAATTGTTCGGGAAAAAGTCACCTAGATGGACAGGGGGCATATGCCCCCCCCCCCCTCTTGGCACACTTCATCAAGTTGTATTTATTCACTAGTTATTTATAGTTAATTAGGTACATATATCTGCACCATATAATCACATATGGATGCAGTATTATAATTTATTTGCTAAATAAAGTTATGTTTTTATGTTTATGCCTTTATTTTTCATGATATATATTATATAAAGTATATATGTTATTCTGTTAAGATTCATTGTGCCTCAGTCTGATTAGGGCCTCCATAATGCTAGGGATGGCCCGGCCTATGGTTTTGCAAGCCTCCAATGGGCACCATCATTTTTGCATTGCCAATTCCGGAAAGATTCTCATCTCTCAGTTTTTCTTTTCATCCTAAGGTTATTTCCTAGATTGGAAGGAGCTCCCAACCGTTTAATAGATAAGCATTTATGAATTTTTTCACAAAAAACACTTTTGAAAATATGGTCTAGTTGTGCAGAAAAAATATTCATGCATGTTAAGAAAAATTTAATG
>LR880970.1:845024089-845037168 GCA_904067115.1 Aegilops sharonensis
CAGCTAGCTAGCTAGCTAGTACTACTTAATTACTTACCTTGGGTCGAAACCATTTAAGCTTTTGTTTCCATTCTCCTGGGGTCACGCTGATGAACCTTGCCCAAGCCCTGCCCGCCGACAAAGAAAATGAATAAAGGGGTTATTAAATAGTTCATATCATGAAAAATGACGAACTAAATAGGCCGAGATATATAGTTAATAATGATTGAAATTACCTGTTGACTATCCCAAACAAGATGTTATAGTCAGTTTTTTCTTTGAGTAGTGAGTCCAGTATTTCAACTGTTCCGGCGTCAACTTTAATGATACACAAGACCCAGTGAAATCTGCATGCACACACGTTTGCATGTCTTACTTAAGCGGGCATATGTAAGCAAAAACATGTAGCTAACTAGTAGGCAAAAACAGAGAATTTGTAGTACAAGACAGTGTGACTCATTGGAAGTTGTAAGGAAGTAGTATATCTTCATTGTATTTGAGGCGCTTCAAGAACTCTAGGATGTTGTCCTCTACGGCCTTTTGATGACGTGGATTTATTTTCCATGTGTATTCATTAACGGTGTTTGGGTCAATGAACCCAATGCCAAAGCGTCCACCTTTTTTCATTTCATACATCTTCATCCTGCATATAATACCACAGAAAAGAATATAGTGAGGATAATTACAGGTAATGATTGATCAAAAGGATCACTACAGCTAGCTTGAGACTTAAATTACAGAAAGAAATGACTTACAGACAATAGCAACTGACGATAGATTTGTCGAGTGCGTCTTGATTGTATAACTGAAACATTTTAGAATACTCAACGGACACAGCTTTCTCATGGAAGTAATGCTCCTCCTTGACATTCACCATGAGGGACAATCGATCGGAAATCTTGGTAATGTTCATGTACCATTGATGCAATTCATACATTCTCGTTGGGAGGTTCTTGACCTTGTCTGGCTCGACCAAAGGTTGGCCCCGGACATATTTCCATTTTATTTCATCCTCTCTAAGCACAGGCATGGGCTCGATCTCGAGGAGTTGTCCAACAGTGATTTTGAGAACTTCAGCCTGCATTATATGGTCCTCCGTTATTACCACATTGCCCACCTCAGGAACGTAAACCGTTTGCCCACAATAATATTGGGCGCGCGTACTGTCACGTGTTGTTGGCACAACAAGCAAGCGGATCGATTGCGCCGCCTGTTCTCCCAGCTGGGGAATGGTTTTCCCGCATTTTTTGACAGCTGCTTCTTGTTTGCTCGATCCCGAGCTCGCCTCCTTACGTAGACGTGCTCGATTTAACTTCCTGATGTGGCGCTCATAGTCTGTGTCAACGGGCTTGGGAGCTGGTGGTTGAGCCATACGAATGAAGTGGTCAATCGTTTCCTCAGGCACTTTCTCCCTTGGCGGCGGTGGCGGTTTCGGTGCAAAATGGGCTTCCAGCTCGGACTTCGATATGGCTGCGATTTCCTCCTCGGACCTGTCATAAGACCTCTGCGGAAGAGGCGTGAGGCTTGGACCATATTTATATCGCTTGCCTCCGCCGGTACTACCTGTACTACCTCGACTTGTACCGCTACGCACCATAGCTGCGGGGTGTCTCTTCTGCAATTGCTGAGGCGGCGGAGACGCCGGCTGACGGGGCTGAGTTGGACGAGGAGGAGTGGCCGCCTGAAGCTGTGCCGGACTTGGAGGAGGAGTGGCCTGAGGTTGTGCCGGACTTGGAGGAGGAGTGGACGTCTGACGCTGTGGCGGACTTGGAGGAGGAGGAGCAGCCTGACACTTTGCCGGACTTGGAGGAGGAGTGGCCTGACACTTTGCCGGACTTGGTGGACTTGCAGGAGCGGGAGACTGCTGACTCGGTGGCGGACTTCGACGAGGCGTCGGATGACGCGGTGTCGGTGGCCTTCGAAAGATGATGCAATCCTTTTTCCATAGGATGATACGATGGTTGGCGTCTCCGAGAAAGCGCTCATCGTCACCTCCAGGAATGTCAAGCTCTAGCCCCGAATATGGGTCCACCACCTCGTCAACCATGACACGAGCATAGCCCTCTGGAATCGTGATGCAATGGTAGCTTGCTTTGGGGGTAACTGGAAAAGCAACGCCGTCCGCCACCTTCATGGATATGTTCTTCATTTTGACGTGTAGCTCGTAGCTAATGTTCTCCGTGATGTCATCCACGGGGTATCTACCCAGCATTGCGTCGTCCGGGGCGGAACCCACGCTGCTTCTCGGCATGGATGGGGCGGTGCTATCCAATGCTGGATCATTCGCTAGCTGCTGTAGCTGCTGAGACCCCCTTTGCTGGGTAAGTGAGTCGATCTGCTCCTGCTGCCGCTGGAATTTGACTACCAATTCCGCTTGACTTGCTTCTAGGCCTTGAAGGCGTTCATAGTCCCGCTTCCTCTGCTCCTCCTCCATCTTCCTCTTCTTCTCCTCCGCAATCTTCTTTCTCGCACGGGTTCTGTAGTCGGTGTTCCAGTCTGAAAACCCCTCATACCACGGAATAGCGCCCTTGCCTCGTGTTCTTCCCGGGTGTTCAGGATTTCCCAGGGCACGCGTAAGCTCGTCATTCTCTCTATTGGGCTGGAACACCCCTGATCGTGCCTCTTCTATTGCAACAAGTATCGCATCGTCGGCTCCCTTCAGACTTGCCCTCGTCGAAACATTGCCTGTCTTCGGGTCCAACTCCCCCCCATGCGCATAGAACCAAGTCCTGACCCTGGGGGGCCAGCTCTTAGTAACCGGAGTGGCACCTGCATCCTCCATCTCTTTCTCAGACTTATCCCACTTAGGCATTGCCACCGCATAGCCACCTGGCCCCAGCTTATGGAACTTATCCTTTTTTTCGGCATTCTTCTTGTTTATTCTCGACCGTTCCTTAGCTAATTCCGAATCCTTGAATTTCACGAAATCGTCCCAATGAGCACGTCGGTTCTCTAGTGTTCCCTCGAATACTGGAGTCTTCCTTCCTCCCTTGACGTACTTGTCCCATTCACGATTCTTGTGGTTCTTGAATGCAACCGCCATCTTCCTAAGAGCAGCGTCCTTGACTTTCTGCACATCTGCTTCTGTGAAATGATCTGGTAGGGTGAAATGTTCCATGAGAGTATCCCAAAGCAGATCTTTTTGATTCTTGTCGACAAAAGTAACATCTGGACGTGGAGCAGCGTCCTCTTTGCCTTTTTGTCCTTTGTCTTTTGCTGGCTCTCTCCATTCTTGAAGGGAGATCGGGAGTTGGTCCTTCACATGAACTCCGCACTGACGAATGAACTTGTCCGCAATCTTCTTAGGCGCTAATGGTTCGCCATTAGGTCTGACTGCCTCGATATTGTACTTTACGCCCTCCTTCAACTTTTTGTCCGGGCCTCGTTTCGTCCTTTTGCCTGAAGATTTTCTCGATCCGGATGGCTGAAAGAACAAAGATCGATTCGTTAATATATCTTCAAGTCATTTAAAACATGTGATGATCACCAGATACCTGCTTTATAAATATATATACCTCGCCGGTCTTTGTTGTTTCAGGATCAACATGTTCTTCGTCATCGTCATAATTGTAGTTCATGACTTCATCAATTCGGTCGTCGCGATCGAATATCATATCTCCCTCTCCGATGTTGTTTAGAAATTCGGAGCCGTCCTAATCTTCTTCATTCTGATCATCATCTGGCCCGCGTATCATATCGAACATGGTCTGTTCTCCCTCTCTGTCGGTATTGTCTGCCATAGCTTTTATTTAACTAATTCAAAAGAAATATAAAACAATTTAGTATTCAAATTACATCGTCTCGAATAATAGATATAATCTCGAATACTTCGTCTAGAATAATAGATACAATCTCGAATACATCGTCTCGAATAATATATAATATTGAATAGTACATCACTGGCTAGCTAATTAAAGATCGAATACTACAGAAGAATCTAGGACACACGCGGTTCCTGCGGCGCGGGCGGTGGACACCCAAAGAGAAGGAACCCTCACAGGATCATAGCTGAACTGAGATCCCTGAAGATACTGCCAGGTATTGGAGAACCTGCCGCCCTCTAACGCAACCATGTAGCGATGTTCGTGCTCGTCCTCCTCCCTGACACGGCGACGTACCTCCTCCGGCGGCGCCGGGTCCCTCCGCACCGAAACTGGCCCACGCGAATGCCACCAAACGAGATCAGGGTCGACAACGGGACCCGGGGCCGGGTTCCTCATCAAGCGGCGCGCCCCTCCAGGCAGCACCTCCCAGTGCCAGCCCGGCGGAGCCCAGTCCCGGACATGGGTTGGCTGGACGTCGTCGCGGACGGGTCGACGGCGAGGATGCGGGCCGGGCATCGTCGAGAACAAATACTAGCTATATGCCCGCAAAAAGTAATATTTTTTTTAATGATTGTATTTTGATAACTAAAATTTCTAACATTTTTACTATTTCAAAAATCTATATACTATTTCATACTAATTAAGCATCTAACACTAAAAACAGAAAACACAACTTCTATACATCCATTAAAAAAGTGAAAAACAACATTATATAAAAAAATTCCATACTAATTAAACACTAATTATATACTAATAATAATAATCTAAATTATATACTAATTAAACATAAAAAAATTCCATACTAATTAAACACTAATTTCCATACTAATTCATGCTTGTGTGTGTGTGTGTGTGTGTTTTGATAACTAAAACAATAATAATCTAAATAATCTAAATTATATACTAATTCATGCTTGTGTGTGTGTGTGTGTGTGCTCGGGGCCGGGAGGGGCGGCGCCCATGGTGGACGCCGGGGGCGAGGGAGAGAGGTTAGAGGGGGAGAGCTCACAGCGGGGCAACGGCGACGGCGAGGCGACGGCGGCGACGGGGACGGGGGCGGCGACGGGGACCGGGGCGGCGACGGAGACGAGGGAGGCGACGGGGACGGGGGCGGCGACGGGGACGGGGGCAGGCCCGGGGCGGCGACGGAGACGACGGCGGCGACGGGGACGGGGGCGGCGACGGAGACGAGGGCGGCGACGGGGACGGGGGCGGCGACGGAGACGAGGGCGGCGACGGGGACGGGGGCGGCGTCGGCGACGAAGACCACGGAAACAGAGGAAGAATGAAAATTTCGTAAGTCGAGTATATATAGAAGGCACCTTTAGTACCGGTTGGAGCCACCAACCGGTACTAAAGGCCTGTTTTGGCCAGGCCAAGCGGCAGGACCCCCCTTTAGTACCGGTTTGTGCCACGACCCGGTACTAAAGGGGTCGCGCTGCCACCCCAAAGTTTAGTCCCACCTTGCCGGGCGAAGGGCAGCCGCACTGGTTTATAAACCCAGCCGCGGCTGCCACTTCGAACTCCTCTGTATAGCAGGCTTGTGGGCCTAAACTCTGCGCGCTGCCCTGTGAGTCTGCTTGGCCTTTAAGGCCTGTTATTACACACCTGTGGCCTATCAGGCCCACAGGGCAGCGCCCCAATTTTTTTTGTAGTTTTTTTCTTTTCTGCTTTATTTTCTTCTATTTATTTTTGCGTAGTTTTTTGTATAGTTTTTTCTTTTCTGTTATATTTATTTTCTTCTATTTATTTGTGAGTAGTTTTTCATCTAGTTTGCCAAAATTCAACATTTTCAGAGTTCATTTTGTAGTGATTTTCAATTTCACGGTCATTTTGTAAACGATTGAAAAATAGCAAATATAATTTTTTTGCTACTTTATTTTTTCTTCTATTTATTTCTGAGTAGTTTTTCTTTTCTGCTATATTTATTTTCTTCTATTTATTTTTGAGTAGTTTTTTTATATAGTTTTTTTCTTTTCAGCTATAGTTTTTCTTTCTTTTCTGCTATTTTTTCTTTTCTGCAAAACTTGATGGTCAAAGTCTGGAGTTATAACTTAAAAAAAAGAAATGTCGACGTGCAATTAGTTTTTGCCATAACAGAAGAAGTCCGGAGTTGTAATAAGTTATTAAAAATAAAAAAGAGGATCAATGCTCGTTAATTTGCTTCAAGCCTTTCGGAATAGTGTAAACTGCACTGCGCATAGCTCCGTGCAGTCTACCGTATTCCTGAAGGCTTGAAGCTAAGCAACATGAGCATTGATACTATTCTTCATCGTCTCTGCACTCAGGGCTTATAAACCGCTCCTAGTCCCTCTCACTTCGCGAGGTGGGACTAAAAAACAGCTTACGTCCGGTTCATCCATGAACAGGTACTAAAGGTGCTCGTGGGGCCCCAGCCTTACATGACACAACCTCATTAGTACCGGTTCGTGGTACGAACCGGCACTAAATGGTGATGGTGGGGCCATAGCCTGACCGGAGGCTGACACAGCCTCTTTAGGTACAAAAAATTACAAACTTTCTGTTAGTGCCCGTAGTTTTCAAATTTGAATAGTTTAAATTTTGAATTATTTGAAATTAGTGTGAATTTTTTTGCACATAAAATTTCTTCGCGTTTCAAATGCCAAAACACATAACTACCCTAACTATTACAGAGATTCCCCTCTCGGTGCGAAACACAGAAGAAAGTGATGATAGCTAGTGAAGCCGATCACATCCCAGATCTTTGGGTGTGAAACTTTTTCTTCCCGTGTGTCCCTTTGCGCCGTAACCATGGAAAATCTTCATCATTTAACGGGATGCTCGGGTCAATATTCACTGTGAATGGAGCAATTTCATCAAACTTTTCATAATCTTCTGACTTGTCTGTCTTGTCATCCACTCCCACGATGTTTCTGAAGGAAATATGCCCTAGAGGCAATAATAAAGTTATTGTTTATTTCCTTATTTCATGATAAATGTTTATTATTCATGCTAGAATTTTATTAACCGGAAACATGATACATGTGTGAATACATAGACAAACATATAGTCACTAGTATGCCTCTACTTGACTAGCCCATTAATCAAAGATGGTTATGTTTCCTAACCATAGACATGTGTTGTTATTTGATTAATGGGATCACATCATTAGGAGAATGATGTGATTGACATGACCCATTCCATTAGCCTAGCACTTGATCGTTTAGTATATTGCTATTGCTTTCTTCATGACTTATACATGTTCCTGTAACTATGAGATTATGCAACTCCCGTTTACCGGAGGAACACTTTGGGTGCTACCAAACGTCACAACGTAACTGGGTGATTATAAAGGAGTACTACAGGTGTTTCCAAAGGTACATGTTGGGTTGGCGTATTTCGAGATTAGGTTTTGTCACTCCGATTGTCGGAGAGGTATCTCTGGGCCCTCTCGGTAATGCACATCACATAAGCCTTGCAAGCATTGCAACTAATAAGTTAGTTGTGAGATGATGTATTGCGGAACGAGTAAAGAGACTTGCCGGTAACGAGATTGAACTAGCTATTGGATACCGATGATCGAATCTCGGGCAAGTAACATACCGATGACAAAGGGAACAACGTATGTTGTTATGCGGTTTGACCGATAAAGATCTTCGTAGAATATGTAGGAACCAATATGGGCATCCAGGTTCCGCTATTGGTTATTGACCAAGAATAGTTCTCGGTCATGTCTACATAGTTCTCGAACCCATAGGGTCCGCACGCTTAAGGTTTCGATGACAGTTATATTATGAGTTTACATGTTTTGATGTACCGAAGGAGTTCGGAGTCCCGGATGAGATCGGGAACATGACGAGGAGTCTCGAAATGGTCGAGACATAAAGATTCATATATTGGATGATATGTTTAGGCCAAGGGGTCAAGCCCATGAGGCTTTAGGTCGGTGCAAAAGGGGTTTTGCGGAGGCCAGGGGGCCAAACGCCGGAGACCCTGGCGTCTGGCCCTGGGCCAGACGCCGAGGCCCATGGCGTCTGGGCCAGACACCAAGGATTGTGGCGTTTGGTCCTGGAGTCCGAGTGGGACTCTTGCCTTTTGGGAAAAACCGACTTTGAGGAGGCTTTTGCTCCAAGTTTCGACCTCGGGGCTCAACATATAAATAGAGGGGCAGGGCTAGCACCAAAGATACAACAATTGATCCCTTGGATCTCTTAGCCGTGTGCGGTGCCCCCCTCCACCATATTCCACCTCGGTCATATCGTCGCGGAGTTTAGGCGAAGCCCTGCGCCGGTAGAGCATCATCATCGTCACCACGTCGTCGTGCTGACGGAACTCATCCCCGACACTTTGCTGGATCGGAGTCCGGGGATCGTCATCGAGCTGAACGTGTGCTGAACTCGGAGGTGCCGTACGTTCGGTGCTTGGATCAGTCGGATCGTGAAGACGTACGACTACATCAACCGCGTTGTCATAACGCTTCCGCTTACGGTCTACGAGGGTACGTGGACAATACTCTCCCCTCTCGTTGCTATGCCATCACCATGATCTTGCGTGTGCGTAGGAAATTTTTTGAAATTACTACGTTCCCCAACAGTGGCATCCGAGCCAGGTTTTATGCGTTGATGTTATATGCACGAGTAGAAGACAAGTGAGTTGTGGGCGATACAAGTCATACTGCTTACCAGCATGTCATACTTTGGTTCGGCGGTATTGTGAGATGAAGCGGCCCGGACCGACATTACGCGTACGCTTACGCGAGACTGGTTTCACCGCTGCGAGCACTCGTTTCTTAAAGGTGACTGGCGGGTGTCTGTCTTTCTCACTTTAGTTGAACCGAGTGTGGCTATGCCCGGTCCTTGCGAAGGTTAAAACAGCACCAACTTGACAAACTATCGTTGTGGTTTTGATGCGTAGGTAAGAACGGTTCTTGCTCAGCCCGTAGCAGCCACGTAAAATTTGCAACAACAAAGTAGAGGACGTCTAACTTGTTTTTGCAGGGCATGTTGTGATGTGATATGGTCAAGACGTGATGCTATATTTTATTCTATGAGATGATCATGTTTTGTAACCGAAGTTATCGGCAACTGGCAGGAGCCATATGGTTGTCGCTTTATTGTATGAAATGCAAACGCCCTGTAATTGCTTTACTTTATCACTAAGCGGTAGCGATAGTCGTAGAAGCAATAGTTGGCGAGACGACAACGATGCTACGATGGAGATCAAAGGTGTCGCGCCGGTGACGATGGTGATCACGACGGTGCTTCGGAGATGGAGATCACAAGCACAAGATGATGATGGCCATACCATATCACTTATATTGATTGCATGTGATGTTTATCCTTTATGCATCTTATCTTGCTTTGATTGACGGTAGCATTTTAAGATGATCTCTCACTAAAAAATTATCAAGACGTGTTCTCCCTGAGTATGCACCGTTGCCAAAGTTCGTCGTGCCCAGACACCACGTGATGATCGGGTGTGATAAGCTCTACATCCATCTACATCGGGTGCAAGCCAGTTTTGCACACGCGGAATACTCAGGTTAAACTTGACGAGCCTAGCATATGCAGATATGGCCTCGGAACACGGAGACCAAAAGGTCGAGCGTGAATCATATAGTAGATATGATCAACATAGTGATGTTCACCATTGAAAACTACTCCATCTCACGTGATGAACAGTTATCGTTTAGTTGATTTGGATCACGTGGTCACTTAGATGACTAGAGAGATGTCTGTCTAAGTGGGAGTTCTTTAGTAATATGATTAATTGAACTTAAATTTATCATGAACTTAGTCCTGGTAGTATTTTGCAAATTATGTTGTAGATCAATAGCTCGCGTTGTTGCTTCCCTATGTTTGTTGCTTTCATATTTTTATTTTGATATGTTCCTAGAGAAAATTGTGTTGAAAGATGTTAGTAGCAATGATGCAGATTGGATCCGTGATCTGAGGTTTATCCTCATTGCTGCACAGAAGAATTATGTCCTTAATGCACCGCTAGGTGACAGACCTATTGCAGGAGCAGATGCAGACGTTATGAACGTTTGGCTAGCTCAATATGATGACTACTTGATAGTTTAGTGCACCATGCTTAACGTCTTAGAATCGGGACTTCAAAGACGTTTTGAACGTCATGGACCATATGAGATGTTCCAGGAATTGAAGTTAATATTTCAAGCAAATACCCGAGTTGAGGGATATGAAGTCTGCAACAAGTTCTATAGCTAAAAGATGGAGGAGAATCGCTCAAATAGTGAGCATGTGCTCAGATTGTCTGGGTACTTCAATCGCCTGAATCAAGTGGGAGTTAATCTTCCAGATAAGATAGTGATTGACAGAATTCTCTAGTCACCATCACTAAGTTACTAGAACTTCGTGATGAACTATAGTATGCAAGGGATGACGAAAACAATTACCAAGCTCTTCGCGATGCTAAAATCGGCGAAGGTAGAAATCAAGAAAAACATCAAGTGTTGATGGTTGACAAGACCACTAGTCTCAAGGAAAAGGTCAAAGGGAAGAAGGGGAACTTCAAGAAGAACGGCAAGCAAGTTGCTGCTCGAGTGAAGAAGCCCAAGTCTGGACCTAAGCCTGAGACTAAGTGCTTTTGCTGCAATGGAACTGGTCACTGGAAGCGGAACTACCCCAAGTATTTGGCGGATAAGAAGGATGGCAAAGTGAACAAAGGTATATTTGATATACAGATTATTGATGTGTATTTTACTAGTGTTGTAGCAACCCCTCGGTATTTTATACTGGTTCAGTTGCTAAGAGTAGTAACTCGAAACGGGAGTTGCAGAATGAACAAAAACTAGTTGAAGGGGAAGTGACGATGAGTGTTGGAAGTAGTTCCAGGATTGATATGATCATCATCGCACACTCCCTATACTTTCGGGATTAGTGTTAAACCTAAATAAATGTTATTTGGCATTTGCGTTGAGCATAAATATGATTTGATCATGTTTATTGTAATACGGTTATTCATTTAAAGTCAAAGAATAATTGTTGTTCTGTTTACATGAATAAAACCTTCTATGGTCATACACCCAATGAAAATGGTTTGTTGGATCTCGATCGTGTGATACCAAAAGATGTAAAGTTAATAATGATAGTGCAACTTATTTGTGGCACTGCAGTTTAGGTCATATTGGTGTAAAGCGCATGAAGAAACTCCATACTGATGGGCTTTTGGAATCACTTGATTATGAATCATTTGATGCTTGCGAACCGTGCCTTTTGGGCAGGATGACTAAAACTCCGTTCTCCGGAACAATAGAACGAGCTACTGACTTGTTGGAAATAATACATACCGATGTATGCGATCCAATGAGTGTTGATGCTCGTGGCAAGTATCATTATTTTCTGACCTTCACAGATGATTTGAGCAGATATGCATATATCTTCTTGATGAAACATAAGTCTGAAATAGTTCAAAAGTTCAAAGAATTTCAGAGTGAAGTAGAAAATCATCGTAACAAGAAAATAAAGTTTCTGCGATCTGATCGTGGAGGAGAATATTTGAGTTACGAGTTTGGCCTTCATATAAAACAATGTGGAATAGTTTCACAGCTCACGCCACATGGAACACCATAACGTAATGGTGTGTCCGAACTTCGTAACCGCACTTTATTGGATATGGTGCGATCTATGATGTATCTTACCGACTTACCACTATCGTTTTGGGGTTATGCATTAGAGACAGCTGCATTCACGTTTAATAGGGCACCATCTAAATCCGTTGAGATGACACCGTATGAACTATGGTTTAGCAGTAAACCTAAGTTGTCGTTTCTTAAAGTTTAGAGTTGCGATGCTTATGTGAAAAAGGTTTTCAACCTGATAAGCTCAAACCCAAATCGAAGAAGTGCATCTTCATAGAATACCCAAAGGAAACTGTTGGGTACACCTTCTATCACAGATCCGAAGGCAAAACATTCGTTGCTAATAATGGATCCTTTCTGGAGAAGGAGTTTCTCTCGAAAGAAGTGAGTGGGAGGAAAGTAGAACTTGATGAGGTAACTGTACCTGCTCCCTTATTGGAAAGTAGTTCATCACAGAAATTTGTTCCTGTGACTACTACACCAATTAGTGAGGAAGCTAGTGATGATGATCATGTAACTTCAGATCAAGTTACTACCGAACCTCGTAGGTAAAACAGAGTAAGATCCGCACCAGAGTGGTACGGTAATCCTATTCTAGAAGTCATGTTACTAGACCATGATGAACCTACGAACTATGAGGAAGCGATGATGAGCCCAGATTCCGTGAAATGGCTTGAGGCCATAAAATCTGAGATAGGATCCATATATAAGAACAAAGTGGGGACTTTGGTTGACCTGCTCGATGATCAGCAAGTCAAGTTAAATAAATGGATCTTCAAGAGGAAGACGGACACTGATAGTAGTGTTACTATCTACAAAGCTCGACTTGTTGCAAAAGGTTTTCGAGGTGTTGAATACGATGAGATTTTCTCACTCGTAACGATGCTTAAGTCTGTCCGGATCATGTTAGCAATTGCCACATTTTATGAAATCTGGCAAATGGATGTCAAAACTGCATTCCTTAATGGATTTATTAAAGAAGAGTTGCATATGATGCAACCAGAAGGTTTTGTCAATCCTAAAGATGCTAACAAAATGTGCAAGCTCCAGCGATCCATCTATGGACTGGTGCAAGCATCTCAGAGTTGGAATATATGCTTGATGACTTGATCAAAGCATATGGTTTTATACAGACTTTTGGAGAAGCCTGTATTTACAAGAAAGTGAGTGGGAGCACTACAGCATTTCTGATAAGTATATGTGAATGACATATTGTTGATCGGAAATAATGTAGAATTGTTCTGCAAAGCATAAAGGAGTATTTGAAAGGAGTTTTTCAAAGAAGGACCTCAGTAAAGCTACTTACATATTGAGCATCAAGATCTATAGAGATAGATCAAGACGCTTGATAAGTTTTTCAATAAGTACATACCTTGTTAAGATTTTGAAATAGTTCAAAATGGAACAGTCAAAGAAAAGTTCTTGCCTGTGTTGCAAACGTGTGAAAATGAGTAAGACTCAAATCCCGACCACGGCAGAAAATAGAAAAGAGAATGAAAGTCATTCCCTATGCCTCAGTCATAGGTTCTATAAAGTATGCTATGCTATGTACCAGACCTATTGTATACCTTGCTCTGAATTTGGCAAGGGAGTACAATAGTGATCTAGGAGTAGATCACTGGACATTGGTCAAGAACATCCTTAGTGAGGACTAAGGAAATATTTCTCGATTATGGAGGTGATAAAAGAGCCCGTCGTAAAGAGTTACATCG
>LR880970.1:845043645-845078658 GCA_904067115.1 Aegilops sharonensis
CGGACTCAAACAGGTGGACGTGAATGGTTCTTGACGTAGAGTAATTGCGACCATTCTTACAGCCAGCACATGGACAAGGCATAAAACCATCCGCCCGCTTGTTTGCCTCAGCCGCAAGCAGAAAAGTATGCACGCCCTCAACGAACTGGGGAGAGCATCGGTCATCGTACATCCATTGCCGGCTCATCTTCATTACACAACACCGAATAGACCAAATTAATACAAGTTCATACATAAAGTTCATACAACACTTAAATGCAACAAACAAATAACTCTCTAGCTAAAGCATTTAAATGCAACAACAAATGCGATCAAGATCGCAACTAAGGTAACAATTGATCCAACAGCATAATGATACCAAGCCTCACTATCGATGGCATATTTTCTAATCTTTCTAGTCTTCAAGCGCATTTTCTCCATCTTGATCTTGTGATCATCGACGACATCGGCAACATGCAACTCCAATTCCATCTTCTCCCCCTCAATTCTTTTCAATTTTTCTTTCAAGTACTCGTTTTCTCTTTCAACTAAATTTAACCTCTCGACAATAGGGTCGGTTGGAATTTCCGGTTCACATACCTCCTAGATAAAAATATCTATGTCAACTTGATGGGCATAATTTGTCATAAACACGAAATGCAACAAATAGTTTTAAAAGAGAATATACCACATCCGAATCATAACAAGGACGAGGGCCGACGGGGACGGATATCGAAACCATGGCACTATGTATAACAAACAACGTACGGGTAAGATAATTATTATACGAGTAACTATATATCCAAATCACACAAACATCAATTTTTTATATAAAATTTCATGAACAAGAGGCTCACCACAAGGTGGTGCCGACGACGGGACGGTGCGGGCGATCGACGGTGGTTACGACAGAGATTTAGAAGGCACTAAGTAAACCACACCTACATATGCAAACTAAGTGTTATTTTGACCTCAAATTACATATAAATCAAATACTACCACATATAATTCCTCCCAAATTACTAAAACCACAATTAATCACTATATAAACCAATGCAAGAGCTAATCTAGCAATGAGAGATGAAAGGACAAAGTTGCTAACCTTGGTGATCATTTGAATGGATGAGGGCCTGCAAATCTTGACAAATTTGGGGCAAATTTTGTGATGAACTCGAGAGGAAGAAGGGAAGAACAGAGGAGAGGGAGAGGGGAAAGGGGGAAGAACAGAGTGCGGGTGGACGAAGGATTTGTATAGGACGACATTTAGTACCGGTTCATGCCACGAATCGGTACTAAAGATGCTGGAAGGGCCCCATTCTGACAACATCCTGCCACCACTCTCATTAGTACCGGTTCGTGGCACGAACCGGTGCTAAAGGTTTGCCACGAACCGGTACTAAAGAGCTCCTCCCGGCTAGCCGTTGGAACCGGCACTAATGGCCACATTAGTGTCGGTTCTGTTACAAACCGGGACTAATGTGTCTCACATTTGACCCTTTTTCTACTAGTGTTCTGCTGCTGGTACTTCTACATCTACATCAACTGTTGCTGCTGCTGCTAAAAAACAGAGGTCAGTGAGAGGTGGAAGAGTTGGTGGAGCATCTAATGCTGCAACAGGTTCCAGGAAGAAACCTTAGAAATATGCAAGACTCAAGAGCTACTTCACAGCAAGTGGAAATGTGTGATCTTTGATATCTGCAAGTGTTTGCAACTTTTGGGGCTAGAACCCTTGTATATGTCCTGACAACCTTGGATGTGTGATGATTTGAGTCCTTTGAACCTGTGTTTGAATTGAGGTCATGTGAACCTGTTTAATTTGAGTCCTCTGAACCTATGTGGTAATTTTAGTCCTGTGAACCTATGTTATGTGTGAACCTATGTTATGTGTGGTAATTTTAGTCCTGTGAACCTATGTTATGTGTGAACCTATGTTATGTGTGATCAAGCCTTCATGCTGTTGTGGAGTTATGTTGATCTAGCAGAATTATTGTTGGTTTTTGATGAAGCCTAAATGTTGTTATTGTAGTAGAATTATTGTGGGTTTTGAGTGCAGCCTAAATGTTGTTATTATACCAGAATTATTGTGAGTTTTGGGTCAATCCTAAATGTTGTTATTGAAGCAGAATTATTGTGGGTTTTTGGTCAAGCCAAAATGTTTTGGGTGATCAAAGCCTCGACGACAACCTAAACTACCTTAACATATAATAGGGGTCATCGAGCCTCGACGACAACCTAAACTACCTTACCATAGAATAGGGGTCATCGAGCCTCGACGACAACCTAAACTACCTTACCATAGAATAGGGGTCATCGAGCCTCGACGACAACCTAAACTACCTTAACATATAATAGGGGTCATCGAGCCTCGACGACAACCTGAACTACCTTACCATAGAATAGGGGTCATCGAGCCTCGACGACAACCTAAACTACCTTACCATAGAATAGGGTCATCGAGCCTCGACGACAACCTAAACTACCTTAACATAGAATAGGGGTCATCGAGCCTCGACGACAACCTAAACTACCTACTCCATAGATAGAAACAACCAAAACCACCTACTCCCTAAACAGAAACAACCAAAACCACCTACCACCTACTCCCTGGAGTACGTCTACATCAACAGGTTCAACAAAAATGTGGCAGAAATAGCATTATCCAGCAACACAAATTAATCCAGCATCACAAATTAATTGCATTATCCAGCAACATAAATCAGTACAAATGTCTTGCACTTTTAGTGACACACATAGCAGATAGAGTACTCTAGCAGATACAACTACAATAACATTGAATCATTCATCAACTATATCTTTGATCTTCCTGATCTTCCCCTTGGTGACCTCCTTCTCTTTGAACAGATCACCTATAGTGTACTCCAGGTGCCTTTTATCTTGCTTCCACTTCTCCTTCTCCTCCAACAACATGGACCTCTCCTGCTTGATCTTGCCCATCTCCTGCACAAGCTTCACCTTCTCTTCCTTCTCTTGATCTCTCTCTTTCTCTGCTTTGAGCCTCAGCACTTGATGAATGTTAGTGTCTGACTTGTCAGCCAAGTTCTTTTTCTCAATCTGTTCCTGCAGGTCACTAATAACCAACCTTGCATTGCCTAAATGGGTAATTGCATCCTCCTTGTCAGCCACCATTTTGGCAAAGTCAACTTTAAAAAACCTGAGGTCATTTTCCATCTTCCTCTTCTCTTTCATTACCTTCACTACTTCTTCAGCATTAAGTACATTCTGCCTCAACCTATTGGTCGTCTCCTACTCATACATAGTCCAGATGGTATTTAAAGCTTGCTTCAATTGGACTGGCCACTCAGGGTCAATCCAGTCCACAAAGTTGCACTTTGGTACATCCTATGGATGTGTGAAGAAAGGAAATATAATTAAACCAATTTCTAAAAACATTACTGATAAAAATAAAAAACAATCCATTAATTAGTCATGTTTTCTACTACTACATTTTAGAAGTACTGCTTTTAGAAGAAAAATAACAGGAACAATGTTCAATCCATTAAAAGCAGTACCTAAACTGCCTACTACTGGAAATAAAATATAGAGCTAAAATGATTTCAAAAAACAATGGCCACAACATATAAGAAATTGGAAACTGCCTAATTTCGGACTTATTGCATCAGTCAACTCAGCAGTTCAGTGGATTCACATATTACAGACCAATTCTATCAGTAATGAATTCACATTTTGACAAAATCACTTCAACACTTTAAGAACTAATTGAACTGGTAAGAAAATCACCTTCTTTGCACACCCCAGGAACCTCCTGCCCTATCAGTCCATTCAAAGGCAACAAACTTCTCACACGGGGCACGATGCTCACAACGTGCAGGGTGATTCAAAGCAATGCCGCTCCAGTCAGTGGACTCCATTTTGGCAGGTACCTAACAAGAGGGAAAATGAATTCACATGCTATCGGGAAGAAATTCCCCTTTCTCCCTAACCCTAACCCTAGATGCGATGCTCATGAGCAGAAACTTACCTGGCTCACATCGTCAGAGGAAGAGTCGGAACAGTCGGAAGGCTCGGACCAAGAAACCATGTCTCCCCTCCCGTCAGTGGTGCGAAGCTGCTCGCAACGGCAGCAGCGGCGGTGGTGGCGCGAGAAAGGAACGAGCAGAGCAGAGAAGAGAGCGGTTGGGGAGGAATGCCCTAACGCGCGCGCGACCAGGGCTTAACTAGTGGTGTCCTAACGGTCGTTTCCGCCATTCCGTTTCCCCTTTGCCACGTGGCTCCGACAGGTGGGCCCGACAAGTCAGATTCTCAGTTAGTCGCGGCTCACAGCACGTTTATTGCTTTTTGTTACTCACTTGTCGAGGAAGTGGTGGTTTTTTGAAATTTTCGGCAATAGTGGTGGTTTTGCAGTATCTGTGCCACAAATGTGGTGGCTTTCAGCAATTTACTCGTACCGTGAGGGCAAAATCCGATAAATGCAGACTTGTCACATTGTACAGTGCGGCAAGAAGACATGATTCGTGTGCAGTTGTAGCGAAATAGAAATCGAGCTGAATGGATGCATCGACAAGAGATGGCATTGTATGTGGTTCGGTGGTATCGAGGATCCAAGCAAGCTCGTCGGCGGCCAGGCAAAGAGAAACCAGAGCAGGGGCCTCTATAATCAAGGCCAAAATCTCATCAACATCCACATCGTAGTTGGCGTGGACGACCAGTGTTTTGAGCGAGGAGGAGGAGATCTTGACGTTGCCGGTGGTCAAGAAGTTGCAGTTTTCCAGTTGCACCTCCTCCAGAACAGGGCAGCGGGAATTGATGTGGCTTGCAAGATCATTCAGGTTGAGATCATCAAGGTTGGACAGACGCAAGATTTTGAGCCGGCAAGGCCATGATGATGTACCAATATCTTGGAGGATGGTGCTGCGGACCAAATCCCAATCCCAACGCTCCCAAATTGCGTGCAGCCGGAAGTCTTGCAGGAGCGCGACGCTATGGCGGCGCAGAAGGTTGGTGGTGAAGTTCTGGAAGTAAGGCGGCCCGCTGGTGAAGTCCCCGTCGTCCATGTCGAGGCACGGCACGGCGCGCCAGAGGTTCCTCCACCTCGTGGACAGGACGCACGTCTGCACCATCTGCAGGGCCTTGAGGCGCGACAGAATGGCGTGCAGGAGTTCGTCCGGCAGCGCGCTCAGAGGGTCGTCGGCACGGCGCGGACGCTTCGGCTTGGTGAAGGCGTCCATGGAGCGCACTGGCCTTAGTTTTTCCGTTGGTGTCAGCCTGGCAGGGTAGGAGAAGATTAGCTGGTCGAGATTAATCAGCTGACTGCAGCGGCGGCGCCGCCGCCATGTGCAAGGAGAGGGAATTGGGGATCTGATATATCTCTATCCCCTTTTTCCCTCCGTTCTCCAACTATCTTAATTCTTCGTTTTACCTATTGCTGGGCAGGCACGTTGCGGGCAGGTATTACGAGATAGCATTGTTTATTTATTTACTAGCAAAATAGCCTATGCGTTGCAACACAAAAAAGAAAAATACCATACTACTCTAACATAATAACCATGCATGACCCAAGACCTGAATAGGTCCACGTCCTTTATTCCAACACCTAACATCCCATCTGTGTTACCACTTGTCCCCCTTCTGACTCTCGTCGATGGTAGCCTCAGTGACACACAATCACAACATATTTGAATGTTGTCAATCATTTTCGTGCTTAAACAACGATTCACCCGTGGGATGATCAGTGGGGTTCCTAAGACGTCTCTCTCAGCATAAGATGAGAAATCTGCTTTTTTCAGTGAAATTTTGGCAAGGCTTGCTTGTGTGGTTAGAGCATCTCCAACAGCCGCGCTAAGCGCCGCGAGCAAAAAACCTGTTTGCCGCGCGCGCTTCGGCAGGTTTAGCGCGGCCGCCAGCGCTGTCTCCAGCAGCCGCGCTATAATGCAGCGCGCGCGCCGCTTCAGCAGCGCGCAAAAATACAGCGCGCGCACGCCACACAAACCACATATACATTTCAGAAGAGGAGCAAAAATGATCAAACAAACAAAATAAATCAACAATAAATAGTTCAATTTCGTTATCATTACAACTCAAACAAATAGTTTATCGTTCAGTACAACAAATAATGCAATAAACACAATAAACACAACAATCTCCACAAAATAATGACTGATCAATCTGTTGTGGGCATCGATCCTATCCCTCCAAATTTTCTGCCGACCCATAACCGAACCACCGTGCTTCGGTTATTTTTTATATGCATAGCTAGGATCATTGCAAGATCCTCCTCCTCTTCCTTATCAAATTCTCCTTCGAAAGAATCATACGACGAACTCATCTACAATGTTCAATAATATACTCTAAAAACTACAATTCAAAACATGCACCAAATTCATGAAGTTTGAGCAATACAAACCTTGTAGCCGTTTTGTCAAACACCTTGCGGGCGCGACGCGGCAGCGAGCGCTCGGGCGCTGTTCCTCGGACGATGGAGGCGCGCTAGCGCCGGCGGGACTAGGAGGGGATGGGGCGGAAGCGTGGCGGCGCGGGGATAGGCCGGGGAAGCGCCTGAACGGTCGCCGGGGGGCGTGGGCGGCGGCGGCGCGGCCGGATGGGGGTGGAAGTGGGAGAGGAAGTGGGAGAGCAAGCGCTCGAGAGTGCCGCGTGCTGTAGTGGGCGTCCGAAATACACCGCGCGCGAGAGTGTTTTCGACCGCGCGCCCAACTCGTTATAGCGCGCGCGCCATTTTTACGCGCCCGCTGGAGCGACCCGCCGCGTTGCGGCACCGGTATTACAAAAAGATGAATCATGCGCTATTGATTAAGGTTGCACCTTAAATAGCATTTTCAAATGGTTAACAGGTAAAGAAATCACATTTAGAATCAACATATTTTTCTACTCAAATTTCATATACTCCCTCCATTTTTATATAGAAGGCCACAAACTCAGATTACAGGTATCAATATAAACTTTAATACTTGCTTTGCAAGACAACTTTTTTTCGTTTACTGGAATCATTAATACGCGGCATGCATGCAACAAACTTGAGTGGATGAAGTAGTTGACTGTCATTATGATTACATGCATGCAAGTATTAAATAGGTTGGTAGTACGAAAAAATATCATTAATTTTGCCTCGACCATTGTTCGTGGCCTTGTATAGATACAAAATGTATATTTCATAGTGGCCTCGCATAAGTAAATGGAGGGAGTATAACATGTTAAACTGGGAGTTAGGGTCTAAAAGAAATTGATATTTTTAAAAAGCATTTGATACATATTGTAGGTTGATTAACTTAAATATCAATGAGTTTCATGCAATAGCAAAATTGCAACTTAAAACTGGACTGCGAGTTGATTACAGAAGCATCAAGTTTCCTTTTACAAAAACAAAAATCTGACTGCAAGTTGTTAGAAGAAGTATAGTTTTTTCAGATAATTTGGCGTATTAACAAATTAAAAAAAGAATTGGAAAAACTGCGGAGAGGACTGATGAGTGAGAACTCTCAGGCGCGTCAAACGGAGATTCTTGTCCTTATTGAAAATCTTCTATAACAAGAGGAGATTTACTGGTTACAATGCGCACCTACCTATGGATTGAGTAAGATCCTTCAAGTAAGTTGTCATTGGTGTAAGCAATAAAAATTACTCTTTAAATATGTATAATTTATTAGTGTGAGGAAAATAAGCTTTATACGAACTTGTGATACAGAAGAAATAAAAGCGACAGACTGCGTAATAAAATTCTTTATCAAAAGGGGCAATATAAAGTGACATTCTTTTGCATTAAGATTTTATGCATCCAACCAAAAAGCGCATGACAATCTCTGCTTCTCTCTGCGAAGCACATATCTTTTATTTTTTAGTATTTACCTTTATGCAAAAGTCATGGTGATCTTCACCACTTCCTATATTTCATGTTTTCTTTTGACAAGCGTCACGTGTTGGGGAAAGATCTAGATGTATGTGATCATGAGTTATTATTGTTGACATTACCCTTGAGGTAAATATTTGGGAGGGGAAACTGTAAGCCCCTATCTTTCTGTGTGTCCAATTGAAGCTTTGATCTTATAAGCACCACATGAGTGTTAGCAATTATGAAAGACTAAAAGATGTTTTAGTATGTGGATTTGCTAAACAAGCTCTTCCATTGACTCTTTCTGATGTTATGATAAATTGCAATTTCTTCAATGACTAAGATCATATTTTGTTGATTCTCAATAGAGATCTTCATTCATACTTTATCTTGTGAGCGAATTGTCATTTTAGCATAAGAAATTATATGCGAATATATGTTGCTGTTCTTAACATGATCACGATACCTTCATGTACGTATTTTATTTTATCGACACCGCTATCTCTAAACATGTGCACATGAATATCATTTTCGGCTTTCGCTTGAGGACAAGCGAGGTCTAACCTTGTGGGAGTTGATACGTCCATTTTGCATTATGTTTTTATATCAATATTTATTATATTATGGGCTGTTATTTCACATTTGGTACAATACTTATGCATTTTCTCTCTTATTTTACAAGATTTACATAAAGAGGGAGAATGCCGGCAGCTGGAATTCTAGACCGGAAAGGAGCAAATCTCAGACCTATTCCGCACAACTCCAAAATTCCTAAAAATTTACGGAGAATTATTTTGGAATAAATAAAAAATTTTGGGCGAAGAAATACCAGAGGGGAACCCACCAGGTGGCCACAAGCCTGGGGGCGTGCCCTACCCCCTGGACGTGCCCTTAGGGCTTGTGGGCCCCGTGCCAGGTCTCCGGTGCCCATCTTCTGCTATATGGAGGGTTTTGACCTGAATGAAAATCTTAAGAGCTTTCAGGACGAAGCGTCGCGGTCTCGAGGCAGAACCTAGGCAAAAGCAATCTAGGGCTCGGACGGAGCTGTTCTGCCGGGGAAACTTCTCTCCGAGGGGGGGGGGGGTCGAAACGTCATCACCAACGATCCTCTCATCGAGAGGAGGTAAATCTCCATCAACATCTTCACCAGCACCATCTCCTCTCAAACCCTAGTTCATCTCTTGTATCTGATATTTGTCTCACAACTTTGGATTGGTACTTGTAGGTTTCTAGTAGTGTTGATTACTCCTTGTAGTTGATGCTAGTTGGTTTATTCGGTCGAAGATCATATGTTCAGATCCTTTATGCTATTAAATACTCCTCTGATTTTGAACATGAATATGTTTTTGAGTAGTTATATTTGTTCCCGAGGACATGAGGGAAGTCTTATTATAAGTAATCGTGTGAATTTGGTATTCGTTTGATATTTTGATGAGATGTATGTTGTCTTTCCTCTAGTGGTGTTATGTGAACATCGACTACATGACACTTCACCATTGTTTGGGCCTAGGGGAAGGCATTGGGAAGTAATAAGTAGATGATGGGTTGCTAGAGTGACAGAAGATTAAACCCTAATTTTTGTGTTGCTTCCTGAGGGGCTGATTTGGATCCATATGTTTCATGCTATAGTTAGATTTATCTTAATTATTCTTTCGTAGTTGCGGATGCTTGCAAGAGTGGTTAATCATGAGTGGGAGGCTTGTCCAAGTAAGGACAGCACTCAAGCACCGGTCCACACACATATTAAATTATCAAAGTAACGAACGTGAATGACATGAGCATGACGAGAACTAATTTGACAATAATTCACATGTATCCTAGGGAACGCTTTGCTTTATATGAGAGGTCGTCCATGCTTGTCCTTTGCTACAAAAAGGATTGGGCCACCTTGTTGCACCTTTGTTACACTTGATACTTGTTACCCGTTATGAATTATCTTATCACAAAACTATCTGTTACCGATAATTTCAGTGCTTGCAGAGAATACCTTGCTGAAAACCGCTTGCCATTTCCTTCTGCTCCTCATTGGGTTCGACACTCTTACTTATCGAAAGGACTACGATAGATCCTCTATACTTGTGGGTCATCACCGTCTTGAGTTCTTGGAAAGCTGCTGCTTCTAGGTATGTCCAACAAAATACGATGTTCTTCTTGAGCAAATCCGTCAGAGTCCGGCTGATGATGCCAAAGTTTTTGACGAATTTGTGGTAGTAACCTGCCAAACCCAAGAAGCAGTGCACTTCCTTGATGTTCGTTGGTGTTGGCCATTGTTGCACTGCTGCCGCATTTTTGCTGTCTGTCTGCACCCCTTCACCGCTGATCTCATGCCCGAGGTAAGTGTGTCTGGGTCTTGCAAAAGAGCACTTGCTTAGTTTGATTTTCAGCTTACGTTCGTCAAGCAATCTGAACACCTGACGCAGCAGCTCGCTGTGTCGCTCTAGAGTGGCACTGTAGACCAAGATGTCGACTACGAAAACGAGTACTCCATGATAGTTCAGTGGTGCCAGCACAATATTCATTCCCCCTTGGAACGTTGCAGGTCCCCCGGTGAGGCCATAAGCTAAGGCACGGAACTCGAAGTGGCCATGGTGAGTCTTGAACACTGTCTTGTGTCCGTCCTCCAGCTTTATGCGGATCTGGTGGTACCCCGCACCGAGGTCCAAGCTGGTGAAGAACTTGGCCCCCACTAGCTCATCAAGTATCTCATCAATGACCTGTTACTGCATTTAGGTGTCGATAATCCACACAAAACCGCCATGTGAGATCCGTCTTCTATACTAGCAGCACCGATCCGAGCTGCGCGCTTCTGGTGCGACCGCCTGCTTGGGTGGAGCCGTTGGCGGAGGTGGTGGCAGCGGTAGAGCGGTACATGGCACCGTGTGCGATGCCGCTGGCACGAAATAGTGACGCTCTTCACGCTTGTCTTCCCTGCGCATCGCCTCCATCACTTCTTCCTTTAAACAAGCAAGATCGACGGTACTATCGAGATATTTTAGTGGATGCAAAACAACAACTGCTCTAATTACTTTTTGGAATCCGTCAAGAAAGTGTGTGATAAAATACGATGGCTCCCACGACTCATGGTGTGCCATAACATTGTGCATGAACTGCATAATTTTTTTTAGCATACTCCATCACCGAACCAGTCTGTCTAAGCATGTTAAACTGATGCAACCGAGACTGAAATTCCTCTCTCCTAAACAGAACACAAACAACCTCTAGAGAAGTGCTCCAATCGGTGTAAACCAAATGAGCCTTGGTGGACTGCAACCAAGATAGCTCCCCGTCGATGAAATACATCGCGGCGCAACTCACCAATGTATCCGGACTAAGGGTACACACCCAAAAGTAGTCCTCACACTTCAGACGCCACGCTCTAGGGCCATCCCCGTCAAATAGAGGAAAATCAAAGCGGGGAGGTGGTGGAAACAGATGATAATTTCGGTCCCCAAAAAATGAATTCTCCCCTAGCATGAACTGTGGATCGTGCGTACCCGTGACCGGAGGCGCCCGCGGGGTGTGTTCCCCCAGTGTCATCCCCCGGTGAAGTGTTGTCCTGCCGTGGCCATTGCCATCCTGAGGTTGTGGAGGAGGCTCTCCCGGTCATGGATGAGACGTGTCCACCACGTGACCTGGAATCGGTGGCAGATCTGCCAATCGGATCGACGGTGGTTGGATCAGGAGCGATGCTTGGGGCTGTGGTTGCGCCTGCGGAAGATGTGGCGCGACAGGAAGGCATGTCGTTGGAGCAACTTGGGGCGTCGCCTGCGGCTCCGCCTCCTTGGCCGTGCTCCGGAGCTGCGTGCGCAGCGCAGGTCGCCCACCTCGACGCAGAGTTCTTCCACTGAATACTCGATCGCCGGCCTCCACCCTTGGGACTCGAGGACGACCGGATGGATCTCATCAATCTTCGCCGTCATCGCCGCGATCACTGCCGTCAGGTCCACCAACGCCTTGCCATGTTCCTCCATGGTGTTGGCCTTGCCGCGCCTCGTCTGGATGATGGAGGGAAAATGCCTCGCCAGGGTCGATCGACGGAATTGGTGGGGAGGAAAGGTTCTAATCACCAAGTGTTATGGTCTCGGATCGATCTATAGCATCTGGGTGTCCCAATTACAGTTAATTCATGCAGGCAGCAAGTGTTTGGTAAGAGGGGATCGAGATAAGATGCCGCCGCCTACAGCCGTCTAGTTTCTGCAGGTCCTAACCGGCGCTCTCAGCGCCAGTTTTGATTACTAGCGCTCCAAGGTGCTTCTACTGGGCCGGCCCAGTATTACTTTGTTCGCTGGCAGGCAACGCAGAAAAATTTGAGCCAAAAAAGAAGAAAGCTGCAGGATCGAACTCGCGCCATGATTGTAACGTACGAGTATGGTTAACCACCACACAAACTTGGAACTAGCGACTAAATGAACAAAAAAATTGACCAAACTTTTAAAAACATCAACATTTATTGTAAAAATGAACAAAAAAGTTGAAATTTCAAATGATGAACGATTTTTAAATACACATTGCACATTTTCTGATATAAGCTGAACAGTTTTTAAATACATACTGAACATTTTTTTATGTATGCTGAACAAATATTTAAATACACATTGCACATTTTTGTGACATACGCTGAACAATGTATAAATATGCATTGAACATTGTTGTGAATATATGCTGAACAATTTTAATATACCCAATGAACATTTTCTTAAATATGTTGATATACGATGAACATTTTTGTATATAAATATGCAATGAACTGTGTATAAATACACGAAAAAGAAACAAAAACTTCATTGAATTTGAAAGAAGTTCACCGAGTTTCAAAAAAACACCGAGTTTGAAAAAACAGTTGATTGAAATTGAAAAAAAAAGTTCATAAGTTTGAAAAAAGTTCATTGAGTTTTAAAAAAAGTTCATCGAGTTTGAGAATAGTTCATCAAATTCAAAAAAAGTTCATCAAATTTAAAAAAATTATCAAATTTGAAAATAGTTTATCAACTTTCAAGAAGAGTTCATCGATTTTGAAAAATAGTTCACGCATTTAGCAAAAGAGAAAAGAAAAAAAAACAAACTAAATCTTCAAAAGAAAGGAACAAGAAAAAAGGAGGAAAGGACAAAAGAACGTAGAAGATGCAGTTAGGCACATCAGATATCTATGGCGGATTGGTTAGTGGTGCTCGGAATCAGTGAAGGCGTCGTGGGTTCGAATCCCTGTCTGGCTTTACCTTGCTTTAACATTTTTGCGGAATAGAGCAGGAAAAAAATAAGAAGATGGGCCGAGCCCAAGTCGCTTGAGGGGTATGCGCCCGATTGCGAAATGGCTGTAAACGGGCGCTGAGGGCGCCGTTTAGGAATTACCCGCCTTCAGCCGCTTAAGTAGTCGCTTGGTTTTCCACACCGTGGGCGAGTACCGGTTGTTGGGCCTTCTCACCCTCTTGGTCGGCTCCTGGACCTGGGCCTCTGGTGGGTCTCCGTGGGCGGTACCAGCCTGGGCCGCTTAAGTAGTCACTAGGTTTTCCATGCCGTGGGTGAGTACCGGTTGCTGCGCCATCTCACCCTCTTGGTCGGCTCCTGGACCTGGGCGGGTCTTCGTGGGCGGTACCGGCCTAGGCCATAACAAATTCTACTTCCTAAATAATCACAATACTCAACAAAGAGTCCTCTACACAAACATTATTGAATTAGTAGCACATTTTTTGTTCTTGCGAAAGGAATTAGTAGCACATAGGAGGCAGCGAAATGTTGGCATAACATTCTCAATGACGTCGGCATAACGTCGTGTGCATAGGTTTTCGGACGGAGCTGTGGAGGAACTGTAGTTCTTCACCAGTTACATTATGCGGTCTTGATCTGCACTTGCCATTCTATAGTTGGTGAGAAATTTTATTTATTTACGAAATTATCACTTAAGACATAAATCCTTTTTTTTAAGTTAGGGGCTGGTTGTAGCTCATCTAAATTCCAATCATCATAAATTTTAGCAATCCCATCAAGAGATCCCTAGCTTCACTCGCTGTGTGCTGGGGCCGGTAGTGGCGGCGATGTGGGTTGCAGATGGCGGTGGAGCTAGGGAAGGGGCGGTGAGGACAAAGCAGGTGACAGGAGAGAAAGAGGGTAGGTAATCCAGATACCGGTCGTGTGTGCATATATGCACACACCACTAGTAGGTGCCAGGCTGTGCGCGCCATTAGTAATCTACTCCCTCCCTCCGGCAATACTTACCGGGAAAAAAATAGACGTATTTTACATACAGCTATTTTTATTCATTTTTCCGACAAGTAATTCCGGACGGAAGGAGTATTTACTACTAGGTTACACTACTGTAATGTTTACCGGTGGCGTATGTCATTATATGCATGTTACTAATAACCATCCTATGGATAAGGGTTTCTTAAGTATGATTGGTTCCATGACCAATCTGCGCCCCGGAGATGAGCACACCTAGAATTTCCTTCCCTTTTCACGTCTGCCCCAAAGTCTGAAAGTATGGGGTCGATCCAACTAAATTCCTTAGACATAAGAAAGCAGATTCAATTCGACCATATTCGTATTTCCGTGCTCGAGCTGGGTGTGAGCGAGCGATCTCGCACCGCCAAAACCCTTCCTTTTAGAGGGAAAAAGGGGTTGTGGGGGTGCACGAATGATCATGTACTCACATCTTCCACTACTCTTACCCTAGCGCGAAGCCTTAGATGATCTACCATAGTATTTAATTACTTGTTTGATCCACAGTTCAAAACCTCTGTGCGAGAAGTCCAAAAACCTAAACACATTTCATATCACCAATAATATTTTATTTTTCCATACAACCCACTGGTTGGGTTCCACAATCTCACTAAAAAAAAATCTTTGACATAAAAATATAACAAGGGGTCGACTCAGCGTCCTAAGGCTTCGAGTTTGTCGATTTTGCATCTAGTGCGCATGAGAGACAGGCGCATAATGCATTCTCGCATATTCCCCCATGGTATCCCACGGCTTTGCACTTTTGGGCGCAAGCCTCTGGGGAGATGCAATAAGGGTCTGCGGGTTGGTGCTCGCAATTTCGCGCATCTACAACCATGTACGGAACAAATAGATTTTGTCATAACACAAAAAAGATAACATACATACAAATCTAAGAATCATGCACATGCAACTGTATTGCTTACCGGAAGCTGCAAGGAGGAGTGTCAATATGAACACGGACATGACGAAACTGGCGGCGAGCCTGCCAGCCATGATCAGCCGAGCAACAGAGTACCAAACACTAGCTAGCTTCAGCTTAATTTGAGATCTGGCTAGCTATCAGGAAGCAATGTATGTGTGTCGCCTGGTTTACTTGTACATGTGTGCATATATAGGGAACCACGGGTGGTACGCATACCGGAATTAGGAATCCATATTTGGTAATAATTAATTTGATATCTATATTGACCACGATATGCTTATTTGGTCATAATTAATTTGATATCAACATTGAGCACGATATGCATATCAATTCCTACCATAATATTTTTTTGAGACATAATTCCTACCATAATAAGATACGTCTAGTTTTTTTAGCACTAAGAGACATCTAGATTTTTTTTGAGACTTTTTTGTTTTGAGAGACCTCTAGATTTTCTTAAGAGAGCAAATAGTTAACGAGCGCTTCTTCGGGAGCCTTGCAATGATTGGTGCCACTTGGCGCGCTCTCAGTCATTCGCCACGTGTCGCGTTCTGGACGCTCCCTCTGGGTTTTGTCTTTTTATTTTTCTGCACGCGTTTTTGGCTTTTTAAACGGTTTTTTCCGGTTTTTTTTTTGCAACGTTTTGGTTTTCCACCGGTTTTCCTTAGCTTTTCGATCACAAAAAAATCGAAAAAAGAAAAAAAATCACAAAAAAACGCATTTTCTTTTTTTTTCCTTTAGTGAGAGTCACGGTTTTACTTCCGCGAGAGGCACGGTTTTGCTTTCGCGAGAGTCACGGCTGTGCCTCTCGGAAACGGAAAAAGAAACACGTTTTCTATTTATTTTTTCTTTCGCGAGAGTCACGGTTTTGCTTCCGCGAGATGCATGGTTGTGCTCGGAAACAGAAAAAAAACGCGATTTCTGTTTTTTTTCCTTTCGCGAGAGTCACGGTTTTGCTTCCGCGAGAGGCATGGTTGTGCTCGGAAACGGAAAAAACGCGGTTTCTGTTTTTTTTCCTTTCGGGAGAGTCACGGTTTTGCTTCCGCAAGACGCACGGTTGTGCTTTCGCGAGAGTCACGGCCGTCCCGCTCGGAAAAAAAAACATGTATTCTATTTTTTTCCTTTCGCAAGAGTCACGATTTTGCTTCCGCGAGAGGCACGGGTGTGCTTCACGAGAGTCATGACCGTGTCTCCTCGGAAACGAAAAAAAACCGCGTTTTCTCTTTTTTTTTCGCGAGAGTCATGGTTTTGCTTCCGTGAGAGGCACGGTTGTGATTTCGTGAGAGGCACGGGCGTGCTTCTTTCGAGAAGGGAAAAACCCATGCTCCCGGTTCGGGGTTTTTTGTCATGTTTTCTTTGAAAAAAAGTTCATCAAAACCTATCAACATTTGTATCTAGTTTTGAAGATCTCGACGCGAGGAATCTAGCGGTGAAAGCGGTTCAAGATTTGGACGCACGGTTTAAAAGATAAAACGTTTCGAATAAACGGATCTATGAAAAAAACTCACAGGTTGCGACAAGTGGCGAACATGCAGCACGTCACTTGTTGCAACCTGAAGAGGTTGGAGTGATCTTTGCAACGAGTACTTCTCAACTAGTGATTTCGTTGTCGCTTAGGCTACATCTATTATTGTATTGGGCTGCGACCCATTGGCCATTGGGCCAAGGGTCTTGTTAATTACTGGACCTGGCGCCTCCCATTCCTTTCACTCATCCTTATCGTGTTTGTCTCCAAAAAAAAACTCATCCTTGCCGTGTGAAAGCGAGGGGTGAGCAGGAGAGATATGGCAAAGAACTTGTAACGAAATTCCCCACTCTGCCTAATCCTTTTTTTCTATCAGGGGTAAAATGATGGTATTAATCTCTTTTCTGCGGGTAAAAAAGATGGTATTACTCAATAGCAAATTAAGGAGTTCTTCCCTACACAAACTAGGGATATTATCCAGTCCGGATTGGATCGAAACAATAGCATGATCGTCCATTCAACCAAAATTAGCGAGAACATGGCTAATCTTATTTTGCTCTCTAGAGATATGAGTATCCACACACTCTCTTTCACCCATTAGTATCTTCACCTCATGAAACACCATGTCATATTCCTGTCCTGCTGCTGAAGTTCACCAACTGCACCATTTGAAGGTATTCAACAACAATAGGTAGTGTAGATAAGGAACTTTTCAAAGCACGGTACACGAGCCGTGAGCGCCGCCAGGGAAAGAGCCCTCGTACCCAACCATCGCTAGGGTTTTTCGTACCTCCAGCCGCCGGTGACGCCGGTCTGCCTCGTCTCATGTTGCCTTAGGGCCATGAAGGCGTTGGGGATCCCGACCCTTGCTGGCGGGAGGGCTTCATTTTGGATGTTTTTCTGAGTTTTCCTAGGTTTGTATCCTGCTCAGAGAGATGAGGCGGCGGCGGCTCTAACGAAATTCCCACTCTGCCTTTGGCTCATTTTAGTGCTTGTAGTCGTCGCTAGATGATCTACTGGATGTAATTTTTTTTTTTGGTATTCATTGTACTATCATGATTGATAATGAATAGACTGGAAGTTTTACCGCAGAAAATAAATAGGTAGTGCCTTCCATACACTCAGCCAGCTTAGCATGCAACACATCGGGGCATGACCACACCAACCTCCCAAACTAGTTGTAACTAGATCTAGTCATAGTGGATATGTCTGAAGGTCCTGTTGGTCCTATTATATTAGGTAGACCTTTTTACGAACCGCTTAAGCTATAATCAACGTTCATGAGGAAAATGTAAGATTTGATATTTCCTCGCGAGATCCTTTTGTGAGACATTTTCCCAGAGAAAAGTCTAAGGTCTACTGCAATGAAGGCATCGTTTTAAATGTCCGGAGCTATGGTATGGGCGTGCTCCTGCCGAAGAACACATGATCGTTATCTCGGTCGTTCTAAACGACTGAAAATAGAAACGATTAATGGGAGGTAACCCATGTTCATCGCTGGAGAAACAAAGAGAGGAAGATGGGGGTCCAACTGACTTGTGGGTCCCACCTTCCAACTCACTTAGTGCTTGGAGTAGATGTTGTCTTGGACATCTTCAGTTTGGTCAGTCTTCTTTAGGCCTTATTGTTGTTCGTTCCTTTCTGCCTCTGCACACTTTGCCAAGGCATGGGGTTCGCCTCTTTCCCACGCCACTGTATATGGGATATGACAGGTTTGATATGATCCTCATCGTTACTGAAAAATTCACTAAGTGCGACCATTTCCTTCCGCTAGCACATCCCTTCACAGTGCTGCAGGTTGCATGAGTAATTCCATCCCTAGTTTCCCGCTATGATATTATGAGAATATGTCGATAACTGACTTTGTGCGCTATTAAACCAGGGCAAGTTAGAAAAAAAAATTCAGATCAGGGATATACACATCAATCAGATGCAATATACAACTCCAGGAGCTTTGATGCCAAAGCGCGACATGTATGACCTACATGTTGCCAATTTAGCAAGCCCAGTCGCAAGTTGCCATAGTTTGGTACTCCTTCCGTAAACTAATATAAGAGCGTTTAGATCACTAAAGTAGTAATCTAAACACTCTTATATTAGCTTACAGAGGGAGTACATACGAAAGGTCCCGACCTGTTCGAACCATATATTTCAATGAGATAGTTGTGTGTGATTTATTATAGGGCCAGTCCCATCTACTCTCTCTAGACCGAGTGCCTTTGAAGGTTCAGCCCACATTCATCTTGACACATCACCGCTCCATTGTTAGTACTCCCGTCGGTGACCCTAATAGCCATCAAGCCGTCGCGTCAATGCGATGATGTTAGTATTGAGGAAAGCAACTCCAATAGCTATCAATCGGCCAAAGTACGATGGCGCATGTTGCCTCCTAGACCCGCTGACGCTCACAACCAATGTGCTCTTGTTGAGTAGCGAGCCTGCGATAATAGCAATAAGTTATCAACATGTGGAGGCACAAATTCAAGATTTTTCCTTGTTGGAGAGGAATCTGATCTTACAGTTATAGTCCACCCAACCCAAGCGCATCTTGTCCAAGTCATACACAAATAATTTATCAAGTAAGACAAGATCTGACACAAGAGAGGCTTATCCGTTAGCAAGAATAATATTGTGCTTAAGACCTCAAGATTGGACAATTTACTTTAATTAGTTGCTGATGTGATTATGTGAATCTAGTTCTTCAATGTCTTTTCAAGTAATTAAGGCCATGGTAGAATACTTGCATAGCCAGTGTTCATATCAATATAATACCAGAGATTAAAACAACGAACATGGAGTCAAAAGCCATGATCAACCTGGGACTCATTTTAGACTAACTATGACTGAACAAGAGTCTCAAAAATCTCATAGCTAGGTGTGCAGCTTATAGTGGACGACTAACCTCCAAGTACAATGGTATGCTCGTAACCCTCGATGCTGCGTTGAAACGCAATGCACCACATTTCGAGGTCGTCCTGCAAAACATGATATGTTATTATTACATTTGGGGCAAAGTCCCCACTACCAGTTCAACAGATATACAATCGCAGAGAATATTAATAAGGCTACGATCGTAATGTTTCGGAACTTACATAATAACCCTCAAGCACAAGATAGTTTTTTGGCCCCACTGTCATTGGAGCACCACCCTCAAAATAAAGTGTCACTACTGGAAGTAGCGAGACATTGCTAGTGGATACGTAAAACAATTTGTCAGATAATTTACAAAATTGAAGAGCATAAATTCTTGAACTTATTTCCAAGAAATTACCTGCTGGAAACTTTATAACATTGGGTCCCAGTATTCGTTACATAAGACTGTGCAGATCGAGGAACAGAATGATTTATCTGCAAATAGTCAAATACTAATTATTACGGCTGCAGTGGCAAAATAAAATTAAATAAATAATCTTAACTGATCAATTATTGTTCTTAGACAAACAGAGAAAAAAATGCGGCACATGAAGAACTCACTGCCTTAAGAAGTCGATCATAGACTTCGTCCACAAGGTAAAACGATGGTGCTCCTGAATCCAAAAAAGTTCCTTGCGTACGTGATGTTGTAAACAAGGAAGAGTTTGTGTGGACATTTTCACCATTGACAGCAATGCTCTCCATGTTCAGGCTGTAACGTGGCCTGTATTTTATTCAGAAAACGTAGTTGGTACGAAAATTCAGGAAGTTATACTGGGAATGGTAGACTCTACATTCCACAGCACAAAGATAAGCTAGTTTTATTTGTTGCCTGTAACCACATAGGTCAGCACATGTTTTGAGAAAAATGGAATGGATGGGGGAAAAGAGCATCAATGTACACATCATATTTGCGAATTAAAATACTGCACAACTAAATTAAGATTTAGTGTTGGCAAATTAAATATTATATGCAAATAAATTCAACTAGCAGCTGTACTCTAGGAAGATTAAGATAAGGTGTTAGATGAGATAAGGCAATGATGTTGTAATTGGCCCGATCAGTTATTACATTTCAACAACACCATTTTATCATCCATATACTTACCACCAAACAGGGACCAAAATAGAGCCGTGCAGAATTATGAATTTGAAATTCTGAGGTCGAAATTATTCCAGGAAAAGGAACCTACTGTGATGGAACAAGTGGAGTAAATACAAGTCCAGGCTCCACAACTTCACCAAGAACAAGGAAGCCACCGCCGTCGTCTGAACTTGTCAAGCAGTGAGAGAAGGCCTTAGGAGAAACCCCCTGAGAGCTCAGTTGCAATATAACAGATGGCGCATCCTTTCCAAACCCCATAAATCCATCTGTTGGCACTGGCCCTGAGAGCGAGTTGCTACACCTGTTATAAGTTGATAGTTATTAGCAATAACTTTTGTAAAGTCCATTAGGCTCATAGGGAATTTATAAGATGCATTACTCAAAGAGAAATGTACCCAAAAATGACAGAGGCAGAAGTGACGGTGGCCGACTCATTTTTATTTTCCATGACAGTGTCGAAACGCATGATATCAGACACGTAATACCCTTCCGTGGTAGTTTCATCAGCATACGCCTGCGAATAACGACATTGGTTGCTTGGAGTATCCGAGGCTGGACAGACGGAATGCCCTGTTTTTAGAGCATCTCTACAGATGTCATCAGAGCATGATATGTTGGATGATGTTGAGGAATTGCTGGGGCTGTACAAGGAGGCCTGAAATAAGTAGAATGATAAAGCATGAGTGCATCACAAGGGAGAGAAAATATAATCCAAAAGTAGATGCCTTTTCCAATCAAATGGATTAGATATGGGAGAATGGTCGTCTTACATCAAGTAGACCTGACGTGGAGCAATCAGTGCAGGGGCTGCATCTAAGCCACATGAGGTTGCTACCGGTGTCGAACTGTAGAGAGTACTCTTTTGGTGGGTTACCCAATGTCACGCGGGTATAATAGATCCTGCAAGTTCAAACTTCAGATATAATAATAAAAAAGGAATGCCATAAGATGAAGTTGATCAATCATAAGACAGACATGCGACGGGCGAAAAGATAGTTTCACTTTGTGCTTGCCACATTGACAGAAGAAAATAAATTCAGTACATGCCATGTGGGGTATAAAAGCACTGTTCAATGGTAAAGATCATAGTGAAGAGACATCGTTATGTACACCGGCATGGCGCCAAAGTAACATGCTGGTTTCTGGGATACAGAGAAGCCACGGACGATGGTTCAGATTTGTAATAGCCAGACAACACCTTTTTGGGTGGAAAATGGACTAGCAAAGGCCCTTTTTCACAGTCAGTCACCTGCTCTGTTTTCACATGGGCACACTTAGACCAAATGTTGGCATTCCAGACGGTCGGCTTAATGGATCTGGCCAAAGTTTACGCTATAGATTGAAAGGAAACATGTAACAGTCCCAGTTGCAGAGTACTAACTAGTAATTCAGAGAAAGCTCAGAATGATCGTCTCTTGATGAAATTCACCGATAGCACATGACACCCCCCTGGACAAATTGGGTTATGAGCAATGGGGTGCTTATTTCGGTGGGAAGGATTACATGTGCAACTAAGACTTGGCCTAAAACCAGTGGTCTCATACAAGGGTACAGGGAGGTCACTTGTGCTACAAATGGTCTCTTTGTTTTCAGTTTCCAGCCCTGTTTTCCCATGCCCTGAGACCTGATATTTCAGACGACAACTGTAGAAGAAATGTTGCCACCTGATTTTGAAACGATCAGGTTCTCTCTTGCGAGATGAAGGGCTTCAGAGTTTCAGAGTTTGGGGATGCAGAGGTGCATAAGGAAAGCTAAATCACCTCTGGCACAGAAAGAAGATAAGATGTCCATTCAGAAACTGAACGGAGGCGAGCATGTCAGTTATCCTCTGTTCTCTTTATTTTTGCTTTGCCAGTTTGTACAGTAGTTTGTAAATCTCATGTTTGTACCCCCTAGCTGCAGTTTTACGTCGTACTCCCTCCGTCCGGAAATACTTGTCACTGAAATGGATGTATCTAGATGTATTTTAGTTCTAGATACATCCATTTTCATCCATTTTAATGACAAGGAATTCCGGACGGAGGGAGTAGTTAGATTGAAATGAAACAGTCGACCTCACCGAGCATCGACCGGGTACAAAACAGAGAAAAATCCCCTGTATACCACTGCTCTCTGCATGCCACTACACTGATCAAAAGAAACAGCGCTCTACAAGCTACAGCCCATACTATACTCCAGCTAGCTTGAGACAGGGCTCGGCCGCCGCCGGTTGTGCTAGCAGAAGCCAAAAGAGAGCAAGTGAGAAGAGAAGCTCACCCGGGCAAGCGCAGCAGGCCCAACTCCGGCACGCCGCTCCTTTTAGCCAGCCGCGCCATGCCCTGCTTCTGGATGTGCTCCAGGCGCGCCGCGGACAGCGGCACGGTGCGCTCCAGCATCAGCGTGGGCGCCGGCGCACTCGTTTGCTTCCCCACGGCAGGTGCGGCGGATGCCAGGAGCACCGCCACGGCCATTACACGCACCGCGGCCGCTGGCTTCATCGGTCGGATCAGCCCACAGATTTTGCAGAGCGCCGGCGGTGGAGGAACGAAGGCGAGGCAGGGGAAAGTGAGGGCACGGCGCTCCTCTGGCTCCGCTCACTCGTGGTGCTCGAGGGACGGCAGAGCGCACGCCCGCCTCCAACGGGCACCTTCGTTATTGCATCCCCGTTTCGTTTCTGGAAATATTCGCCTGGCCGAATAAAAATGCTCCGTGCGGAGTACCCTTATCATCATGACACATGCTCCACCGTAAAAATAAAATGTCCCCGCAAAAAATTGGCAGACAAAAATGTTTTGTATGAATCAAGGAAGAGCACAAGTACAAAGGTGTGCATGTATTTTCCTCACTTTTACCGGGAACAAAAGCCAAATATGGGCCAAAATTTGGTGGTTTGGGGAATTAACAACCTTCTAAGCCACCCTGATCTAAGAATAATAATATTCTACTCCATCCCCCATTTTCTTTAATTCCTCATATATTTAGCTTTTGCCCGCAAATTTTTTCTCCTCGAGGAGAGGCAACTCTCAGTAGAAATGGGAAAGCTACAGTGCCGTCCGTGGCTCCTGCCGCCGCAGCACATTTCGCACCAGCCACTCCCCGACCCACCCGTGGCACCTCCCTCCACGTTGTCTCTCGCGAGATTCCAACATATATTTTTTTTATCAATTTTCCGTTCAACCCATCGTCTCTGGCCGCGACAACGATCCTCCCCATTGTCCTCGGCCATGAGCAAAGCTGCACGACACACATAGGAGCAAGTGAAAAAAGTCACCTACAAGGAGAAAACATACTGAGAAACTTGACCACCGGCCTCCATCGTCGATTCTGACGAATCGTTGCTTTTCGGACCACACCATCGCCCGACTGGAAGAAGGATGAGGAGAACGAGCCCATGGAGGATGAATTTCGCCTACTTTCTCATTTCCTTCTTTGCATGCTTACATCCCGCACAGTGAACCTCCATCAAATTACTTTTTGGGAACATCTAAACCCTAGCTAGCTCTTGAACATCATCTAGTGGGGAGAAGTCATCGTTAGCCGCATGGACAAAAGAACAAGGTAGAAAAAGATGAAGAATGGGTTCCATGTGGGGATTAAGTTTGAAGGATGGGCTAGGTGCACAAAAGTTTAATTCCTCAAAATGTCGGGAATTAAAAGGATGGGGGATGGAATGGGGATTAAACAATGGGGAGTCCACCGGAGATGCCCTTAGGACAGTGTCACACTTTGGGGGCGTACTTAATTTCCTCACTTTTAAGATGACCTAGGAGCAGGGTAGCGCCTAAGCTACCGCCTCACCCGACGAGACCACGAGACCACTCTTGCTCCATCAGTCGCTACGGTGACGCGAGTGGGCAGGGACCCTTGCTTCCGTGCAGTTGAGGTAGAGTTAGGAATAAATTTAGGTTTTAGTCTTCGATCGGCAGTGACAAGATGATGGTTTCGCCCATCGGCGTGGAATAAAGTCTAAACATAAAAGGAACAAAAAATGGGATAAAGAATTGTGAATAATATATAAATCTAGAGGTAAAATGGGAAATTAAAAACCTAAAAATAATAGAGGAAAAAATAACAGAAATTGGAAACAAATATAAAAAAGGAAAGGGTTAGAATAATGGAATTAAATGGGAAAAATAAAGTGAACAAATCAAACATTAATTGAACACTTTGTACTGAAAATTCTGATTAAAAAATTAAAAAATATAATGGAGGAGAAAATAGGAAACAAGTTGGGGCAAAATAGAAAAGATGGAAAAGCATCAGAATAGTTGAATAAAATGGGAAAATAAAACAAAAATATCATATGTAATAAATGAAAATAACTAAAAAAATCAAAAATAAGAAAGAAAAGGGAATATACAAGAAGATTTAGTGTTGCTGAGAAAATACCCCAGTGGATCGGCGTAATAAGACAGCTGAGAGAATGTACACATGGTTGCTTGCTACTGCTATGATTTGAGGGGAGCATTTTGTTCCGTGGCTGGCCGGCATTCCACAAGCCTACTTAGGTGTTCTCTTCTGTTAGGCGGAAATTTTCTATGTAGATCGTGAGTGTTGGTGCTTTATGATCTACATCGATGACTTCTCGGCTACTATCTCTACAAGCTCCTGGTTATCAGCGATTTTGTTCTGCTGAGATAGGGACTCAGAGGGGGCAACAAGCTTTGCGCATGATGCGCCGCGTGTAGATGCAAGGGGAAGAAGACTTAAGTACCCACAAAGACCTCAGTGTATTTTGCAATATCTGCAAGATTCTGTCAGCTAAACATATGATCTTTGACCTTTCCTCAAAAAGGTGTACATGTATTGTATATATTAGATGGACAAAGGTGATAAACTTCACCTCGTTTAATTTTAAAGTTTTCCTCTCTGTGATTTTTCTTTAATGCAAATAAAGAGGTAACTTTCTAAATAACCTATAGAGTTATAAATAATACAAATAATAATTGAACATTTCATGCAATAATATAAATAGAATATGAGGTAAGGTACTCACTGAAAAATAAAAGGAACATATAATGAGAAAAATAATTACGAATAAAAATAGACATCAACCTAATTTTTTTAATGGAGACTAAAACATCAAAAAGGATTTGGAATAAAATTGGAAAAGCGTCAGAATAATGGCGTAAAATGAGAAAATAAAGTGAACAAAATAAATGTTAACTGATGATTTTACATGGAATGTGAGGTGAAAAAACAAGAGCTAATCACTAGAAAACAAGGGGAACGGAAAAATGAGACAAAAAGTTAAGAATAATAATAGACATTAATCTTAACAAATTGAAAATTAAAACATAAAAAATAAAATAGAACAAAAAGGGAATTGGTGCAAAATATAAAGAAGGAAAAGTACCAAAATCGTGGAATAAAATGGAAAATAAAGTGAACAAAACAAATATTAAGTGAAGATTTTGTACAGTAGGTTAGATAGAATATGGTGTGGAAAATCTTGGACTACTCACTAGAAAATAAAGGGAACAACACCGTTAGCTGGAGAGAGACGAAGACTAAGAAGAAGACTATGTCAACACTTAATCTGGCTTTGCTTCAGTTTTCTGATATTTGTATCATAGCCGCCTTGACTATACAAAGTGGCTTGGTGGCCAACAAATAAGCTGATCACTTTATAGGTTTAATTGTCATGCTGCTGAGATTTACAAAAACTATACATCCACATCTCTCTATTGCAGGTGCTACGCATTCACTTCTTTTGTTCCTACAACCCGCCTTATGCTATTTCGCCCATCACACTATGTTCCTATGCTTCAACAACTGAGGCAGAGTGTGGCATGATTTTAGTTTTGAAAACCTGACATGCAATTACTGGTTTCGTAACTTTTGTTACACATGAAAAACTGAAGGTTATTTGTTCAGTCTCTAGCAGTTCTAGTCACGAGACACTTACTGACTTCCTTGGATTTAGGCTGTGTGTATGTTTTAAACTTTTAATTTCACTTCTGTACTTCCTGAAACCTCAGATTTATTTGCTGACTACTTCTGTTTTGCACAAATTGCAGTAGGGGAAAGGAACGAACCGCGCTGTCCTTCCAGATAATTTTGTCTTGTTAAACACCATGCTGAGGATATAACATTTATTATCGTACCTTCTTACAAACATGTGAGATGTATGTCTCGTGCTCCGGTGCAGTTCAGGCTGCAATCTATTGGAGTGTCGTCCATTCGAGTGATCTTTTATTGATACTATAGGCCTGTTTGGATTCCCTCCTCTCCACAACTCCGCTCCCGAAGCTGGAGGAGCGGCGGTTCAAAATCACGGAGTGAGGAAGGAGGCACTCCGCAGATCCTGAGATTTCACGGAGCGGGAGGATTACTGAACAGCCTCTATATTTTGCAAGTTAGCTAGCAAAAATTTCCGGGACACAGCCCAGTTGTTTTCCCACAAAAAAAAAAACTCTGCCCAGTCATAATATTCAAGCTTTGAAATGTCTGTGACTGCTTCAACGTAGTCGCTTCTTACAAAATCCTTTGAGGAAGGTGGCAAACAGGGCCTCAACCAGAGCAGTGTACTCAACCAGAGCAGGAGAAGCGACGACAGTCCATCTACTTCTAGCCCGGCATCAGTCCCCGAGTCTGGGTCGGCGCCTCCACCGTAGGAGGCACTAACACCTGCATCCCGAGCCAATCCCGGTGGACTGGTGGGGACACAACCCTGAGACTGCCGACGGCCGCCAACGAGCTAGCCCCGGGCCCTTGGCCAGGCCGGCTCACACGACACCATGTCCATGGTCACCGACGCTGATCGGCGCACCGACACACCACTACCACGACCACCACCATCCAGCACCGTACCCGCAAGGAGACTCGCGAGCACCTCCTGGGCCGAGCCCGAGCACTCCTACCCGAAGCACATGCTCCGATCCGCCCCGGGCCCTGTTTGCCCTCATCACCTTGTATCGTTCGACCCTGTACATCTTCCAATGTTGCTTTATATATAAAGCGGGGCGAAAGCTTGTTTCGAGAAGGTGTCGTGCCGTTTTTTTTTTGCGAACAAAAGAAGTGCCGCTTTTTTTTTTCAAATGAACATCTTTTAATATTCAAATGAAAAAAAGCTTTGAGGAAGGTACCATGATCATTTTCAATCGTTTGGAAAAAGGGATAATGACTTTTGAAGCTAATTAGCACTTCATTTGTATGTTTGTTCTGCTTACAAGCGGCATGGAAAAAAAATGTTCATGAATTCAAATAATGTCTATATTTTTACAAAAAAAGTTGTTCATTTTTAAAAAATATTTGTGAATTTTAAAAGATGTTCCCGTTTCAAATTTTGTTCGCGTATTTCTGAAAGTGTACATAATTTTTAAAAACATTTTCAGGATTTAAAAAATGTTTCATGTTTCCTATAATATTCAGATACTTCATACCTTTAAATCTCCTCGGTTGAAAGGAAAAGTAGATATAATAATTCATGGGCCTTCTCTGCGCGTACGATGACGTCACAAAACTCTTAAATGCCCTCGATCAATGATGGAAAAATAGCGGATTGATTAAATCACACTCAGCGAAACCGAGAAGCTGAATGTTCCTTTTTCACGTGCATACAAGGTTTTTCTTGCACATATAATTCTCATTAACTTTAAATGCATTTTTTTCTCCCGTTGCAACGCACGGGCATATATGCTAGTTACATACTTATTACAACGAGTGGTTCCAACCTCTTGGAGTCATATTGGCTAGACCCTTAATTATTTAGATGAGATAGTTATGTGTGTTTTGTCCTAAGACTGCTCCAAGTCTCTCCAGAGTGGCTTCGAAAGATGCAGCCACATTGATCTTGACGCGTACCGGACTGTTGTTAGTATTCCCGCCCAAGACTCGAATAGTTGTCGAGCTGCCATAGTGTGATGATGTTAATATTGACTATAGCAACCCCGATAGCTATCAATGTGCTGCAGTATGATGGTGCATGGCGCCTCAGTGACCCGCTGATAACAATGTTGGACTTATCGAGTAGTGAGCCTGTGATAAGAGAAATGAGTATCAAGATATGTGGGCACCAATTACAGAAATTTAGATTGGTAGAGAGGAATGTGATCTCACAGTTGTAATTTACCCAACCAATGTGCATCTTCTCCAAGTCATAGACAACTATCTTATCACGTATAGCAAGATCTGCCACAAGAGGGACTAATCAGTTAGGACTTAGCAAGAACAATATCGAGCTTGACTTCTCATGATTTAAGAATTTATTGTCGCTACTTGCTAGTTCATTGCTAATGCAAGGCTCGTCTTTATGAACTTATTTATTAGTAAGGCTCTTGGTTGCATGAGAGAATCAGCCGGTGTTCATATGCAAAGTAGCTTTTGACAATTTCAGAGGTTAAATAAAAGTCTAGTGTCAAAAGCCATGACCCCCCTCATTTTAATACAGTTGGCTTGCAAAACTATGTTCACTACTGTTTCTAGGATAAACAAACTTTTGTTGATCAGCTTTATTCATTTGAGGAAACCATGACACAATAATAGTCATGTCTAATAGCTAGATGTGCAGCTTGTACTAGCTAATTTATTTAATGAGCAGATGAGTAACCTCCCAGAATAGTCGTGTGCTCGTAACACTTGAGTTCCCTGCTCCTTAGAAAGCCTATGCACAAGAAGCTATTGTTGTCCTACAAAACATGATATGATATTATTACAATTGAGATAAGTTCCCCCAAAAATAGTTAATCAAGCGTTCAATTGAGAGTCAATTTCATAACGGTAGCTTCAGAAGGCTTTTGACTTACAATATAACCCCTGACCACAAGATAGGTGCTTGGTTTCACTGTCATTGGAGCACCACCATCGAAATAAAATGTCACTACTGGAAATAATGCGAAATCACTGGTGGAGGAGAAAAACAAACTATCAGGTAATTCAACATTTTGAGGGACATGAAATATTTAATCTCACTATGAGGGGAAACCTTTTAGAACAACTATAACATCGAGTCCCACTCATGTTAAAACCACCAATAGAGTCAGGGATGGCATGATATATCTGCAAATAGCCAAATACGAACCAATATAACTAATAGTGGCACAGAAAGATACTAACTGATCAATCATTTGCTATTGAAAAAAAAATATAGAATAGAATGTGCTGTATAAAGAACTCACTGCACTAAAAACTGGATCATAAACTCCATCCGCAAGGTATGCTAATGCCGTTCCTGCATCCACAATTGTTCCTTGTCTATTTGACGCCGTAAATACCGAAGAATTAATGGAAATATTTTGACCGCCGACAGCAATGCTCTTCATATTCAAGTTGTAAAGACGTCTGCATTTCATATAGAGAGAAGTGGTTGATGTAAATAATTTCAGGAAATTCCACCGGCAATGGTAATGTCCACATTTCTTACCACACAGGCCAGCATAAGATTTTTTGATAGAAAGTCAAGGGAACGAAAAATTACATAGATCTGCAATTTGCGTTTGCAAATTAAATATTATAAATCCAAATTTCTTAATGTTGGCAAATTAAGGATTGTGCAAATAAATAGCAAGTGTACTAGAACAAGATTATAATTCAAGATAAACCATTGTGACAGGTAACAGAAGTGCAGTATTAAAAAAAATAGAGTGTTGCAAAAACCTGAACTTAATTCTATAACCCAAGTAACTCCAGGAAAAATAAACTTACTGTGATGGAACGAGTGGAGTAAACATTAACTCCGGGCTCTACAACTTCACCGAGAACAAGAATGCCGCCGCCATCTTCTGAACTTGTCATGCAATGAGAGAAGGCCTTGGGAAACACCCCTTGAGAGCTCAGTTGCAAGAAAACAGATGGTGCATTCTTTCCAAACCCCATAAACCCATCTGTTTTCTCGTGACCTGACCGTGAGTTGCTACATCTGTTTAAAATAGACTAGTTAAAATATCATAAGTTGATAGTTATCAGTGGTAGTTAAGGTACCCTTACGTATCAAAGTGTTTATGTGGTTTGTGCATAAACAGGTAATTTTGACTAAGGATAATCTTGCAAAACGTAATTGGGTAGGTCCGTCTCGGTGTAGCTTCTGTGATCATTCTGAAAGCATCAAACACCTCTTTCTCGATTGTCCGTTGGCTAAGATTCTGTGGCGGTCGGTTCATATTGCTTTTAATATCGGTCAGCCTACCTCTATTAGTATGTTATTTGGAACATGGCTAGATGGGGTGGATTATGACATTGCGAGACACATTCGTGTTGGCGCTTGTGCTCTTTTGTGGGCAATATGGAACTGCAGAAATGACTTAGTCTTTAACCGATCAACAAACTTTCACTTTTTGCAGGTTGTTTTCAGAGCCACAGCGTTCATCCGTATGTGGTCGCTACTCACTCCGACGGAGGCCAGGGAGCGTTTGGCTACTGCGTCTACCCGATGGGAGATGGTAGCTCGGGATATTTTCAACCGGTTTGGATGGCGGTCATGTAATAGGATAGAGTGATCCTATAGTTTTGCCAGCCGGTTGTGGCTTTCAGTTTTCATATTTGCAGTTTTTTTGTTTAAGTATTGCACTATGACTTGGATGTACTTTGGAGTTTGGTTTCGCTTTATTAATAATATGAGCCGTATGCATCATTCTGATGCAGAGGCTGGGGCTCGGCCCCTTTTCCAAAAAAAAAAAAAATCAGTGGTAAGTTTCCTACAGCCCGTTAGCTCATAGAGAATTTGTAAGATGCATAACTCAAAGAGATATGTACCCAAATATGACAGAGGCGGAAGGACTGGCATCCTGGTCATTTATATTTCCCATGACATTGTCGAAATGCATGATATCAGACACGTAATAACCTGCCGTGGTAGTTCCACCAGCATATGTCTGCCAGTAACCACATTGGCTACTTGGATTACCCGAGGTTTGACAGACCGATTGATTTGCTTTGAGAGCATCTTTACACATGTCATCAGAGCATGATATGTTGGATGACGTTGAAGAATTGCTTGGGTTGTATAACTTCAACGTGGCCTGAGAAAGTAGAATGATAAAACATGACTACACCACAAGGGAGAGAACATCTTTTGAAAATAAATGCATTTTTCAGTGAGATGAATTAGAGATTGGAGAATGGGCGACTTGCGTCAATGGGATCCGACGTCGGGCAATGAATGCAGGGGCTGCAAGTAACCCACGTGAGGTCGCTACTAGTGTCAAACAACAGAGAATACCGGTTGGGTGGGTTTCCCAATGCCACAAGGGTATAGTAGAGCCTGCAAGTTCAAACTTTAGAATTCAGACAGAATTATCATAAAAGGATGTCGGAAAAAAGAGGCTCATCAATTACAACAGTGGTAAAGTAAACTTAAAAGAGCATACATAAACATGTCAAGGCCGAAAGAATAGTTTGTTTTGTGAGCTCCATTCAATGGTAAAGATATTGGCAATAAGACCTCATCACTAATATGAGCATGTGACCAAATTAACAAGCTAGTTTTGGCATACATAGAGGTTTGTTTGGGTGATGGCCAAACAACATCTTCTAGGATGCACATGCACCAAATTAACATTCAGTCCCCTGCTCTGTTTTCCCGTGGGTGCTTACCTCAAATTTCTGGATCGCAGACAGTCGACATAACGGGCTGCGGGAAGTACCTATACAAGATATGTTACTTCTCAGAGGTCCTGTGGTGAGGTGAGTCTAACTCTTTGATGAAGTTTGGATGCAATAATCAATTTTTTTTTTATGTTACTACGTAGCTAAAAGCCATAACCAGTTCATAGCAATGCCCCAATCCCCTCTATACGAATGGATTGATCATACCACTAGAGGGCGCTACAAGCGATCCTCCAAGCTACAGCCTACAAGCCAGACAAAAATTTGAAGCCAACTTCTCCAATCTTTTTCCCAATTGGCAATACTTAGGCTGGGTGGTCGCACTATATTTCTACAAACAGTAAACAAATTTCCAATTACTTTTAGCAACAGATTTCTCTTCCTCACATGAACTTCCCCCCTATGTTAATTTCAGATTTCTGCAACTATACTACCATCCCTGGTACCTCCTTCTTCCCTACCGGCAGCCGTTCTCTAGCCGTTTCTCCGGTGCGTGTGACATGCATAGAAGCTAGAGCTAGCTCAGATGGTGCCCAATCAAACAGCTAGCCAAGGCATGGCAAGGCTGTATGAGCTAGCTGAGCTATAGCCTGGCTGAGCAAAGAACCAAACGCACGGAAAGCAAATACTACAGCAGCTCACCCGGGTTTTGCGTCCACGTTGAACTCCGCAGCACTCCTCCCCGTAGCGAGTCTCGCCTGGTCACGCTCCTGGAGACGGTCCAGGCTCGCTGCCGACAGTGGCTCCGTCCGCCGAAGCAGAAGCGTAGGCGTCGGCGCGCACCCCTCCTCTCCTCCGTGTCCACCGGTCACCGGCTCAACGCCGTACATCCAGCAAGGCAGCGAATTCCTATAGATTCGATCGTTTCCTTTGGTTCTGCCATGATGCCCACTACCTAGGTGCCTACAGCCTACTCCGTCCACTACACTAGTGTCAAAACGGATTACAGTTTTGCAGCAGAGGCACAGTGGAACAAGCTGAGCTTTATGTGGGCTCAGATGTGGCAACTATGCTCGAACGCAAGGAGCTAGCAATGGATTTTGCGAAGGTCTCATACACACACTGTGGGCGCCAAGCAAATTGAAGTTGTTAATGATTTAGCAAATAAATTAATCCTTTAGTGAAAGAACTTTCTAAATTTTGGGACTCTACATCCCCTGATTTTATTTCTTATTCCCTTGCAAATGACCTTTCGATTATCTGAGGAATAAAATTTTGATACTTAAAAAAAAAGGGTCTGCCATTCCTGATACGGCGTAAACTGCCAAGTCGACGTCGCGGCGTCGTTGCCCGAGCTTCCACGGTAGTGCGCGGTACGATCTCGACGACGTTCAGGCGCTTGGTCAATTTGCTTGCATGCATAAAATTACACGCGCTTGGCCTGGCCTGTGATCGACAGCGCGACCTACGTGCCCTTACGACTAGGATGGAATCTACTACTCCCTCCGTTTCTAAATAATTGTCTTTCTAGAGATTTCAACAAGTGACTACATACGGAGCAAAATGAGTGAATCTACACTCTAAAACATGTCTACATATATCTGTATGTTGTAGTCCATTTAAGATGGCTAGAAAGACAATTATTTAGAAACGGAGGGAGTAGGAGGTAGTAGCTGCCTAGGTGGGTGTACGCCGGTGACCGGTGGATACATGGAGAATGCATGTACTTCGTACGTACAGTGTTCACTTTCTTTCTTTTGTGCATACTTTACTCGACACGTAGTGTAGTGGCATGCGAATAAAACAGTACGTCTCGAGAGTGCGTGTCGCGTCTGACTCCGCTGAGGCTCACGTTGATACCAAGAAAAATGGAGTGTAATTGTATAGTTTTAACTTTTAAGAACTAACTAGCAAACTGACCCTCGCAAATGCGAGGGCATTTCCTTAGTTCGAAGTGTGTGAGGTTACATTAATATAGGGTACTGTGTGCAAATTAAATTTATGCTTCAAGGATATTCGCACTACTTGTCAGGGAAATAAAACGATATACTCTATCCATCAGAAATATTTATCTTAATATAATATCACTTCCACGGGAAACGACTTTAAATGTCTAATATATTTTATAAAATTTATAGGAATTATTTGCTACTATTATATGATTAGAGTAAACTTCAAAAACTTGAAATATGGCATATGAAACATCACATTTAACAGCAAAACTTCAATAATCTAGACTGGATGAAAATTAGCCTTGGGAAAAATCTTGCCGCTCCTTTTAGTGTCCTTACACCAGCGACCACGAACTGCCTGATATTTGTGTGGGTCATGGTTGCTGCCGGCTTCCATGCAGAGCTTTTCATATTTCCCTTGGTGACCATATCCATGCGTAGTAGCATGAAAGGGGCGTCGTAGAGGGATCTGTTAAGAAACCCATAAAATTAAAGTTGTTTATATTTATTTTGGTTATTATTAAAATATTACTGCCATAAAGTATATTTTACTCGCAATAAGAATAAGTCGAATGGACGAGCATCCTATAAGAACGGGACATATTAATTTAAGCATGCCAAACCCAAATAATATACTACAAATTTGCATTAATTTATTTATCACTCTTCTTTGTTTTATGAAATGTGGCTTGAGGTTCGCATTTTTCGTACGTTGTGTCTAATTTTTTTTTGAGGAACCGGCAAGAGCATTGCTTTTTTCTTTATAGAAGAGATGGCGAAATGACGCAATTTACAGAGGGACGAGCGTTTTTAGGGAACGTCGCAGAAACCACAAAAGACCAACCTAGAATCTAGATTAACCAATGCCGGCGGTTGGCAGGTTGCCGACAAGCGCCAGGTCGTGCTGATTGATTGCGTCTAGGGCTAGAGCCGCCACCTCGCGATGCGTCAGCCTTTGTCCGGTGAAGACTCGCCTATTTTGCTCCTTCCAAACGTACCATATCGTCACTAGTAGAAAAAGGGCCTATTGACCCGGTTGGTGAGGGCCTTTAGTCCCGGTTCATGAACCGGGACTAAAGGGTCGGTACTAATACCCTGGCCCTTTAGTCCCGGTTCAATCCAGAACCGGGACTAATGGGCCTCCACGTGGCCTGTCCGCTGAGCCCAGGCAGG
>LR880970.1:845088723-845121593 GCA_904067115.1 Aegilops sharonensis
GCGGGTGATCGACGGCGATGAAGACGGGGACGGGGCGTGACAGACCGCTAAACCTAGATAAATATTGAGGAAAATGGAGCTTGGCGGTCGAGCTTGGAGAGGAGAAACCTTAAGTAGTGTGGCTCGGGCATTCCATCGAACACCTTGTGTGCATAGGAGGTGAGCTAGAGCACCACCAAGCCCTCTCCCCCTCGGCCAGAAAAAACAGAGCAGTGTGCTCTGCTCTTGCGCGAGGGGCTATATATAGGCAGCACTATTGGTCCCGGTTGGTGGCTTGAACCGGGACTAAAGGGAAGCCTTTGGTCCCGGTTCATGCCACCAACCGGGACCAATAGTGGTGGGCCAGGAGCCAGGACCATTGGTCCCGGTTCGTCCCACCAACCGGGACCAAAAGGTCCGGACGAACCGGGACCAATGGCCCACGTGGCCTGGCCGGCCCCCTGGGCTCACGAACTGGGGAAAATAGCTCCATTGGTCCTGGTTCTAGATTGAACCGGGACTAATGGGCTAAACTGGCCTGGACGAAAGCCCTGTTTTCTACTAGTGCGTGTAGATGATTCTTCCACTACGCCTCTTGCACACTTGCTTGGACTGGGAATTCAGAGTCCTGTCCCACCAGTTAGATACATTTTTTGGCTCCGGGAGGAAGCCCGAGATTGGAACGCCTTCGTTAGTCCAAGAGTTCACCTGGTTCCAAACCGCGGCCGTGAAGGGACAGTCTTTGCAGAGGTGAGTTGCTGTTTCTGGCTACTGAAGACAGAGCATGCATCTGGGATCGTTAGGCCATCCCCTCACGGCCAGCATATCCGCAGTGAGAATTCTTCCGTGCAGAGCTAGCCATGCGAAGAACTTGCACTTGGGCTCAGCGTTTGCGGACCAGACCTTGGTCGTGTCAAAACGTGAGTACACTACAAGAAATATGTCAACTAGTGACCTTCTGTTAGTGACCCTGGAAGAATTGGTCATAGATCTATGACCATTTCAGACCAATTGGTCAAAAGCTGTTCGGGGGGCTCCAAACCCTAAACAATAGCGACCATTTTGGTCAGAAAGGTCGTAATTTCCTTACACGAAATGGTCATAAAGCAGATAGCACAGGTCTGCTGCCATATTTCTAGCTGATCATGACCAATATAGATTGTCATAACCTTTTAAATTGTGGTAGGTTGCTATGACTAGGCGCCACCTCATCAGTTTTGCCTATGTGTCATGTCCATGTGGCAGTTTTTGCCCTAGGTTGTGAAGCAGCCTATATTTCTGTCATTCCCAAAATTCCCAAAAAAATCTCATAAATTCTTTGGGTCATATCTTCGTCAAATATGTAAAAAACCTTCCTTGCGTAGTTCAAAAATAATTCAAAAATATTTATTTTCCTATTCTGTTCAGAAAAACACTTTGTGAAGGAAGTACCACTTTGGCATGTCCAAATGGTATCCATTTTCTACAGTGCTTTCCTCTATCCAAATAACCATCCTCCACCAAATGCCAGCTCAATCCATTCATTATTTTGAGCATGGCTTCAACATTCGTATTTATGTCCAGTGTGGTATTTTGCAAAGCAAGTACCACCTAGGCTCCTCCTTTTGAGCTGAAAATTTGTGAAGATGGTCTTCTTAGTAATTGATCATCCTCAGCCAAAACTCACACCCATTAGTCATGTGCATTTCCCGTACCGCTAATCAAACACTTGGCTACTTATTCATGTTTGAGCATCGATCGGTCTCCTCGTGAGAATCTTATGTTGTGATTTTCTTCCTAGCACCTACCTAGGGAGTGCCCAACCCACTAGACATGCCTAGGCAGCCTAGAACACATGTCAACGCCACGGTCACGCGGTGACCACGCGGCGGGCATGCAAGTTCGCTCTAGAGTTGGGGCCCTCGGCCACCGTCCAAACCTCGATGTATCGCCACCAAACCATGTATTTATGATTAAATAGGTACTTATGTAACTAGAAATGATTTTTGTAAAAAATAGCAAACTATGACGCAGCTGCAGTTCAAATTTGACCCGCTTCCACCTGAATTGACGGGAATTTGTCTTTTTCACCAGAGGTGGATCAAAACTTTTGACACCCAACCACTTTGTCAATTGTGCATTAAATATGGCCTAGTATTTTATAAAATTGATTTGGTCCAATTTTGCAACAAATATATGGTAGGTCCTTCACCAAAAAAACTCATTTCAGGCACTCGGGAAATGGAAAATGAATTTTTCGTGCAAAGAAAATGAAAACTTCCTTAGGCAACATTGTTTGCCATTCCAAGATGCACCCTTGTGCACAACATGAGATCATTTGAACAAACTATGCCATGAATGTGGCCATAAGATTGATCATTTGGCTTGAAAGCCATAAATCTTCACGCATGACAGCTCATTTCTGAGAACACTTTTTTAAAATAATTGTCGTATTACAAGTTTATTATTTTTCCTAGAAACTTGGTCACATATAATGACACAATGCGAAGGTTTTCCAATTTTTTGATTTTTTTTGAAATTTTTATGCCCGTTTCAAAACGCGGTCAAAACGGCCGGCTTGACCTTTCCTAGCTAGTGGTTGAATCTTGGAATTTTTTTGATGTTTCTCTGATTAAATATATACTTATGTACCTAGAAATGCTTTTTCTAAAAAATAAAGAGCAAACTATGATCCAGCTGTAGTTCAAATTTGACCCGCTTCCACCTAAATCGGTGGAAATTTGTCTTTTTCACCAGAGGTGGGTCAAAACTTTTTACACCCAACCATTTGGTCAATTGTGCATTAAATATGGACTAGTATTTTATAAAAATGATTTGGTCCAATTTTGCAAGAATTATTTGGTAGGTCCTTCACAAAAAAACCTCATTTGGGGCACTCGGAAAATGGAAAATGTATTTTCCGTGCACAAAAAATGAAAACTTCCTTAGGCAACATTGTTTGCCATTCCAAGATGCACCCTTTTGCACAATATGAGATCATTTGAACAAACTATGCCATGAATGTGGCCATAAGATTGATCATTTGGCTTGAAAGCAAATGAATCTTCACGCATGACAGCTCATTTCTGAGAACACTTTTTTAAAATAATTACCGTATTACAAGTTTATTATTTTTCCTAGAAACTTGGTCACATATAATGACACAATGCGAAGGTTTTCAAATTTTTTGATTTTTTTTTGAATTTTTTATGCCCGTTTCAAAATGCGGTCAAAACGGCGGGCTTGACCGTTCCTAGCTGGTGGTTGAATCTTGGAAAACTTTTGATGTTTTTCTGATTAAATATATACTCCCTCCTTCCCAAAATATAAGGCACGGTTTGACTTTTCTGGTCTTCGTTGCACAACTTTGACTATATTTTTTATGTATTATATGTCTATAAAGTTATTATACATACATATGAAATAAAATTGCTTTGCAAGACAAATACAGCGATGTCATTTATACATGTTCAATCCATATACTTTGATATATATTAGTGGTCAAAGTTGTGCATCAAAGACCGTAAAAAGTCAATCGCGCCTTATATTTTGGGAAGGAGGGAGTACTTATGTACCTAGAAATGATTTTTGGAAAAAATAAAGAGTAAACTATGATCCAGCTGTAGTTAAAATTTGACCCGCTTCCAGCTGAATCGGCGGGAATTTATCTTTTTCACGAGAGGTGGTTCAAAGCTTCTGACACACAACCATTTGGTTAATTGTACATTAAATATGACCTAATATTTTAGAAAAATGATTAGGTCCACTTTTGCAACAAATATATGGTAGGTCCTTCACAAAAAAACTTATTTTGGGCACTCAAAAAATGGAAAATGAATTTTTCGTCCAAAAGAAGTAATTTTTTTAGGCAACATTGTTTGCCATTCCAAGATGCACCCTTGTGCAAAGTATGATATAATTTGAACAAATTATGCCATTCCAAAATGCACCCATGTGCAAAAAATATAATAGAAACACATTGAAAAACACAATTACGTGTGCTTTGTTCTCATTGGTTGAAATGTTTGTGCCATGGATTGATGACATGGCATCCATCCATCCATCCACCCATCCCATTTATCTAAAGAAAAAAAGAGAGAGAAAGAAAAAGAACCCTATCCCCTCCCACCCCCGGGCAGCCCAACCACCCAAACCCTATCCCCTCGCACTCCATCGCCCCGCCCCCTTCTCCCCCCCTCATCGCGCACGCTCAAGCCACTCGCCGCCACCATGCTCCTCCACCTCTAGGCGACGCCGAACCCGCGGCCTCCCTCCCCAAGATCGCGCCGGAGCCCGCGGTCCTCTTGCACCTACAGATCGGCTCTCCTCCTCCTCATCCAGATCGCGCCGCCACCATCACCCCACCTTCCAGATGCGACGCCATCCACACCCACCACCGCCACCCCACCCACCGTCGACCTCGTCTTCGCCATCCCCTCCCCTCACCTTCCCCATATCCACTAGTCCAGGCACGGCCATGGCGACCCCCCTCCTTCTCTCTGCTAGGGTTAGGATTTCCACCTAACCCTCCCCCGATCTCGTCAACACGCACGGCTCCGAGATGTCAGCGACGGATCCGTGTCGGGCGAGGATCCTCCTGTTCCGTGGCCACTTCGTGCCTTCTTCCCCTCTGAGTGCCTTCGACCCTGCCGTCACCGACATCACCCGCCACTCCTCCCTCCGCAAGTTCAAGGAGTTCCTCCGCGGCTTCACCGACCCCACCGGCGACTTCCCCTATCGGTACCCCCTCCCGCCCCCCTCTTTTCTCGCCAGATCTGGTCGAATCGGTCTAGGCTAACCCGTGGACGCGTTTCTCTGTTTCCAGCGAGAACCTCGTGCACAACCGTGACCATGTCACCGTCGCCATTGAGGACCTCGACGCCTTCGATGCCGAGCTCGCTGACAGGATCCGCAAGGCGCCCACGGACTACCTGCCGCCGGTGCGTTGTCCTCTTTGAACTGTCTTTTTTTTGTCCGACGGGCTATCTGAAACTATGTCATGTCTGTCTTTTATCTATTGATTCAGAGCTGTGTTTAACTCTTCGTGTGGTGGGTTTCTGCAGTTCGAGACGGTTGGGTCAGAGGTTCTCGCCAGCCTTAGGTCTAAGGTCGCTGGCGAGACCGGGGAAATGGAGGAGCCCGTCACCGGCGATGTGCAGATCTTCCTGTCCTCCAAGGAGAATTGCGTCTCCATGGGATCTATCGATGTTCTGAAACTAATTCTGTATATTAGTTTATTCCAGAAAGTTTTAGGAACTCCATGTTGATAACAAACATAGAAATTATAGTCAGATTATATGTCGAAACTGGTGAAGATTGCGGGTATTGCGATTGCTGCTTCGAGGGTGAAGGCCAAGGCCACTCATGTGACACTGATGTTTAGTTTTTGTGTGGTTAATTGTTCCTGTGGTTTTTTATGTTGTTGATTGCTATCACCTCCTGAAGAAGATAAGAATCCATATGGGTTATGCAAAATTAACTTTGTCATCCTGTAAGCACTCTAGGAAGTGTCTAGAGGGTGAAAAATATGACAACAAAATAGAATTACTGGATTAATTTACAACATCCATCCTTCACTTCGTCCATGTCATTGTTGTTTACCCCCGGGAGTATTTTTAACTTGAAAATCTCTGGTGAACTGCCATTTAGAGTACATTTGCTTGCTCTGTTAATTTTTTTGGGTTACTCCATCTTGCTCTGTTAAGTAAAATAAGATATGTGTAGTAGCAGCAGTAAGCTAGACCATCCATCTTGCTCTGTGCATAGTCAAAGATATGTGGAGTAGCAGCAGTAAGCTAGACCCACCAAACAGCTAACGCTCAGGGTAATCTTTTTCTCCATCAATCCCTCTCTTGTATGTCTAGTGTTCCCGTACATGTGTTGTTGGTAAATTTCTTCCAAGTACTCTTGTACTTGAGTTTGCAGTAACAATTGGAGCAGAGTACTGTTGTACTTCACTTCACAGCACCAATTTCTGCAAAGTACTCTGGTACATCAGTTGTAATTTTCACTAGTTACTAATTGAGTCACAGTTCATTTTTGGTACTTGGCATGATCTGTACTCAGTAGATATGCATGTGAATTAGTAATTAGGTATTGCCACATTAGTGAATTTCAGTCTGACATATAATTTGGCAGTTGTACCTTATTCCCTAAAAGAATAAAGATAGAAAAAGTAATTTAGGTTGGTAGGTACCATTCACTACAACTTAGAGATCACAATATTTCCAAATCTACAGAGTTTATTTTCTTGACTAAAACTACACACTCTAGATATTATGTACTTTGTCTTGCTTTAACTGAAACTAAAGATTGTGTTTCTTTTGCATATATAGAACAATATCTTCTCATGATGGATCACATTGAGGTGAAGAACGGAAGATTATTGCTCCAGTCTGCGTGGTGCTCCGGTCTTCAGTCTCTGGGTGCTACCCGAGGCGAACGCGGTCGGCGACGCCATCCGGCAGGGCGCCGACCTCTTCTATGCCGTCGGGGCCGAGGGGGCTCACTCCCCCCTCCGCGCGCAGTTCACCGTCCTCAGCCACGTGCTCTCGGCGCGCTCCAAGGTACGCGCATTCACCTGTCGACAGTCGAACACTTTGCTTCTTAGACCTGTGCAAGGAGTCTGATCTGATTCTGGTTCTGATCCACCATTGCAATGCCAAGGATGCCGACGCCCTCCTTTCTGTCGAAGGTCGTCGGAACCATGATGGCCAGCGCGCCCGTGCGCGAGGAGACGACGACGACCCCGACAAGCCCTCCAAGGCCAGGAAGAAGGCCGCCGCCAAGGGCGTCCAGCCGCCCCAGCACCACCAGCAGAAGTACCTCCAAGGTATCGCGCACGCGCGCCCCCCGATCCCACCACCTCTGTATATTGCTTGGTCCCGATCTCGGCCATCTTGTTGATTGCCTGTGAACCTGAATGAACAGCCTTGGCTCGTTCAGTTTTGTAATCACTAGTATGTTCAGCCTTGACATTGAATCTGAATTAACTGTAGCAGTCACTATATTGGGTCGCTCTTCGGGTCACTTCTGGATGGTCTTGGTTGGAGTCTCGTTTAGAGTCTGGGTTGGCAAACATGAATAGTTTTAGGTAACTATAGCAAAAGCACCATTGGTTGTATGACTTTGTGAAAGATGCTACTAGGAGTAGTCTTTTTTAGTGATTGTTTGGAACTGCTAGCTCTAATTTAACTTACTTCTCGTTCCCCTGTTTCTGATGTCAGTATTCCCATGGCAATTTAGGTAACTATAGTAATACTGTGCAAGAAACATCATTGCATTACAAGTTGGGTTTGAATCTACTTGTGAGCAACTGGGTGCGCCCATTCTAGAAATATGATATGTAGATTTGCTTCACAAAACTGATATAAAGGCATCTCAAGTTACTTAATAGTTCTTCTCACAGGCCAACAATGCTATTGTGAGTACATAAACCAATCTTGGTGCTTTCCTATTTGCATGTAGCCCCCTCGCTCGCGTACTGTTGCCGCTGCTCCTGCTATTTTCTACTGCCTGCTGCCGCATACTGCTGCTGCTCGCCAGATGCCGCAGCTACTCACTGCTGCTGCTACTCTTGCACCACTACTGCTGATGCTACTCGTTATGGAATTCATTACGGAATTTGGTGCAGTGTACCATCAGTCACAGCTGCTGAGCTAGCCAGTTAGGTAGTAGTACATGACAGTGAACGACTCAAAAGTATTTATGTGTTTGATGCATGGCCTATCTTACTTCGTGCTTATACATTATGTTCTGTACCTAACTTATATTGGAAGCTGACTATTCTGTAAGATGAATCTAACCATCATTAAGTGCACAAGTTTTCAGGATAATTTGCAACTGCATTAAAAAATTCTAGTGGGAGTTATACATGTTTTCTCATGATAGATTGATCTAGACTGAAACATGATTTTGCCTCCCGTTTTCCGTCGACAAATATAAAAGTTATACAAGTTATATCAGCAAGTTACTGTATGTGTTAGAGAAATCAGTGTTGATTTATTTGTTGTTCTTTTTTTTCTTTCTAATTTTTTCATGAGAGCAAACTGGTGTAGCTAGCTGGACTATGCAGCCATGAATCGGGAAGTAGCATATTCAGTTTTGCTAATAGAAAATAAATGTATTAAAAACTGCATAATAAGTGTTGGTTCATGTTTGGTTTTCTCTAAACTTTGTTTGTATGATTGAGGGCAAATTTACTTGGTTCTTTTCTCTAAACTGTGCTTGGAACATTCATTTTTATGATCTAAAATTGTCTTCCAGTGATGATGCAGGTGCCCAGTTTGTGCTCGCTACCGAAGGAGCTCCATGTTGAAGAAGATTGAAGAGCACCAGGGTTAACACCAGGGCAGCTTGTAGAGCTTGTAGAGCTTGTATATGTATAGAGCTTGTAAATGTATCACGTGTAGAGCTTGTAAAGCCTGTATATGTTAGAGCTTATTATGTGTAGAGCTTGTAAAGTATATGTTATTTGTACAATAGGAGCTCTGTACTCAATCTGGCTGATAATATTTGGAGTATTATGTGTGTGTTTTGTTTGTGCCAATTTAAATACTGGTTATTTATTTACTGTTAAATTGAAATATGAAGGATAAGAACTTGCTAGCTGGGACCCACGTACCTGAACCTGACATCTGCGACCCATTTGACTAGTGGACCTTTTTTATATTACAAAAAAACTAAAACTTTCTAGCAGAAAAGGCCACGACCTCAAAATGAGAAGGCTTAATTGTTGGGCTTGGCCCATCTACCTAGCCAAAATTAATATGAGAAGAAAACACAAATAGGCCGAATTGTTGGGCTAGGCCCATGTAGAAAATTGAATTGGACCGGGATGAATCTTGTGCCACATCAGCTTGCCACGCTGGATGCCTACGTGGCCTGGGGATGTTGCTAGTGACCAAAACGGCACAGTAGATGTATTTTGGTCATAAACGTCTACGACCATTCCAAAAGAAAGGTCGCTATAGTCAGTTTACGACTGCCAGCTTTTGACCTTATGTTTTTGGTCACAAAAAGGTCACAAATTAAAAACAATGACCAATAGTGCTGGTCACAAGTTGACATATTTCTAGTAGTGGTAGGAGCCGAAGAACTGCGCGTCGTAGGCAAAGGCTGCCGAGTAAGTCCCCAAGGTGGTTAAGTTCCAGCGAATGGTGTCCTCTTGGTCAGGGAGGAGGGTGATCTGACTAATGTGGTTCGAGAGAGACACGAATTCACCTAGCTGCTGAATGGTCTGCAGTCTGGCCACCGCCCTAATCCTGTTCTCGTTCATGAGCTCGTTGTGCACCGATCTATTTTTTCTCGAGGCAATCTTGTAGAGCTCTGGAGCTAGGAGCTTGAGCAGACCTTCACCAGTCCAATTGTCGTGCCAGAACAAAGTCTTCTGCCCATTGCCCAGCGTAATAGAGGTACATGCGCGAAAGAGGCTCATGTATGATTGGTCACACGGCAACTCCGATCCTACCCATGGCCTTTCTGGGTCAGTCCATTGCAACCACGGCCACCGTAGGCACAGGGCACGGCTAAATCTCTGTAGGTCCATGATCCCTAGACCGCCCAAATGCTTTGGGCGGCAGACAGTCTTCCAGTTAACAAGGGAGTGGCCTCCGGAGGTCTGAGTTTGGTCTTCGTTTTGCCAGATGAAGGCCCGAATGATTTTGTCGATCTTTCTAAGAGTCCCCTTCGATAAGTTGAGAGCTGTGATGTGGAAGGTGGCCATGGCCGTGAGGACAGACTGAGCGAGTGCCACCCTGCCAGGCTTGTTGAGAAGCTTTCCCTTCCATCCTGGTAGTCTGCCTGTGAACCTATCGATGAAGGGTTGCAGATCAACACCTTTAAGACGACGAAAATGTAGGGGGAGCCCCAAGTAGCATCCCGGGAAGGTGGCGATCTTGGCAGGGAAAACCGACAGCACATCTTGGAGGTCAATGCCGGCACATCTGATCGGGAAGACCTCGGTCTTGCTCAGGTTTGTGATCATTCCGCTTGCCTCCCCAAAGGTCTTTAGGATTGCCGAAATCGCATGAAGCTCACCCTTGTCTGGGTCAGCAAAGATGCCCGCATCGTCAGCATAAAGGGAGATCCTACACCTGGCCGTTCTAGCACCAATGGGCTTGAGGATGCCTCGTCGGGAGGCGAGTTGGAGGATCTGCTGAAGAGGGTCAATGGCCAGGATGAAAAGCATCGGAGATACCGAATCGCCCTGGCGGATGCCCTTTGCGTGTCTGAACATCCTTCCGGGGTTTGCGTTAAGCAACACTCTTGAAGAAGAGGACGATAGGGAGAGACATATCCAGTCTCGCCATCGCTGCCCAAAGCCAAGGCGTTGCATGACCTCCAGTAGGAAGGCCCAATTTATGGAGTCGAAGGCTTTTGAAATGTCCAGCTTGAGGAAGAGGCTTGGGATGTTTCAACGATGTAGGTCCTTTATGAGATTCTAGACATGCAAGAAGTTGTCGTGGATGGATCGCTTCTGCACAAAGGCACTTTGGCATTTGGATACCAGCGAAGGCAGGATCGGGGCAGTCTGTTGGCGAGGAGCTTGGAGAAGATCTTGGAAAGGCTATGAATGAGGCTGATTGGTCTGTAGTCTCCGACCACCCGAGCGTCCGCTTTTTTGGGAGCAAAATGATGTTTGCTGAGTTGATGAGGGAGGCACCGTCTCCGTGGAGATTAGCGAGCTGGAGGATTGCTTGAACGACGTCATACCGGATGATCTCCCAGCATGTTTTGAAGAAGGCTCCAATAAACCCGTCTGGGCCAGGCGCTTTGACAGAGTGCAGCAAAAAAACCGCGTCTTTTATCTCTTCCTCGTCGAAAGGTGCATCGAGCTCCGAGAGATCATGCGAAGTTATCTCGAGGTTGTCCCAATTTAAGCTTGAGCCTCGTGGCGTGGGGGTGCCCAAATGGCCCTGGAAGTGGGAAAGGAGCACCTGCTCTTTATCTTCCGCCGTGACGGCAACACCGTGATCCGAGTGAAGCGACTGGATGAAGTTTTTCCGCCGTCGCCCATTCACCTTGGCATGGAAAAACTTAGAGTTGACATCGCCCAGCCTGATACCCGTAAGTCGTGCGTGCTGGCGCAACTTAACCTTCTGGAAGGATAGGAGGCCGAGATAAGAAAGCTTAAGCCTGCGTCTTAGCTCCAGCTCTGCAGGGGAGAGGGACCTCCCCTCCTCGGCAATGTCAAGCCTCCAGATTACCTCCTTTGCAATGCCAATCTGAGTGTTGAGGACTCCGACCGTATCTCTTTTCCATTTCTTGAGAGCCTTTGCAGTCCGTGTCAATTTGATGTGAATCTTTCGGATTGCATTGATTGACTGCACTGGTTTATTCCAGGCTATGGCCACTGCTTCCTTGAAACCAGGTAGTCGAAGCCAGAACTCTTCAAACTTGGAGGACGGGCGTCGCCGCACCTCCCTGTCCCCTAGGAGGAGTAGCGGTGCATGATCCGAGCAGGCTGATGAGATGGCCTAGAGATGGGCATTTGGAAAAAGCTCATCCCAATCATCGGAGTGGAAGAAATGATCAATCTTTGTTAGCACTGGGTTTTCTTGAGCATTGGACCATGTGAATTTACGGCCTGAAAGCCGCATCTCTTTAAGCTCGAGGTGATTTAGCGTGGAGCAGAAACTGCCAATGAGGCGGCTATTTAAATTTTGGTTGTTCTTGTTAGCCGCTTTGGTGATCAGGTTGAAGTCGCCAAGAAGGAGCCACCGGGGCTTCAGCACATGCTTTAGCCCTCTGAGCTCGTTGATGAAAAGCAGCTTGTCTTGCTCCCCCTGAGGGCCGTAAACGCATGACAGGGTCCAGTCAAGGCCATCAGCCAGCATGGTGACGGTGGCCGAGATGGATCCATGCGTTTCCTGGAAGTCCGAAAGGCGGAAGTAAGCGTCGGAGACGGCCATGATCATGCCCCCTCTTGACCCGACGGCCGGGAGGACATGGTAGTTAGCAGTAAAGGAGGGGCCGAGCATGGTTGCGATGAGGGAATCATCGACGTGATCGAGCTTAGTCTCTTGGAGGCACACAATGGTGGCGTGGTAGTCACGGAGAAGGTCGCACACGGCGTCACGACGGGCAGGGGCATTGAGGCCACGCACATTCCAGCACAGAAGCTTGACATTAGGTTGCGCCATATGGGGAAATGTAGATCACGCTAGGTTCGAATACAAGTAACATGCATTGAGGAGGCACACACGGATGCCAGGTCGCGGTTGCGTTGGCACGAGGTTGCAAACATAGGGACGACAGAACTCGAGAGGAACAGTGAAGACAGTGCCACGAGCTACGACACGCATGGTAGGACTACACATTGGCAACAACGGTGGCCTCGCTGGCAGCTGCTTTCTTCTTTCCTAGCTTGTTCTTGGCCGCCTTGACATGCTTCGCAAGGTTCTCGATTGCTTGGATGACAGGAGCAGCAAGAGGCGTGCTGGACAGCGCCTCGTAGGCTGACTGAACCCCAACATCCATGTCCGATTCCAGGCCGAGCAGGTTGCATGCACGAGCAATCAGCTCCTGGACCGCCGAACTGCCCTGGAGGCACTGCCGCGTCTTCCTCTGAGCAATCCGCCCGCTCCTACGAGGCGAGGAGAGATTGACACCTCTGGATTCTCGGGTCTTGGTTGGCTTCGGCGCCGGGGCAGGCAACAGGGGCGCTGCAGGGGGGGCGGCGATGGAGACCAAGAAACGGCCCAGCTCGCCGACAGCAGGCGAGACAGAGCTCTCCGGCACCACGCCATCAGCAGTCGCGGTGCACCCGCCGACACCGAAACAGCATCGCCAAAGCTGCCTGCCTGGACCGGGGAGGTCGGAGAGGAGACTAGCCCTGACGACGCAGCTATGGTAGCGATGACAGGAGAGGCCGACGACGGGGACACCTCAGGCGAGACGGGGTAGGCTCCTAGGAGCGCCACGGGCGGTAGGGGCGAGGTCACCGGAGTGCGTCCAAGAGTGTCGCAGCAGGGAGACGAGTCGACCGTTGCCACCGGAGATAGCACGGGAGAAGCGCAGCGGCTCGCAGACGCCAAGCTAGATAGGGGAGGCCGGGAGCCAAAACCCGGAGGGCCGCCATCGATGCTGAGTGCTCCCAGAGCGCCGCAAGGCCCGTCGGACCAGGCTTCCATCCCCACGGCCACAGGCGCGGATGTGCCGGACTCCAGGAGCAGAAGCGGCACCTGACCGACAGCGGCCGAAGCCGAGGCAGCCGCAGCCGGCAGGGCGATAAGGTGTCGCAGCTCGACTGCCTCCCGAAGCACAACCTCTCGCAGCGCCAGCCGCTCGTTAGCCTCCTTGCCACCAAAAACCCATCTGACCTTGGCCTCTGCCATCGCCACCACTCCCATCTTCCTGAAGAAGCCCACAGCCGTGGAGGAGTCGGCCGCATGGCGCCGCCCGCCGCCGTCCCGACGGCCAGCCGCACGATCGTCACGCCATCGCGGGGAGAGGGATCGTGGCCGCGCAATGACCTTTCTATGGCCGCGCGAAGCCCGCCCATCGCCAGGGCCACCCGACCGGCCGTCATGGTCGTCGCCTTCATCATCGCGCCTCCACGGACGCGGCTCGCGGCAGGTGCCGGCGCCGCCACCACTGGCACGGCCACGTGGTGCACCCCGCACCATGGTGGCGCGGGAGTCGAACTCGCCAGGGATGACGACGTCGTCAGTGGACACAGGAGCGTGGCCGTCGATGGTTCCGCGGTGGCATGGCGGGAACACGGATGTCGGAGGGTGATGTCTACTACACAACCTTCTTCTTATAGACGTTGTTGGGCCTGCAAGTGCACATGTTTGTAGGACAGTAGCAAATTTCCCTCAAGTGGATGACCTAAGGTTTATCAATCCGTAGGAGGCATAGGATGAAGATAATCTCTCTAAACAACCTTGCAACCAAATAACAAAGAGTCTTTTGCGTCCCCAACACACCCAATACAATGGTAAATTGTATAGGTGCACTAGTTCGGCGAAGAGATGGTGATACAAGTGCAATATAGATAGTAGATATAGGTTTTTGTAATCTGAAAATATAAAAACAGCAAGGTAACAAGTGGTAAAAGTGAGCGTAAACGGTATTGCAATGATAGGAAACAAGGCCTAGGGTTCATACTTTCACTAGTGCAAGTTCTCTCAACAATAATAACATAGATAGATCATATAACAAGCCCTCAACATGCAACAAAGAGTCACTCCAAAGCCACTAATAGCGGAGAACAAACGTAGAGATTATGGTAGGGTACGAAACCACCTCAAAGTTATTCTTTCGGATCAATCTATAAAAGAGTTCGTACTAGAATAACACCTTAAGACACAAATCAACCAAAACCCTAATGTCACCTAGATACTCAATTGTCACCTCAAGTATCCGTGGGCATGATTATACGATATGCATCACACAATCTCAAATTCATCCAACCAACACAAAGTACTTCAAAGAGTGCACCAAAGTTTCTACCGGAGAGTCAAGAACGTGTGCCAACCCCTATGCATAGGTTCCCAATGTCACGAAACCCGCAAGTTGATCACCAAAACATACATCAAGTGGATCAGTAGAATAACCCATTGTCAGCACGGTTATCCCACGCAAGACATACATCAAGTGTTCTCATAAAAGACTCAATCCGATAAAATAACTTCAAAGGGGAAACTCAATTCATCACAAGAGAGTAGAGGGGGAGAAACATCATAAGATCCAACTACAATAGCAAAGCTCGGGATACATCAAGATCGTGCCATAGAGGGAACACGAGAGAGAACACGAGAGAGAGATCAAACGCGTAGCTACTGGTACATACCCTCAGCACCGAGGGTGAACTACTCCCTCCTCGCCATGGATAGCGCCGGGATGATGAAGATGGCCACCGGTGATGGGTACCCCCTCCGGCAGGGTGCCGGAACAGGGTCCCGATTGGTTTTTGGTGGCTACAGAGGCTTGCGGCGGCGGAACTCCCGATCTATCTTCTGTTCTGGAAGTTTTTCAATACGTAGGTATATATGGGTGCAAGGGGTACGTCGGTGGACCGAAGGGGGGCCACGAGGCAGGGGGCGCGCCCCCACCCTCGTGGGCACCTCCCTTCTTCCCTTACGTGCTCTCCAAGTCCATCAGGTGGCTTTCCTTCCAAAAATAACTTCTACAGTTGATTTCGTTCCGTTTTGACTCCGTCTGATATTCCTTTTCCTCGAAACACTGAAATAGGCATAAAACAACAAATCTGGGCTGGGCCTCCGGTTAATAGGTTAGTCCCAAAAATAATATAAAAGTGGATAATAAAGCCCAATATTGCCCAAAACAGTAGACAATATAGCATGGAGCAATCAAAAATTATAGATACGTTGGAGACATATCAGAGGGGAGTACGCCACATGCTGGCCATCTTGCGTATCCGCGTCGAGAGGGGCTAAAGTGTAGTCCTCAACCCGCAGCAGGTGGACGATGACACGGAAGGTGGCACCACACAGGCAGCGCGCCGGCTGCCGCGCCGAGAACGTGACGCCATCGGGTGCACGCGACGTGAAGGTCAGCCAGACCACCTTCGGGATTCTGCTTGGATTGGTCGTCCACGCCCAGAGACCGATGTCACGCGTGTCCGACATGGAGATGGAGCGCTCATCCATGACGTCCAGCGTGCAGGTGCGGCCGATGACGCGCTCGACGATGGAGTGCGTCCAGACGTAGGCGGGCACGTCGTCGAGGATGAGGCGCGCGGAAGGGCATGGCCGCGCCGAGCGCGTGCGCCAGCGGCCTCCAAGGCTTGATGAAGACCCGCGTGCCGTCGCCCATCCGGAGCCGGACCTTGTTCAGCCAGCCGTGCAGAGCTCCTTGCTCTCGAACTTGAGGAGGAACTCCTCCGGGTAGTGGCTGCTGACGGCGACGTCACCCCATCGCAGGCGAAGACGGTCACGCAGCAGCCGCTCCACCACCGCCGGGGCCAGGCGACGAGGGGCGTCCACCGCCCAGGCAATGGCGGCCGTCTTCTCCCAGGTGCGCCGGTCGCGGTCGATGTCGAAGGTGGCCGCGATGATGCAGGTGTCCTCCTCCGGCCTGGACTCCGGCGCGCCAAGGCCATGCTGAGCCATGTCCAGCGAAGGCGGAGTCGGGAGGAGAGGAGGGCAGTCCAGGCGGGAGGCGACCACGTCAGCCCAGGAGCGCCCCGAGCACGGCCTGCAGGAAGGCAAAGGGCGGGGCGGGGCGAAGGGGGCGGCGGCTCGTCGCGTGCAGTGCAGAAACGAGCGCGGCGGCCTGAACGGTCGCAAGCAAGGCAGCGCAAGGGCTCGCGGCAGGAGCGGGCGCGGTGGTGCTTGCTGAGGCAACGAAAACATCTCCCTCGCGTCCTCCTTAAGAACATCAGCTTCCTCTCTTCGGCCAGGCTGTCGCCGAGCCCGGCCGGACGCCCGTCGCGTCGGCGTAAAGAAGCATCCCGTCGCGGACGGCACCTCGAGCCCACCGTCGTCCAGGGCGTGGCGCGCCCATCCTCCTCTGTCTCAGGGACTGGCCCGACTTGAATGCATCCGCCATGAATGCCCCCGGCAGGCACAACCACCATGGAGCGGAGCCGGGGCGCCTTGAATGCGACCGCAGGCGCGCAGGAGCCCGAGCCCCCCGCCGAGTCGCACGCGCAAATAGGCGAGGCAGGGCGCGGCAGCGACTCCGAGGCCGGCAGATCGGAGGCGAACTGGATCTGGCTTACCGGGAGGTCGACGAGGCTTGACGCAGCGATGATGGAGCCCTGGCGCTGGGAGAGGAACCAAGGGGACTGCGGCGCAAGGATGGTTGGCCGGAAGGGGGGTGGGGGCATGCTGGCCGGCAGCATCGGCAACGGGGGCGGCGGCGGAAGGGCCGCCAAGCGCCTCGCAGGAGCAACGGTCATATCAGCTTTCCGTTCTCTGGCTTCTATTGTCACTTTCCACACACAAGAATTATATGTAAGTGTCCCCTCTTGTAATTTATTTTATTTATTTGTTTAGTACTTGAGTTTTGACTATGCGACAACGATCCGATGGCTCAGCCATATATGAAGATTTTGCTTAGTCAACTGAGTTTTTCTTAAATCCTGGCTGAGTAGGCTTTGGCCTCTTTCCTTTGAAGGTTTTTTCTAGAGAAAAGAAGTCATTATAGACTTACGGGCTAACCTAGAGAAAAGTTTAATCCGGACTGAATTACTTTGCTATGTAAGTAATGTTTTGTTGTGCAGGGTAAGAATTGAAAAATATTAGGATTGTACACATGCCTAGATTGGTTACCGGACATTTACAATAAACTATGTAAGATATAATGCTCCAGCAATGGCTACATCATTATAGTCTTACGGGCTAACCTACAATTTTATCTCGAATATAGTTGGTCAAAACACATCATTGGACATTAAGAAACCAATTTTTATCCAAGTGAGCTGTGTTTTTGTTTAGTTGTAGTCGCCTAATATGAGGTCCTTATTGATTTAACGAATTTGCATGGAGAAATTAAGACATACCTTATTGCCACACATGTTTTTGCCAATCTGATTATGTGAAGTAAAAAGATGGCTTGGCGATATGATGTGTGATTGTAGAGTTGTCGTATGATCTCTCTATGTGTCAGGCATGTTTACTGAGCATGATTTGAAACATGAAGGTCCGGACACAAAAGCATCTCAAAAGTTGGGAGGTTATCATAGTTGTTATGTAGACACTAACTGAAACATAGAATACTAATGCAATTAAAACACCAAATACCCCACGTTAGCAATAATGGAAAAACATACACTTGAATGAGTTCATACCAACATTGCGTGCAACATTTGCTTCAACAACACATATGGCCATACATACGTACATGTTGGCTAGATCAAAGCATATACCTGGCGTTGTTGGCGGGAGATATGGTCAATTCATAATGACGTCCATGTATGCATGCATTGACCTAGGTGGCATGCACACATTTTGATGGAAACACCTGTACAACTCTCATCACCATAAGGCGCTTGACCATGGGGCATTACCAACGACATCGCTCATATCAGCGATGTCATCTCCACTGGCGATGTCGATCGAGTTGAGCACAAAATCTGACACCCATGATTAGAGCGCATCCACAAAGTGTGCTACACTAATAACTTATACTATGTACAGGAAAGGAAGAGTATGATAAGGAACATTGACTTATCTTATAGACAATGACGACACTTAGGAGTCGGATGAACTTAGCAACCCTCTAGATGGGCTCTGATCGTGGGTGACCAAAGAGTATCTTCTACAGAGAAATCCGCAATAGAATGATATCATTGTAGATCCATGGGGTGGGGGCAAAACGAACTTAGAAATAAACACAAACCCAAAAAAAAGATACAATATTAAAGGAAATACTTAACGGTTATGTGCTAAAACTGAATTATCATAGTAATGAGAAGCAAAATGTTGTTGATAGATGCTGCTAACTAATTATCTTACCTTTAGTTTCTCCTCTTACTTTACGGCATGCATGATAGACCATTTTTTGAAAGCGAAGACTACCAGTAGTTTAAGATTATTGTCTAGAGAAAACCAAATAAAGCAGTGGCAGGAAACTCATTGATCCCACTCCCGTTTTGTTCTTTGCTGAGGATTGTTGATGCCGAGTGTAACTTATTGCCCAGGAGCGAACGAGATTGTTGAACTCACTAATTATCATCATCATGCAGGCATAAACATTAGTTATACGCAATATTTTGTTGATGGAAAAAATAAATAGTCAATAACGGAGGCATGCAATGGCATGTGATGTTTTGCAGAAGATCTTAATTGACAGCAGCGAGGGCATGGTGCTGACCAGCTGGTTTTAGGGCGTGTTTGGTTGCCCGCATCGAGCCCAACCAGGCCCACGCGGGAAGGGAGAGGCCTGTTTGGTTGCCTGGTTTTCCTGTTGGGCCTGCATTGCACGCTTCTCAAAGCAGCCCAGAGCCTGGCTCGCTGGAAACCCTCGGATCGGCAGTTTCTCGCGAGCCAGGATGAGTGCGGCGCGAGGTCGCACGGGCGGGAGCGAGGCGAGGGCGAGGGGGGATGGTGGGAGATGGAAATCTGGCGCGCTGTCCTGGTGCCAAATTAGCCTCACCCCCCTTTCACTCGCTCACCCATAGCCATTGCCCCCCTTTCTTCGCTACTGCCTCACCACCGGCGGCGGCTGCGATTTCAGATCTGCGCTATAGGAGGCGGCGTTTGCGGCGGATCTGGTGCTCCCTTTGCTGTTGGCCACCCTCTGGTCGACCTAGTCTGTGCCATGGCTCTCCCTACGCCATCCTCGTCTCCAATGCCGGTAAGCAGCACCCCCTCCCCCCTTTGTTAGCTTAGTGGTTAGGCCTTTAAGCTAGGTGTACGATCGATTTCCCACTGAACGAACCGTCGATGTCGACTAGGTTATGGACGCACGGATGAGGCTGATAATCCAGGCAACAACACTGATTAGTGTGATTCAGGCATGGGTCATGTTCATGCACCAGAGAGCTGTTCGTCGTGCTGGGAGACCGTTGATCCGCTATGGTCCATTGTTTTCCCGGGAACAGGAGAGGATCCAAAATCTGAACTACATCTACAACTGCAATGACGCCGAGGCTCCGTGGATGCTTAGAATGAAAAGAGCACCATTTGCCAAGCTTGTTGAGACCTTCAGGAGCAGGGGCCTGTTACAAGATAGCATCAACATCAGTGTCGAAGAGCAAGTGGCCATGTTCCTCCATGTTGTTGTCCATAACCAGAGATTCAGGGGCATTCACAACACGTTCAAGAGATCAATGGAGACCATCTCTAGGTACTTCAAGCAGGTGCTTTTTGCTGTTGGGGAGCTTAGAGGAGAGATGATCAGGAGACCATCTGGCCAGACTCCACCCAAGATTCGCGGAAGCCCAAGATGGTATCCATACTTCAAGGTGAGCATTGACAATATACACTTTTCATGGCTTGATATGCTTGTATTGTTCAAGTTCAGCACTAACACAGGCTAGTGATGCCATTTTCAGGACTGCATTAGGGCTATAGATGGTACTCATGTCACTGCCAGAGTTCCTAGGTCACAGTCTACAGCATACAGGGGGAGGAAGCACTACACAAGCCAGAATGTGCTTGCTGCTGTTGACTTTGATCTGAAGTTCACATATGTGTTGGCTGGCTGGGAGGGGTCAGCGCATGATGCAAACATTCTCACTGAGAGCATGAGTCGACCTGATGGGATCAACATCCCCGACGACAAGTTCTACCTTGGAGATGCTGGCTATGCATGTCGGCCGGGTATTCTTCCACCCTTCAGGAAAACAAGGTACCATTTTAGCGAGTTCTCTGGTAGGAACTTTCCTAGGACTGCACAGGAGCTGTTTAATCTCAGACACTCCAGCCTTAGAGTAACTGTTGTGAGGGCATTTGGAGCTCTAAAGAATAGGTTTAAGATCCTGGATCATAAGCCATTTCACCCATACTCCACTCAAGTTAAGCTAGTTCTTGCTTGTTGCATTCTGCATAACTCGATCCTCCAGTGGAGCTTTGATGAACACGTGCCTGAGGAGGAAGAGATCGAGCCTGACGGTGTTGTTAGCTCTGTCCATGGTGTGGAGGCATTTGACAATGACGCTTGGAAGAAAAAAAGGTTGGAGTGGGCAGAGGCAATGTGGCTTAATAGAGGTCAATGCGGGATTTCAAGAAGAGGAAGAAGAAGCAGCAGCAGCAGAAGCACAGAAGAAGATGAAGAAGAAGAAGCAGCAGCAGCATCAGAAGAGGAAGATGAAGCAGCAACACCGATGAACTATCCCCTATTTAGCCAATGGCTCTTAATAATTTGAATTGTCATTTGATTGTAGTTAGGATGAACTGCCATTTGTTTAACTAGCTGGCATTATGTTCAGATTGTGTGTGGTAAAGTGACCACTAGTTAAAAGTGATGACAACACCTTATGCAGGTTGCAACCAAACACCATGTCATATGTGCACCTAATGCAATGCGGGCAACCAAACGCTGGTCAAAAATGGTTGTCTCATGCAACTAGGGGCAATGCAGGCACCCAAACTATGTGCATCTGGGTTTTTTTGGCCTGCATCCCCTCAAACCGGCTCAATAGAACCAGGCTCGCCGGGCTAGGCTGAATTGGCAATCTAACCAAACACACCCTTAGTAGCCTCGGGCTGGACGTTTCCTTGCCCACCACTGAAGTACATCTGCTCGCCTATGGTCGGAAGCAGATTGGTGATTTCTTGTTATTGATCGATCTGCCCACTGTGCGCCATGGCTTGTAGAAAATGACACACATGTTCGCTCAGACAGTCAGACTCGGCTTGAATTTCACGTACAAAGCTTGCTTCTACAACCTGATAAACCACCTGCGATAAAACATGTGAAATACCATGCAATGGTGGCAATGGTGGCACCTTCGCCGCACACCTCGTCGACGTCGTCATCCGTAATTGCCTGCCACACTCTTATTGTTTTTTTGGGATACACACTCGTATTGTTCAGACAATAATCTTCATCTCACTGCCCACACACCGTAGTTAGCATTGGTCAACATCGGGCACTGAATGTGAATGTTGCGATGCGACATTACATTGACGCCACCCATTACTCCACCACTGGTCACTGATTTGCCACCCTTCCCCACCTTGTTGATGTTGTTGTTTGCCTTGAAGCAGCCGTTGCCGGACTCGAAGTTGACCAACTCCTTGTCATTTTTCACCATCGTAGATCATCGGAATATCAATTGTCGACTTTTAGATCGCTAGACCGATTCAACTACTCGTACGTACATGCAAAGCTGCTAGCACGCAAGCACACATGCTAGCAGCTTAATTAATTGATGAACAATAACCACAGCCGTATAATTTCTTTTTCTTTTTTGCATTCAGCCGTGGGTGATTAAGCTCCGGTGATCATACGTCCCGCCGATCGATGACTCACGTATGTACCTCCATAGCTAGTGGTTTTTCTTTCCTTTTTGATGGAAGTTCACCGCCTAGAACGCCTACAACATGCAGTGTTGACTATTGAGCGTGCCCTTGCCGCTACTTTTGCTCCTTTTTTCTACGGGAAGCTGCTTTTTTTTATCTTTTTTGGGGGGAAAGGTCATCATGGCTAATCTTATTAAATCATAAAATAATTAAATCGTTCACTAGTTGCCTGGTAAGGAAACCCGGAGGTCCATCAGTCCAATTATTATCACTCTTATTACAAAAACTGAATTTAGCTAGCTCATGAGCTACCAAATTAGCATCATGATAACAATGCAAAAAGATGACCTTCCCTATTGATGTTGTTGTATCAACGCATTCTGCAAATATTGCAGCTGTTGCATCCCACCATTGATTTTGCCCATGGCAATAGTTCACCACACTCAAAGAATCAGATTCCGCTTTGATTCTGTTAAATCCCAAATTGTTTGCCAAGTTTAAACCATCTCGCATTGCCATGGCCTCAATTTTCGTTACATCAGCTGCCATCGGAATGAATCTACATTGAGCAGCCCGTTATGGGGGAAGGAGATCGATCGAGGAGAGGGGACCTGATGGTAATCAATCACAAATATTATGAGAAACAATGGTAATGAGTTGGCTCTGCTCCTCATTCGATATTTCTCAAAGGAAAATAAGTTTCGTCAGATTAATCTGTAAATATCTGTATTTCTTGCAAAAAAAAACGTCTATTTAGGACTTCAAAATTTAGGTATAGGTTTCTTGAGTATCTAATTAAATACTAAAAGGATGGTGCAATTATATTTTCAACTTCACTCATTTGTATGACTAAAACTATATGTTTTAAAGAACAAATGAGTGTAATAATTATTAGGGAGTGAGAGTTACCACCTCCATGACGCGGCCCTTCCCGCCATCCAGCGCGCTCGCGATGCCTGGGGAAAAAAATCCCGGCCAAATCAGGTTCGGGCACAAACAAACAGATGCGCAGCCAATCAATGGGGAAATCAGGACGGAGAAGGGGGGCGCGGGCTTACTCTTGAAGAGGCGGAGGTCGCCGTCAGCCGCCGCATGGAGGAGCCGCCGCTGCTGCGGGCCTGCAGAGGGGAGGGGCCGGAGTTAGGGCCAGCACGGGCAGGACGCGGGGTCGAGGGGGTTGGGGTCGCTTACCGGAGGTGGGGGGCGGCGCCATGGCTGGCGGGGCGGAGGTCGGTAGGGTTTTGGAGGCTTGGAGCGGGGGACTGCCGGGAGTGAGAGTGGAAAATGTTGAGGGACGGGATGGGGTGGGCGCCGTGTCGATCGGAGAGGGGAGAGGGCTGGGAAAATGGTCAGCGTACACACACGACTCCACACAGGAGATTCGGATGAATGTTTTTTATCCATTCATCCCCGGTACTCCCTCCGTTCGGAATTACTTGTCGCCGAAATGGATGTATCTAGACATATTTTAGTTCTACATACATTCACTTTCGAGACAAGTAATTCCGAACGAAGGAAGTACATTGTACGAGTGGAAAACGTCACTCAAAGAACCAAGGGATGACGACAAAGGTTACATTTTGCATGACACAAGACATGGCATGTCGAGCTAACTTATGTGCCACCACATTGGCTTCTACTTCTGTCAACTTCAGCTCAAAACCCTGAAAATGCGAGAGATAGGTGTTCATCTCTGTGATGATGATGAGACCCCCGACTGATCGGTCCCTCCTTCCATTCCAGTCATCCACATAGGTTTGACAATATGATTCGATCTCTAAAGAACACCCTTGCTTCATCACAAAGAGCATGGTGTCTCGGCAAGCTAGTGCTTCTCTGATAAGGGGATCATGATGCCCAGGTGCTGATTAGGCCAACAACCGATCCCAGGGAAGAGCGAAGGAGAGTATTATGTGAGGCATTTCGGTCACACACAGGTCGTCACAAGTCTTGTGCAAAGTAACTATCTTGAAATCTACGGATGGTATTACTGTGTCGTGAAACAAATATGCCAGGATGGCAAAAGAGTTGATAGTTGTAACAAGAATAATACAAAGCTTATTAAAAGTAAATAACATAAAGTAGAGCGACTAAAAGTAAACGGTTGCATTTGCAATAGAGATATTAGGCATGCGGAACTTCGGATCATGGCATACTTAAGTGTGCCAGTACGACGGTAATACCGGTTACCTTGTATTGTGACTCATGCGTAGATTGTTTGTATTGTAGGCGTTGCACCCTTGAATGGTCAAACCCCTCCATGCCAGAACTGTTCTCCCCTATCGTCCTGCTTTAACATTGACATAACATGGTCGTTCGCAGTTATGGTCACAAGACCGGAATGACGCATTAAGTGTCATGGATCCCCGCTATCTCATATCGTCTTCGCTCCTCGTAGATACTAACACCTAACACCTGGAGGCGGGGGCGGCGCCACCGTAGGGGCAGGTATGGGCGACCGCCCCGGGTAGCTGTAATATACGCCTCTAAATACCTGTTGATCTACCCATCTCAGCAGGCAGTACCGATTCGTTTTGGGGTAGAGGAACAACGTGAGATAAGGAACGAAGAGCAAACAAATCTCTCTAGACGTGGGCTAGCACTTAAGTGGCCCAGTTGCTGCCCAAATAAGATAGCGTATCTCTCCTCCGCGTGAGACTGCAGCAAGCTATTTCATGCATCAATAGCCGGACTTTGTAAATCCGCCCCCCTAAACGTCTACAGATACGTTCGGGCGCGTTCGCGGACAATGACCGGTTACCTCTCAAATGTCCTCTTTCACATCTATGGACATTATTAGCAAATCATCAAATCCATACAATTACATTGCAAGGTAAAACCTAGACTAATCTTCGTTGACGCCCATCCTTGGTTGTTCCCTTCCGTGCCCATGTCTGTCGGTCGTGAGACCCGCAAAGTGAAGATTCAGTGCCGGCAAGGACGAGTACGACATGGGACACGGACTGGCCCACACGAGACATGAGGCGCCACCGGCTGTCTTCCATGCCCTACTCCTCCTTGTCAGAACCCGTGGCTTGGACTTCATCGTTCGACGTGGTTGGATATCGGCTCACGGTGGCAAAGCTCACATAACAAATCTCCATCGTAGACGGGCCGACTCATGGTTGGATATCGGCTCCGCCACCCTGCAGCTCATGATGTACATTGCCGTTTACCTCCGAACCAAAGCTCAATGCTGCGTGGAAGATGCGCCACCAAAGAGGTTGCGTCGCCGCCCCAGCATTGTGGTGCAAGATGGACCGCACCACTTCCGGGGTGCGGCTGAAGTGGAAAATGGTCACAACCACTCGACCATGTTTCAAGTGGTCCTAACCTAGCTAGCTATCTCCCACGTCCACTCCTGTCGCCCTTGTCTCTCGGACATAGAGCTCCACCTCATCGGACGCTAGGCACATGGCTAATGGCAGAACAAGAAGAAGTTGTGCCCGGAGCAATGCCTAGCGCGACATGAGTGGGTGACAGCAGCGGCACAGCATCGAGCTAGCGCAAATGAAAAGATGCAGTTTGCAAGGGCAACATTTTGAACAATTAGTTTTGTTAAATTTTTAGAGCATATAGCTTTGCATTTGAATTTTATGAGTTTTGGTTGAGCGGACTTGTATTCGTACATTAAAGAATTTAGGCCTTCATTATTTCGCCCCGAGTAAGTTTAATTCCTAAATCCGCCACTGCCTGGAGGTCACGAATTCGCTAAACAATACGTGTTACCTGTGTAGGTATTCAGATCATGTTGTCTGGGCCCTTAAATTGGACAATACTCATTATATATATTCACCATGAATAAACAACTTACTAAAGAAGCATGGAACTATTGCCACAAATAATGACATATGGAATACGAAAAAATGAATCTCACCAATCCCCTACATTTCCCACGCCAAGTGGGAATACCTCACACATTAGAGGGCGATACCCAAACAACTCCGAGATCAAACAAAGGGAAATCATCTTAGTAATATCATAAAGATCCGCAATAAAATGAATGATTAAACAAGTATCAATCTTGAGATGAGCATGAATAGAGTTAAAAACCCTAATCTTACAATTTGGAATTCCTCTCTATATTGTGACGATTGTGATGAATGAAATGGAGATGGGGTGGGATAGACATGATGGATCTCCGAGAGTTCTTCTTATCCGGATCTCTCTCTGTATTCACCTGTACGCCCTTCACAAAAGTGGCTTGTATAGATAGGGGGGCATGCGAGTGGTATGAGCCCGTCTTCTGCACTGGTGCCTATGGAATTCCCACCAAAAGGGAAATCACTCTAAATGACTTCATTTGCTGGGATCATGATTGGTTTCCTGTCAAAAATGTATATTCTTGCATATTAATAGGGAAATAAAGTTTTCTTCTTTCTCGAAGAATTAGGGTCAGAAAATATGAGAATTATCGAAAATCTTTTGAAAGCCACATCAAAGTCCTCTTATAGAAGTGACAAAATATCGAGCCATTATTCACTAGTAGAAAACCCACCATTTGTCCCGGTTCTAGAGGCCCATTAGCCCCGGTTCAGGAACCGGGACTAAAGGGTCGGGAGTAAAGCCCAACACCTTTAGTCCCGGTTCGCTTATGAATTGGGACAGATGGTGGTCCACGTGGCCACTGCGGCGAGCCCAGGCAGGAGGGCCTTTAGTACCGGTTGATAACACCAACCGGGACCAAAAGGCATCCACGCGTCAACAGCTCAAGAGCTGGGGTTTTGTTTTTTCTAATGGGAGGGGGGTTAGGGGTTTTGGAGGGTTAATTTAGGGGTTTCATATATTGTGTTAGCTAGCTAATAGAGAGAAGTGACCTCTCTTATCTCCATGCTTGGTCGACGCTAGCTTCTATACATATAGAGAGAACTCGACACAATAGCTTGTAAGCAAATTAAGGAACCATTAAATACACAAGATGGTATTCTCCGGCTTTATTGATGACGTGGTCAAGAAAGAATCCCGCCAATTCCTCTTGAATTGGTCGTATGCGATCTTGTGGTAGGAGTTCATCCCGCATCTGCCAGATCTAATTTAAAGAAGGGGGTCAATACATATATATATGAATGAAACTCAACACAAATGATGGTAATAAAATAAAATTGTGAATATTATTGCTTACGCACTTGATATTGTTTTTTAGTGTAGCCCCGCTCACAGGTCGAGTGGCGGATGAACTCGCAAACATAGTATCCACAAAAATCATTCCCGCCTTCCTTCCACAAGCACTTTGCGAGAAATAGAGTTCAATCAAACTGATAATCAAGCATGATAGATGGTATTGATGAAACTAGCTAGAATGAATGGGAGATGCGCGGAACTATAGCTAGTAGTACTTACTGTTGGGTGTGTAAATCGCAGCTCCCCCAGCAGTCCCTGAGTTATTGCAGTGAACTCTTTCCAAACCCTACCAGACAAAAAAAAATTACTTAAGATCAGGAAATGAACAAAGTTGCCGATATGGTGCGATAATGATCGATTGAACTTACTTCTGGAGCATTTTCGTCATGTCCGCATACTCCTGGGGATCTTTTCGTCTCGAGTCTAAGACAGTTACTACTCCCTGCTCAAGCTTAATCTTTAGCAGAATAAAGTGAAAGCTGCGCCATGCATGCATAACTCATCAATTACGCACCTATAACCTCGAGTAATAAGGAAAACCGAATATGCACAAGACAGTAACACTCACTTGAAGTTGTAAGGAAAGAGTATTTTATCTTTGTTTTGATTTTTGAGCAACGATTGTAGCAAGTTGTCCTTGGTTTCTGTGACATTCTTTTTAACCGTTCATTCATGTATGACATTTGGGTTAATGAACCCAATGTCCCGGATTTGTGCTTTTCTGCATTCGACGATCTTCAATCTGCATAATATAGTGATGATAATTATATATATACATGCAATGAAAGACCTGAGCTATATATAGAGACTTAATGACAGAAGTAGTACTTACAAACAGTAGCAAGTCAAGATTGTTTTGTCGAGGGCCTTTTGATTTTATAACTGGAATAACTCTTCAAATGCAACAGAAAACAGACCAGTTCCAACGAGGTCGTGCTCCTCTTTAATTCTCATCGTCAAAACATCCTTCCCCTGTAGGTTTTCAGGTACCATTGATGGAATCTTCGCATCATCGTTGTTAGAGGAGGATGATCAGGTTTGACTAGAGGCTTCCCGTACTGGTATCTGAATTCGTCCACCTGCATTGTTTCAAACACCACATCATCGCTCAGGTAATTAGCAGGATTGGTATCGGGCACCATCCCCGGCAGATTAGCGACGATATCGCTAGACACCTTGAGCGGGGGACACGATTGGTTTGCTTGTTCGTCGAGCTGGGGAATTTTTTCCCCACTTCTTCGTTCTGCTAACCTTTTATCACTGGAAGTAGTTCCCGACCGCCGCGCATCTTGATATGTACTTTGAAGAGCTCAAAAATAGTTGGAATCCGGCGGAGGCGGTGGCGGTCGCTTCAGGGCATCGATAGTGCGCTTCAATTTCACCGGATCTACATCTCCTTCGAAGGTGGAGGTTTCTTTGCAAAAACGTCCCTCACTTGGGCTTCACAGATCTCCGTGTTTTCCTTCTCGGTCCTCTCGTATGGTAACTTTTCTAGAGGCTTGAGAGACGGACCGTATCTGAATTGCCTCCCGCCTCTGGCTGTACTGCTAGCCGCCGGAGCGGCGGTGTCTCTCTTCCGTCGTTGCTTATGAGGCGGAGAAGGAGGAAGAGTGCTCCAATGCGCCAGAGCAGCCAGAGCTGCGGCGTCTATCTTCCGCCGTTGTTGACGAGGCGGAGGAGAAGGCAGACTGCTCGGACGCGCCAGAGGAGGCGAAGGAGGAGGCGGAGTGGCGTCCTCACACGCCGGAGCAGCCGGAAAAGGAGGCGGAGTGCCCTGATCACTCGCCAGAGAAGGAGGAGGAGGAGGAGGAGGAGGAGGCGGAGTTCCCTGACTCGCAGGAGGAGGAGGAGGAGGCGGAGGTGTCCAGTTCGGAAGCTTGATGTGCTCCTTCCTCCATAGACATGGAGTCTTCAGAGCAAGACCCAGCTGAGTCTCCCCTTCACCTGTAGGGTGGTCAAGCTCGAGCTCCTCAAATCCCTCCGTTACTTCATCCACCATCACAACAACATAGCCATGTGGAATCGGACGGCAGTGAAAAGTTCCGTCGGGTTGAGGAGGTGCAACAGAGCTGACAGCCACCTTGACTTTGAGGTTCTGCGATTGCGTCATAAGCTGGCAATGTTGAGCCTCTGTGATAGCATCCACGGGGTAGCTAGGAGCCCTGAAGTCAGGCCACTGAACGAGCTTGGTGGAAGCCACGCTGCTTCTCCACTGAGATGGCGGGGTAGCTCCGGCAGCTCGCTGGCTCTCAACTTGTTCCTCTAGCTTTTGTACTCTTGCATTCAGCTTCTGCATTTTGCCGAGCTCCAGTTTCCTCTTCCTCTCCCGGGTTTTGTAACCACCTGCGCCGGGAAACCGAACCTTCCACACAACGGAGCCTGGCGTGCCTCGTGTTCGTCCAGGGTGCTCAGGATTCCCGAGGGCCTCGGTCAGCTCATCATTCTCTCTGTCGGGAATGAACGTCCCTTGCTATGCTGCGGCGATACACTTCTGAGGCTTCTTGACGGGTATTGCAAGTTGCTCGTCCGTCCAAACGCACTTCCCTGTTTCAGGGTCCAAGGTTCCACCAACCCCGAAGAACCCAGTCCTTGAACGGTGTGGCCAGTTCAATGTCTCTGGTTCGACCCCTTTAGCAAGAAGATCATTCTCAGCTTTGTCCCATAGCGACCGGGATTTGAGGTAGCCACCTGACCCCGTGCGATGGTGAAACTTCTCCTTTGCAGCGTTTATCTTGTTGGTCTCTGACATCTTCTTACTCTTGTTCGATGTCTTGTAGGCCACAAATGCGGGCCAGTGATCTCTTATCTTCTCAAATCGGCCATTGAATTCTGGAGTCTTCCCTTTGTCGACAAACGTTGATTTCAACTCATTCTTCCACCTCCTGAATAGATCTGCCATCTTCTTAAGAGCACACGCCTTGACCAATGGCTCTATAACTGGCTTATCCAGATCCTCCTCTGGCGGTAGGGTGAAATTTGCCTTCAGTGAGGTCCAAAGATCTTATTTTTGTCTATCCTGGACATCAGAAACTTGAGGGCCTTCGTTCTTAGGCTTATTCCATAGCTAGATGCTGATCGGATCATGTCCCTAACAATAGCCCCGCACTGAGCAAAAAATGCTTCCTTGGTCCGCCTGGGTTCAATCGATTGGCCATCGTCCGAGATTGCTGTGATCGTGAACCTTTCATCCTGGCGCAACCTTTTCTTCGGGCCTCGCCTCGTTACCGTAGTTTGGCTTGATCCGGAGGGCTATAAAAGAAGAAAGAAGAGTTAATANCTTGACGGGTATTGCAAGTTGCTCGTCCGTCCAAACGCACTTCCCTGTTTCAGGGTCCAAGGTTCCACCAACCCCGAAGAACCCAGTCCTTGAACGGTGTGGCCAGTTCAATGTCTCTGGTTCGACCCCTTTAGCAAGAAGATCATTCTCAGCTTTGTCCCATAGCGACCGGGATTTGAGGTAGCCACCTGACCCCGTGCGATGGTGAAACTTCTCCTTTGCAGCGTTTATCTTGTTGGTCTCTGACATCTTCTTACTCTTGTTCGATGTCTTGTAGGCCACAAATGCGGGCCAGTGATCTCTTATCTTCTCAAATCGGCCATTGAATTCTGGAGTCTTCCCTTTGTCGACAAACGTTGATTTCAACTCATTCTTCCACCTCCTGAATAGATCTGCCATCTTCTTAAGAGCACACGCCTTGACCAATGGCTCTATAACTGGCTTATCCAGATCCTCCTCTGGCGGTAGGGTGAAATTTGCCTTCAGTGAGGTCCAAAGATCTTATTTTTGTCTATCCTGGACATCAGAAACTTGAGGGCCTTCGTTCTTAGGCTTATTCCATAGCTAGATGCTGATCGGATCATGTCCCTAACAATAGCCCCGCACTGAGCAAAAAATGCTTCCTTGGTCCGCCTGGGTTCAATCGATTGGCCATCGTCCGAGATTGCTGTGATCGTGAACCTTTCATCCTGGCGCAACCTTTTCTTCGGGCCTCGCCTCGTTACCGTAGTTTGGCTTGATCCGGAGGGCTATAAAAGAAGAAAGAAGAGTTAATATATGTACATACCAAAACAATTAATGCATAAATGAGCTAGTCGGCACAGGCTTAATTAATACATATACCTCGCCGGACTTTGCAACAGCTCCCTCCTCCGTTCGGTTACCGGAGCCGTCATCACGGTCTCCTTCTTCCACCGGCATTCGGTCACCGGAGCCATCATGATCATGTCCTTCCTCCTCCATTGTTCGATCACCGGAGCCTTCACCCTCTCCTTCCAGACCATCGATGTCGTTGAGAAACGACAAGACATCACCTCCGCCAAGTCTCTTTGCTCCATAGTTTCTGCAAATATTACAACATGGCAATTAATAGCACATAAACAAAAGCTCCACTGCAGTACCATATAATAAGGATAAAATACACATAGCCTAACCATTTTCATACAAAAAAAAGAAGTGTTCTCTACAAGACTTCATTCAATCTCTACTTATTGTGCCCAAGCTACGGAAGTAAAATTAGTGACGACAGCAAGAACCAAGCAGTTCCCTTATTAGAGATGGCCAAGAAGGAATATACCATATTCTCAAAACTTCCATTCTCAAATAATTATATTATGCTAACTCCAGTTTACTATTGTCATACATACCTTAGAGAATGGATGCCTTCATGAATATATGAGTGTTGAGAAGCCAACTGAGCTCTCAGCTTTGAAAGTGTAGCCTCCTCATTAGCATGTTCCATTTGTGCTTCGATGTTTACTTTTAGCAAATCTTTTAATAGGAGAGAAGCCTTAGTACAACAAGTAGAATGGCTCTTCAATTTGATGGTGACTATAAGGTAGAGTGTTAAAAGATAATATACAACGGACATCAAAACGTCAAAGAAGAGATATAAATCTGAGTCCATGTCATGTGGTATCTGAAGGAACACTAGAGTACTTATATCTGTCATAGATGTTGAATTTTCCTGACATACATTTATTTTTAAAGAAAGGGGTGAACAGTGGACGCAGCAATTCGGCTTCCGAGCTCATCTGCTCCCTTGAGTGAACAGTAAAAGAATACTAGAAAAATTAAGAAAAATCTGATTTTTTTTAATGGAAGATGTTCGAGTGCGTGATGTCCGTGCCAAATTTGGTGGTGTTTGGACATCTGGGTAACTCCCAGAAAAAAAATTGGGGTTCGTGAGAAAGTTTACTGTTCACTCACTGTTCGGACTGATTTTGTCTTTTTTGCCACGAGCTCCTCAAATGTCCGTCCGAACACGATGATTTTTTTCCCGAACAACACGCATTCAAGTGACTTGGTTGACAAAAAAATCAGACTTTTTTATTTTTCTAGTATTGTTTTATTTTACTATTCACCAAGAGTGGATGAGCCGGGTTCAGAAATGAATATTCGGTGGTGAAAACATGAATTAATAGGGCATAAATTGATACTAATGGATATTCCAATGCACTTTCTTGAGATTATGATTTGTATTAAGGAAAATTGTATACGAAATTTAAGGTCAAAATTCAAATTTGAATAGTCAAAATACACCTATCATTTTGAAATAGAGAGTGTACTAACTATTATCTCCTACATGATCGCTACAATGGTCATTTTCCTTAACGGATCCCCTTAATCCCTGCGCATGACCAGAATATGCCTTAGGAAAAAAATGGGGAGAGCAGAACTTTTTTGAGAAAACGCAAAAGCCTCGCGTTTAGATGCACTGATAGAGAGAAGAGTTTGCACAAGCCCTCGGAAGGGCAACACCCGATGTATACAACGCAACACCCCTAGCCGCTAGGTGCTGCCACCACCGGAAGCAAACCCGCTAGATCATGCACTCCTGCCATCACCCATTGCCCCGCCTCCGCCTTTACCGTGTCAAGGAGATGAGCTAAGCTGGCCAGAGCGTTGTCGAA
>LR880970.1:845121865-845134153 GCA_904067115.1 Aegilops sharonensis
GGGGGGGGGGGGGGGGGTAGATCGGATCCAGGAGAGCACCTCATGCCATGCACTGTCGGTGTCTAAGAATCGGACATTGTGCTGTTAGCTACAACACTTTTGAGAATTTGGCCAGGGACTGAACACGTCTAGCTTCCTAGGTCATGATCGATCGAAGGAGAAAGAACGGGAGGAAGAACACACAAGAAATACCCAGGTTCAGGCCACCGTGTTGGTGTAACACTCTCATGCATTTGCCCTTTATTTCATACTAGTGGATGGGGCGCCACCCGGTGGCGCCTCTTAAGGTGGAATTGTGCGCACTAATCTAGCTGGCATGTTTGTTAACGTGTTTGTATGACGTTTGTTACCGTGTCTCTATGACTGTAGGCTTAATTTACCAATCAAGACATGTACTTGCAACAAACACGAAGTTCAACAGCTCAATGCACTTGCAACAAACACGAAGTTCAACAGCTCATAAGTCATAGCTAAGAAATCATATGACACCCAATTTACTATTACCAAATTCCTTCTTTTTTCTTGTGATGAAATTCGACCAATTCAAGAGATGGTGAACTAAACTTACCAATCCCACTGACTCGCTCCCATGACCCACACAATCTAAAGGATAACAAAGAAAGGAAAATGCAAACATACAAATTTTAGCGAGATGATAAGCAAGGGTTTAACAACAACTACCTTTCGTCCACTTTAAACCTAGTGGATCAACGTAAGTCATTATTAGTAAAGCTGTGGGCAGTTGGGGGACCTAAGATAGTTTCTAAGCAAGCAGCGGTCACTGGACTGCACTTCAAAATTAGATTAGTTAACTTGGATAGACCTACTCTTTAAGATTGGATGAGTTAACTTGGATAGACCTACATAAAACAGATAATAAGTATAAACCATAAGCATTGGAACAGATCCACATCACAGTTGAATACAGATTGTAGACCCATATAGAATAAAAAACAGCCCAGCGTTTATAGTATAATGTTGCTTCAAACATAACAAATGCTTCTCTTATTTAATTTTTTTTCAAACATAAATACGAACTTCAGTTATTCTGTTCAGGCATACAACCAGGACGAACTGAAAGAAGCAAACCTACAGGCTGAAAACACTGCAGATTCAAGCACATCCCATATTCAATTTCATGATGACCATAAATACGAATATGGACCATTTTATTTGAACATGAAAGGATATACTCCCTCCGTTCCGAATTACTTGTCTTAGATTTGTCTAGATACGGATGTATCTAGCACTAAAATGAGTCTAGATACATCTGTATCTAGACAAATCCAAGACAAGTAATTCGGAACGGAGGGAGTATCTATGGCCAGAATAAGCCTAAAAAATAGATTTACAGACTTGAATCGCCATGGATTTCTATTCAAGCTCATAGTTAGGGTAATTGAAAAAGAAGTACACCTATAGGACTAAAAATTGCAGATTGGGAAGCCTGAGATCCAGAAGGTACCGCTGAGTCTAGCACATCCAGTGGGAGAACTTCCAAAAATCCACATGATTGTTTGCTTTTGTATGATAGTAGAGAATTAAACTGATGTATCTTTTTCCTTGGTGATAATGATGGCCGAAAACAGAAGTGTCTACCATGCGACCATCATGGTCTCTGCAATGCTCATACTTTGCATCGGGTAAACCCATCTCACTAAGAATGGGAATGAGCATCACCTTTTCCATGACCTTGATAGCATCCGCTTCCTACAATAGAACACACAAAGAGAACATAATGAGGATAATGTCTATGCATGCACCACTCTGCACGAAAAACTCTCCAAGGAAGTAATACATAAATGACAGCACAATTGAANACTAGTGGATGGGGCGCCACCCGGTGGCGCCTCTTAAGGTGGAATTGTGCGCACTAATCTAGCTGCCATGTTTGTTAACGTGTTTGTATGACGTTTGTTACCGTGTCTCTATGACTGTAGGCTTAATTTACCAATCAAGACATGTACTTGCAACAAACACGAAGTTCAACAGCTCAATGTACTTGCAACAAACACGAAGTTCAACAGCTCATAAGTCATAGCTAAGAAATCATATGACACCCAATTTACTATTACCAAATTCCTTCTTTTTTCTTGTGATGAAATTCGACCAATTCAAGAGATGGTGAACTAAACTCACCAATCCCACTGACTCGCTCCCATGACCCACACAATCTAAAGGATAACAAAGAAAGGAAAATGCAAACATACAAATTTTAGCGAGATGATAAGCAAGGGTTTAACAACAACTACTTTTCGTCCACTTTAAACCTAGTGGATCAACGTAAGTCATTATTAGTAAAGCTGTGGGCAGTTGGGGGACCTAAGATAGTTTCTAAGCAAGCAGCGGTCACTGGACTGCTCTTCAAAATTAGATGAGTTAACTTGGATAGACCTACTCTTTAAGATTGGATGAGTTAACTTGGATAGACCTACATAAAACAGATAATAATTATAAACCATAAGCATTGGAACAGATCCACATCACAGTTGAATACAGATTGTAGACCCATATAGAATAAAAAACAGCCCAGCGTTTATAGTATAATGTTGCTTCAAACATAACAAATGCTTCTCTTATTTAATTTTTTTTCAAACATAAATACGAACTTCAGTTATTCTGTTCAGGCATACAACCAGGACGAACTGAAAGAAGCAAACCTACAGGCTGAAAACACTGCAGATTCAAGCACATCCCATATTCAATTTCATGATGACCATAAATACGAATATGGACCATTTTATTTGAACATGAAAGGATATACTCCCTCCGTTCCGAATTACTTGTCTTAGATTTGTCTAGATACGGATGTATCTAGCACTAAAATGAGTCTAGATACATCTGTATCTAGACAAATCCAAGACAAGTAATTCGGAACGGAGGGAGTATCTATGGCCAGAATAAGCCTAAAAAATAGATTTACAGACTTGAATCGCCATGGATTTCTATTCAAGCTCATAGTTAGGGTAATTGAAAAAGAAGTACACCTATAGGACTAAAAATTGCAGATTGGGAAGCCTGAGATCCAGAAGGTACCGCTGAGTCTAGCACATCCAGTGGGAGAACTTCCAAAAATCCACATGATTGTTTGCTTTTGTATGATAGTAGAGAATTAAACTGATGTATCTTTTTCCTTGGTGATAATGATGGCCGAAAACAGAAGTGTCTACCATGCGACCATCATGGTCTCTGCAATGCTCATACTTTGCATCGGGTAAACCCATCTCACTAAGAATGGGAATGAGCATCACCTTTGCCATGACCTTGATAGCATCCGCTTCCTACAATAGAACACACAAAGAGAACATAATGAGGATAATGTCTATGCATGCACCACTCTGCACGAAAAACTCTCCAAGGAAGTAATACATAAATGACAGCACAATTGAATTGGTAAGAAAAATGAATTGTTACACTACCATAAATACTTGAGAGTGCACCGACGATTTAGTTGTCAATGTAAAAAAAAGCATAAAGTGTCTGAAGTAAATTTATAAGCTTATAAATGGTTGTAGGAAACATCCACCAGTCAGTCAAAATTTCCTGGTCACTTGCAAGAAATAATCTGGTGCCAGGAAACATGTGCTTGCAATTGACAACCAAGCAGCTTTTAGTACTCTAGTGAAATAAGTGGCAGACTCAATCTCTAGTTCCCTAGCTTTCAATATTTAAGAAAAAAATCCCATTAATCGTATACCACATATCTAAACCCTAGTTTATAATACACAAAACAGGGCAAAGCTTTTTCAGAATTCAATTAAAATGAGGCCATATGCATCATGATTAAAGGTTTCTCCCTGTATTGTATATATGGCCATGATTCAAAGTGCTCCCTGTGCTGTATATACGGCAGTGCAGCACAATCACTGTCTTTAATCTCATAAATTCCATGGTCCTATGATGTTGTAAGAATGGGTGATTAACTCATGTAACAGTTCTCTTAAATCGATATTTTTTGCCGTACCCAGTTGGATCTCTTGATTTTCTGATGCGGCCGTGGCTCTCTAAGTAATCAATTATACAAGGTGTCAGCACCTATTTTGTTTCAGGAAAAAACATCAAATACCATGTTATATATTAATCCAATACATCTTGATCCATGAGAAGCTATGATAAACAGAGGAGCAAATTAATACCTTCATCATCAGTGATGTGTGTTGGGTCGTCGATCTTTGCTCCTTTTCATGTTGCAGTTGTCATGAGTTTCACAAGTACTCGAATTAGTATATATGATGTGTTTAGTGTAAAAAGCAGTGGACAGTCGATTTGCCTGTTGGTACAGGACCTAACTATATCTGAATACAATTTTGCTCGAAAAAATAAGCAGTTGGATAAACTACAGTTCAGTCACAACGAATGTCTCTACCCCAGCTATTGCTAACCAACTGACTTCTATCATGAGGACAGGTCGGTATATAAAACTGACTTGTTCATAGGCATTTATCCAAAGGAGAGTTACAGATTTCATTCTTAGAAAAGCGCAGATGTACATTATCATTTGTGGTGAGTATTTCTATTGCAGAAAACTATAATCAGAGACATCACAATAAGCAGTCCATGTATACAAAAAATAGAGTAAGAAGTGAAATTTGAACTAAAAGTACAATGGCCAATTACATGAGGTGATAATACCCTGCACTGACCAGAACTTCCAATTTGAGGATTATTAGTGTGATAGGTATCTGCCGCACATCCCTGCGATATGTAACCTGAGGTCCCCAACCAAAGAAGCCAGCAGCGGCACTCTCAATAAAACTTGGGTCTAACATACCTAGAGGGTTCCGCACAGGTTAGCTAAATGTGGGATCAAATGGTTCGTCTAGATCCATCATATCATCATGACTGTCAGGTACAAAATTCAGATGGATTATTGTGCTGAAAATCATACAGGTTGGTTACATTCTGTGAAGAGAATTTCATGGGTGTTAGTACAGTAAATGCAAAGGAAATTTAAATAGTGTCAACATCTAATGTATGAAACTTCACCTAACTAATGAAAAGAAGCAAAATAGTTGAGCAGGAGATTAGATAGGATGGGAGGCGTATTGTTGTTGGGGACGTGGAAGTGGACGAAGAACTTTGGCATTCCGTCGAAGGACTTGAACACAAGACCCGGTCGACGCATCTCTCCCGGAACGCGCCGCTGCGGCCGCCATTCTGCTACACGAGCGGGAGCAGCGTGCACCGGACCACTGGGAAGCAGCCAAACCAGAGGATCTTCTCATTGTCGCATCGCAGACATCCAATCGAGCCACATCTCGCAGAATCATCCACGCTTCTTCCACCGTACCGCCTCTTCCTATTTTTTTCCATCAGGCCTGGCTCCTCATCTTGAAGCATGACATGCTTGGGTCTATGCCAACATCTTGCAACTTGAAATCATCTTAAACCAACAGCGATATGGTCAGATAAAATGCATATCAATGCATGGATTGACAGGTCGAGTATTACATGGCACTCCACAAAAATATACACATGCAGGACTGTAGAGAATGCTTCTAAAACGCATAGCTGGTAGTAAAAATATCAACCAGGTCCAGACTTTAGAAAAATATAAAGAAGTTGCTACAACCACCAATACATGAATATTCGTGATGCTGAAACCTAAATTAATATGCAAAATTGTAAATATGTACCACACCTGCAGCTTCTTCAGTGTGGACAAAGCTTCCCCATACACGGGATCTAAATGAACTGCAAAAGAAACATGAACACCACCAGCTGGTATGTGCTTTTGTTCATCTCGTCAGATGATGTGTCATTCCTCTCATCAACAGTTACCCTCGAGACATCAATAGTACTCCGCTCTCTGACACTTGCTTTGTCTTCAGGAATTTATGTCCAGTCCAGCACTGATAGCTTCTCTTGAACATAATGCGATGGGCCACCAATAAGTTGTTGTGAACCTGAAAAGCGGTATTGACAAATGTATCTGGTTCTTCCATTCCCCTGAAACATTCTAACTCTATAGCGAAGGGGAGAAATGTAGCATCGCTACCATCGTAAACACAACAGACATGAAACTAATCTATAGCAGATTAGCAAATATTAATGTTGTATAAAGAGTAGACACCCTACAGCCAAACAATTAAAATAATTATCACAAGCACCAAATCTACCTTTCAATTTTGAACGGCACGAAGCTGGTGAGAGTAGTACAAGTACTTGGGTCACACGTTTAGACAAATTTTACAATGTTTTGTTGTATTTCTGCTATCCTCTGACAATAATCAGGGAGTAGTATTTATATAGTTGGGCAAAAACAAACTTACACTTCCTTGAGGATGGGTAGTGCCATGTAATTCCAGCCAAAGCAATTGTTGCCGAAGCATCCAATCAGATCATGAGAGCTCCCCCTAACCCTGCAATAAATTACAACAATGGAAATTAGGAATTAGTTGGCAAAAGGATTAAGAGAGAGACGTTGACATCTTTTATTTTTAAATTATAAGCTTTAGAATCTCAAAGATTCCTGAAATTGTTTTCATTAAATGTTGATACTTCGCATGCATCCGATTTTAATATAAGCTAAAATTTTGTAGAATGATACTCCCAAAATCAAGCAAAATGCTCTTTAAATATTGTGATTTGTTAGTAAAAAGGTCAGGTGTTGTATCACCACCTTAAGCACATAACATGTGTCTAGCCTACAACTCTGGAATATCGTACAAAAAGGTGTGAATTTTATCATTTACTAATATAGTTGCTCTAAAATATAAATCAATTTGATAAAACATTGCAATATTTTAGTAGATCGCCATACAAAACAACAACTTCAACTGGATATCACTGCCACTTACCATGGGGCCAGCAAGCAGTGAAGGTCCAGAATCTGCAATTGCGGCACAACCACCAGCACAACACCCTGATAATGACATAGGCGTGAACACGTAAAAGATAATTCTGATCTAGACGCATAAGATTTTATCATGAAGATAACCCCGTTCCAGTACCTGTGGACTTTCCTCGAACCAGGACCAGAAATTTATTAAAGCGACACAACTCGAAATAGGAAGAATCGCATTTCATCATTTTAGAACTGTTTGCTGCATTCACAACTGACCCACCGACATCATCATCATTTTTATGCTCATTATTCAACGACATACTCAATAACCAAAGTGATGATATGCTTTTATATTACTCTTACAGTTGCTTGAGACTAAAACATATCATTCGATGAACTGCACACCAAGAAAACAAAGAGAAAAGAACTCAGAAAGATGTAATAAATATCTAGGTAGATGAATGTGATCTTTAATTTGTGTGCTATGAAACGTGAGAATTCATGTGAAACACCCACTTCTTGAGTACAGGGGGTACATATAAATCTGTAAAACATTAGCTGCTTCGACTTAAGAGCATCAACTACCAACAGAGTTAGAAAAAATCAGTAGAACAAGTCTATCTATAGGATGTGAAAAATTAAGAAAAAACATCTAGAGGATAATAATCATTAGGATGCAACTACCCTCGGAGATTGAGGTGAGGTGACACTTCCAATTATAATCATTTCAATTTTTCAAATAAATCAACATCAAGACTCAGGAGTATAACTTAACATAAGCTATACTGGTATATTTCAGAATTAGCCACACTGCATATCTCATTAGTTTTGTACATCACTATGCCTTAGGTAGAAAGATAAGAAAGATAGTTCAATCATTTAAAAAAATAAAGGTGTCACTAAGACTAAAATATGTACTACTAATCTGAAATATACGATGTGACATGTTCAGAACTATTACTCCATCAAGCAATTAGACAAGACCGTCAAATCAATACAATCAAAAGGTAATTACCATGTTCTTGTATCGGTCACCATATTATATGAACATGCTCTTGTAATTACCAAAAGGGTTGTCCATAGGTGGACTAAACGTGGGATCAAATGGTTCGTCCAGATCCATCATATCATGACTGTCAGGTATAGAATTCTGGTGCTGAAAATCATACAACTTAGTAATTTTGTAAACAGAATTCCATGTGTGTTAGGACAGTAAATGCAAAGTAAACTCAAATAGTCTCAACACGTAATGAATGAATCTAAATCTAATTAATTAAAAGAAGCAATATTGTGAAACTTTCTAGCCTGACATGCTCTCATAAATCCTCATTCCAAGATGAGTGCATACGTATATCAGAAGAGCCAAACATGGATGAGCAGGAATTAACAACTATTAAAAATTCCCCTCAAGATTCCGACAACACAAACCACATGCCCAAAACAACCAATCTACACCAAAGTCCCTCGGCACGTCAAAATCATAAAATCACATTACCTACAGGTTTGGTTACATCTCAGCTTACCAGGACATGCTCTTGAACAGGAGGTGCAGTTTCTTGCGAAGGCTCACTTGCTCCAGACCACAATGAATGAATGGTACTGCTAGAGACATGCAATTTCACATATATGTTGCCTGTAGTACCTAAAGGCTAAGAGGAAGGACACGAAAATTTGAAGGAAAATTAGGAAGTAAGCATTTAGACAGTGTATGTAAGTGACATAAAGATACCATGTTTAGAATAAGCCTCTTTAGTATATTGGTCATTTTCATATCCTGGCTATGTTCATTCCTACAGTTTTTTACACAAGCAGCAGGGCAAAATTACTACATCATGATTAAGCAAGTTGTACTAACTTTTTAGTAACAACTTACGTTCTGCACACGAGAAAGTGAATGTCTCTTTTTAGCTAGCTAGGAGGGGATGTAATTAAACAGTAAAGCTACCTTGAACTTAAGGTCGAATGAGGACCTCAGCCTGTTCCTGCCACCAGGTGCACGATAGTGATCCTCTCCTCCACCGACGCCATGCTGACATGTCGTTCTGAAGCGTCTGTGAGGAGGGGAGACACGGCACAACTGTCATCGATCCACTCGGCATCACCTCCCACTACCTTTCTGATCCCCCCACTCAACAACAAGGCCTCTGAGTGGTGCTCCAGAGTCCAGACCAACATCCATGCAACAGCCTTCATTTTCTCTTACTTCAGCTCCTGAAGTAACATCTTGAAATTGAAAATGCAACAAAATTAAAGAATCGTCTGAAACTAAAAAAAAGATAATAGGTATTATGTACAAATATAAGCATCACATATGTAAAGGCTCTTTCATCGAATATCTTGTAGGCACAGAANCACTCAACAACAAGGCCTCTGAGTGGTGCTCCAGAGTCCAGACCAACATCCATGCAACAGCCTTCATTTTCTCTTACTTCAGCTCCTGAAGTAACATCTTGAAATTGAAAATGCAACAAAATTAAAGAATCGTCTGAAACTAAAAAAAAGATAATAGGTATTATGTACAAATATAAGCATCACATATGTAAAGGCTCTTTCATCGAATATCTTGTAGGCACAGAACCAAATATGAGATTTTTGGGGGATTGAATCAAGAGAGACGGCCCTGCACCAAATCTAAGAGAGACCGAAATAGACGCGAAGGGCCAAAGCTCGAGCGGAGTAGATAGGATGAGGGAGGGGGGGGGGGGATGAACTCACTAGTGCAGAGGAGGCACAGCCCAACGCACCGCGTGCATCTCATGGCCATCGGGAGCAGAAGGAACATCCATGAGGCGGAGCCATGCGTGAGGGTCGGGAACCCTAGCCGCCGCTGAGGGCCGGGAGCGAGCGTGGGAGGCCTCTAGCAACGGATCTGGAAGGATGGGAAGGAGCGGGGCGAGGGGTAGTCGTTGGTCTGCCACCCGGCGCCGGTACTCGCCGGAATCGGCCGTTGTGAGCGGCGGCGGCGAGGAGTCGCTGGGGAGAGAGATCTCCCGAGAGAGGAGACGTGCATGTGAGAGCAGGGATCGATAGGTCGATGCATTTTCTACTTTTCCCCTTAGGCACAGTAAAATTGACGTGGTATAGGCGAGGCGACGTTATTGATGCACACCTTATTGTTTTTAATGATGACTGGCTACAATGTGTGACTTGTGTTGTCCATGAATTAGTCGCCCCTGTTGAGGCCGCAGCCTTCCCCTATTTATAGTGCCTCACGGGGCCCCTCGCGGAGGCTCTCATTGGCTAAATATTTGATTGAGTAGGCTGGCTCTAGCTTGTACCCGCGGAGTATGGCCGTCTGCGCCACGCGCGCACATGCTTGTGATGATGGTTCCCAAAGCATCGCATTGCACCGCAGATATTCTCCTGCTTCTTTCCTCGTACAGTGCGGTCAGTGCTAGGGTACCGTCCCTGTAGCAATATACAGAGGAAGGGACCTCTCGTGGCTACTATGGATGACCGCAGGCGGAGAAAAGCTCTGCTCGAGCTTGTTGAATATTATGATTACTAGTCAATTGCCCGTGCGTTGCAACGGGCATACTTATTTGATGGTTCTATATATCAATTGAATCAAACATGTATTCTTTCTGTGAACTTTCTATAAGACCGTTTAGATCACTACTTTAATGATATAAACGGTCTTATAAAAGTTTACAGAGGGAGTACCTTTGATTCTGCATGCACCTCGGATAATATTGCCTACTTTCTACTTTTCTTTACCGCTATTACTATTAAAACAAGTTTCCTGATCCAGGTTCGCCAACTCTGCTAACGATACATATGCTGGGGATCCCCCCCCCCCCACCCCCACCCCACCACACACACACTTCCATGCGCCAACATGTACATGCCCTTTGAATTTTATTAACCTGTACCAACGCAAGTAGTTGAATTATATTTCACATTGTGCTTGCCTTCGTAAACGGTGCCTAATTTTTATTCTCCTCCCACATCCCGTTTCCCCCTCTCTCTTGTTGCAATGTCATGATCCAACTTCATCCTCTCTTATCTCCCTCTCCCCCCCCACCCCCACCCCACCACACACACACTTCCATGCGCCAACATGTACATGCCCTTTGAATTTTATTAACCTGTACCAACGCAAGTAGTTGAATTATATTTCACATTGTGCTTGCCTTCGTAAACGGTGCCTAATTTTTATTCTCCTCCCACATCCCGTTTCCCCCTCTCTCTTGTTGCAATGTCATGATCCAACTTCATCCTCTCTTATCTCCCTCTCCCCCCCCCCCCCCATCACTCTCCTGTTGCCATATCACAGTCAAATTGATTTATATGTTCTCTCCCTCACTCTCTCTGCGTTGCAATGTGATCTCTTTTCTCCCCCTCTCCCTGCCCGTTGCAATATCACAACCAAATTGCATTATATGTTCTTTCCCCTTTATCTCTCTCTCTCTCTCTCTCTCTCTCTCTCTCTCTCTCTCTCTCCTGATTACACCCCGATGGGACTGAGACATGGTTCGAGGTGAAGTGGATGCCATAAGAGCTCAGATGTGGGTGGGTGTGGCTTGGAAGTGGAGCCCACGGTCGGTCGTAGAGTAGCTGAGAATGAGGCAGTGCTCGGAAGACATCACGGCGCTGCTGCTGGCGGGTGGTATGCATGTTGAAATCATGAAAATCATTGGTGTCCGGGGTGTGGCGAGCCACTGTGGAGCGCCTGTGCGAGATACTAAGACCCTGTTTGGAGACCCGCCACTCCACCACTCCGCTCCCGGAGCTGGAGTTAAAAGGCACGAAGCTTGGAAACAGATGCTCCGCAGCTCCTCGTATTTCTAGGAGCTGGAGCGACTCCGAACAGGGCCTAAGTTAGAGAGCAACCTCAATTTTCTCCGGGAGCAGCCGCTGGTGGCTGACCGTACGTACCTCTACCTGCAAATCAAAATTATTGACTACTTGTAATAAACTGCAGCAACTATAAGTGTACCTTTTTCTGAGTTCATATACGTGCATCCTTGCATGTGCACAAGTAATCCTGGCTCTTAAAATCTACTCACAAGCTTCTATATTCGATCCCTGCTATTTGCCATATGCTCATATCACCTGCTGGTTAGTAGGTTGCATTTATAGGCCTCTGTTTAAGGTGCTAATCTATGGCTGCCACATACAGTCACCTTTTAGGTGGATATTAGGATTTTGACATTGTCGATTTGGTGGCCAAAAAACAAAAGGCAATCGCTCAACTTCTGAACTCTTCTCATAAACATAGCCAATTCTGTATCACATTCAGAACTTGAGGCTTCTTTAATTAAGAATCACATATAGTCACGTCTGTATCACGTACCTCATGTCCTCTCTAATAGACAGACATGGTTGTATCATGTTCAGAACTTGATACATCCTCAAGACCTCTCATAGCTATCTAACAAAGTTTGCCTAACAATTAATCGGCCAGTAGATAGAAGAACAATATGTGAAACTCAAAACTTGCCACGATGTGAACCAGTAAATCTCACCTGAAGCAATCGACGACGCATTCCCGCTCCTCA
>LR880970.1:845155371-845174005 GCA_904067115.1 Aegilops sharonensis
CTAGGAAAAGGGCTACTAATGGCGCACCAGTTTTGCCTACTAATGGCGCATCACTGGTGCGCCATTAGTATCACGCCACTAGAATTTTTTTCTAATGGCGCACCACTAGTGCGCCATTAGTATCTGGTATACTAATGGCGCACCAGGCAGTAATGGCGCACCAGGCAGTGCGCCATTAGTTTTGCCCACGGTGCGCCACTAGTGTCTGCTATACTAATGGCGCACCACACTGTAATGCGCCATTAGTAACAATTTTTTTAATTTTTTTTTCTTAATCTCAGGTCACTATTTCACCTATGAGATATCCAACACATATATATATACAACAAGCATCCATATAACAATCATAGCCAACACACAAGTTCCATCATATATACATACATAGCCAACACACAAGTTCCATCATATATACATACATAGCCAACACACAAGTTCCATCGTTACATATTACAAAAGTTTCACATTGTTCATCCAACACCGTTATCCATCAATTCACAAAAGTTTCACATTGATACAAAATAAAAACACAAATTGAAAAGAAGCACTCCATCCATGCAAGCTTCCGTGAATTAAATCAAATCTGTAAAATGATAAACAAGAAGTTAGAAGAAGAAAAAGAAGAAGACTAGAAGAATACTAGAAGAAGAAGAATACTAGAAGAAGAATAAGAAGAATTTTGGAAAAGAAATAAGAAGAAGACTATAACCTTATTATGTAAACTTGATCATTTTGTGCTAACATAAGTTATTTTGGAAACTAAGCATATAAGCTCTAAGTTAGTATATTAGAGCCAACTTAGGTAAAATGAAGCTAACCTATGTCATTTTGGAAAAGAAGAAGAATAAGAAGAATTTTGGAAAAGAAATAAGAAGAAGACTATAACCTTATTATGTAAACTTGATCATTTTGTGCTAACATAAGTTATTTTGGAAACTAAGCATATAAGCTCTAAGTTAGTATATTAGAGCCAACTTAGGTAAAATGAAGCTAACCTATGTCATTTTGGAAAAGAAGAAGAATAAGAAAAAAAGACTATAAGCTTATTATGTAAACTTGATCATTTTGTGCTAACATAAGTTATTTTGGAGCTAACCTATAGGAAACTAAGCATATAAGCTCTAAGTTAGCATATTAGAGCCAACTTAGGTAAAATGAAGCTAACCTATAGGAAACTAAGCATATTAGAGATAACATAGCTAACTAAGTATATACATATCATTTTGGAGATCTGACATACCTGACAAAGTTCAGTTCTCATGCATTGTTCTTCTCCTTCTCCTTCCTCAGTCTGATGCGCCAAGAGTGGCGAGGTGGTGCAGGCGGTGGAGGCAGTGGGATGTAGTCTTCTACCTCAATTGGCGTGGTCATGCCGCCCAGCTGTGGGATCGCCAGCGCCACCACCGGTGCGTGGTCATTGTCAGGCACCACCACCATCGCGAGGCCACCTTCAGGCACGACTATCACTAGGTCATCCTCAGCCACCTCCATCTCTTGACCATGGTCAGCCACCACCATCTCTTGCCCATGGTCAGCCACCACCATCTCTTGCCCATGGTCAGCCACCACCATCTCTTTCCCTTGGTCAGCCACCACCAGCGCTAGGTCATCCTCAGCCTGATGCCCATCGTCATCCTGCAGCTCCTCATCCCCACTCTGCTCCTCTTCTCCCGCACTCCAGTCCGGATCATCCTTCTTGTTGTCTATGCTGCTGCCAGACTCGCTGCTGCTTTCGCTACAGCCAAAATCGCTGCTGCTTTCGCTACAGCCATGGTCGCTGCTGCTTTCGCTACAGCCATGGTCGCTATTGCTTTGGCTGTAGCCATTGTCGCTGCTGCTGCTCCCATTACCTGTCCAAATGCAACAATGACCGTTAACAATCAATGTGAGACAAAGCCAAATGTAGAGGAATAAGAAGAGGCAGAACGTACCGGCATCATAATCTTCAGCGTAGCGCATGCGACACATAGTCGCGTTGAACACCTTCACGATGAGCATGGTGGCGTCGTCGTCGTAACTGAAGAGAAGGAAGTACCCCAGCCGCAGGTCGTAGGCACGGTAGAACTTCTCCCACCCATGAGACAAGTACATGTGGCCCTTCTTGATCACCAACTCCACATCCCACAGCCTGCGAAACTCGATGCCGGCCTGTCGCACCTTCACATTATTTGGCGGATCTTCACGCATCAGCATGTTCTTAAAACTGTCAGGTAGCCTCTGCAGTTTGGGACAATGAGTGATGTAGGCAAACAACAAATATCATAATGAGATGGGTGAAGCTAGGGGAGATCTCTCATTTTATATACCTGCGTCATGGATGATACTGAAGTCCCAAGTATGATAGTGAAGAACTCGGAAGCATCCAACTCGTACTCCGGTGTCGCAGAGCAGCGGTGGCTGCTTCCCGCCATCTCTGATAATTAAGCAGCAGAAGAGACCAATTAGTACCCTTACAACCGAACAAGGCAAGGCAAGGTATTAAGACAGATGTGAACACATGAGATAAAATCTAGAGACGTGAACACATGAGAACTACTCGTCATCATCACCAATATTGTGACCAGTATGATCTTCATCATCACTACCATATTGCATCATAGTTTCATCGTGGTCATCCTCCAATAATTCAAACTTAATATACGGGCGTGCACGTGCACGCATATGCGATATGCCGTGCCGGTTTTCAAAATAATTCAGTCACACCGAACAGCCAAAAAGTAGTGCGGGTGGAGGCGCTGCCAGGTATGCACAAATAAACAAAGCAAAAGCATAGTGGCCGGTAATAAATTTCTCTTAGGTTTTGCAAGTGGCCAACAGAGATAAAAATTCAACGACAACAGGGCGGCCCTGACGTGTAACAGGGCACCTCAGCCAGTAACTTATCAGTTCATCACACAAAAGAATTGCACAAAGTGGTGCAACTTGCAATCGTATACCATCGCGGGGTCGAAAGCAACAGCATAGATTATCAGATGAGATTATCAGGAACAAAAGTGAAGTGGCACACCAAGAATACCAAGAAAGCACCAGCATTCTCAGGTGACATCATAAGGACCGCAAGTGAATTGACATTGCAAGTTTGCAACAAACACACCAGCACTATCCAGTGAGATTTATATGAGCCCATATGGCATAGCGACTACAGCTTCAGAAACTACGGTTCGCCAGGTTAACCATCTGTGAATATGCAAGGAGCAGATGACGAATAATAAATTTGCGCAATGTCCAAACGCTGGAAAGAGGAAACGAAACCCCTGGACCATTAGCCATCAAGAAAACAAGGCAATTCATTTATGAATGACTTCAGTATCTTGTTAAAGCAGTTTAAAGGAACATTTAGCAAACATATAGGCTTATATCTTTGGATCATCATTCCCTTTAGGCAACAAAGTAATAATGCCATAGTTAAGTCTTCCTACATCCAACTTTCCATTAAAAAAATCATGAAACAGAGGCATCAAATCATAGTTAATGTTCCATCCTTTCAACTTTTTTCTCACTACTCTAACTCTATTTTGCCACTTTTTTCTCATAGTTATCCAACTTTCCAAACATTTCTTCTGTTTTCTATGAAAACTTTCATAGTTGTATCAAAATGAAATGCATTCCAAACTTTGCTGGCCACCTCACTTAGATGCTCTCTAAGAAACCAAAAATACCTGGGGCGGCCTGGTAGCGGACGTCGGGGTGGGGGGCAGGGGGGTGGACGGGGTCCTGGCCCCGCAGGTGCGGCGGCTCCGACGGCGGGAGCGGGCCGGAGGAGGAGGAGTGGGCCATCTTCTTCTCGCGCCGTCGCCGGCGCCGGCCTCCAGGTCCTGGCTGGCTCCCATGGTCGACGGACGGAGATCGGTGGGGACGTGGCGGCGGCGGCAGGGGACGGCAGGGGATGGAGGGGACGGATGGGGCGTGGGGGCGCGGGGGTCGGGGGTCGGGGCGGCGGCGGCAGGGGACGGAGGGGCGTGGGGGCGCGGGGGCGGGGGTCGGGGCGGCGGCGGCAGGGGACGGAGGGGCGTGGGGGCGCGGGGGCGGGGGTCGGGGCGGCGGCGGCAGGGGACGGAGGGGCGTGGGGGCGCGGGGGCGGGGGTCGGGGCGGCGGCGGCAGGGGACGGAGGGGCGTGGGGGCGCGGGGGCGGGGGTCGGGGCGGCGGCGGCAGGGGACGGAGGGGCGTGGGGGCGCGGGGGCGGGGGTCGGGGCGGCGGCGGCAGGGGACGGAGGGGCGTGGGGGCGCGGGGGCGGGGGTCGGGGCGGCGGCGGCAGGGGACGGAGGGGCGTGGGGGCGCGGGGGCGGGGGTCGGGGCGGCGGCGGCAGGGGACGGAGGGGCGTGGGGGCGCGGGGGCGGGGGTCGGGGCGGCGGCGGCAGGGGACGGAGGGGCGTGGGGGCGCGGGGGCGGGGGTCGGGGCGGCGGCGGCAGGGGACGGAGGGGCGTGGGGGCGCGGGGGCGGGGGTCGGGGCGGCGGCGGCAGGGGACGGAGGGGCGTGGGGGCGCGGGGGCGGGGGTCGGGGCGGCGGCGGCAGGGGACGGAGGGGCGTGGGGGCGCGGGGGCGGGGGTCGGGGCGGCGGCGGCAGGGGACGGAGGGGCGTGGGGGCGCGGGGGCGGGGGTCGGGGCGGCGGCGGCAGGGGACGGAGGGGCGTGGGGGCGCGGGGGCGGGGGTCGGGGCGGCGGCGGCAGGGGACGGAGGGGCGTGGGGGCGCGGGGGCGGGGGTCGGGGCGGCGGCGGCAGGGGACGGAGGGGCGTGGGGGCGCGGGGGCGGGGGTTGGGGCGGCGGCGCCAGGGGACGGAGGGAGCGTGGGGGCGCGGGGGCGCGGCGGCGGCGTACGGTTGGGGCGGAGGGGGCGTACTGAGTGGGGAGGAAGGGAGGGAGAGGGAATAAGTTTTTTTGCCAAAAAGTAAAAAAAAAATTACTGGCGCACTCTGTCTCCAGTGCGCCATTAGTAGTTCTAACTACTAATGGCGCACTTCGCCCGGATGCGCCATTAGAATGTTTGAAAAAATGAAAAAAAAATTGTTTTACTAGTGGCGCACCTTCTGCCTGGTGCGCCATTAGTGTATTCCACACTAATGGCGTATCTCCATCAGGTGCGCCATTAGTATATAGTAGTGGCGCACCACTTCTCTGGTGCGCCATTAGTGTCAATCCTATCTTTAGCCCTTTTCCTAGTAGTGTTTGAGGAGTGCATGTATTCACTAAGTGCTAATACTTTGGTCCGGTACTCTATTGAAAGGAGGCCTTAATATCCCTTAGTTTCCAATAGGACCCCGCTGCCATAGGAGGGTAGGACAAAAGATGTGATGCAAGTTCTTTTCCATAAGCACATATGACTATATTCGCAATACATGCCTACATTATATTGATGAATTGGAGCTTGTTCTGTGTCACCCTATGTTATAACTGTTGCATTATGAATGCCATCCGACATAATTATTCATCATTGATCCATTGCCTATGAGATCGTTTCATATTGATCTTTGTTTAGTTACTTTTCCGTTGCCACTGTTAGAATTGCTACAAAACTGCTACAGTTACTTTTGCCATCATTACCGTTACTTCCATACTACTTTGCTACTAAATATTTTTCTGCAGATATTAAGTCTTACAGGTGTTTGAATTGACAACTCAGCTGATAATACTTGAGAATATTCTTTGGCTCTCCTTTTGTCGAATCAATAAACTTGGGTTGAATACTCTACCCTCAAAAATTGTTGCGATCCCCTATACTTGTGGGTTATCAAGACCTTTTTCTGGCGCCGTTGCCGGGGAGCATAGCTCTATTCTCTAAGTCACTTGGGATTTATATCTGTCGATCATTATGAGGAATTTGAAAGATCAAAGAACCAAGATTTTCCCCTCAACTACGAGGGGAGGTAAAGAACCAAGATTTTCTTCCTTCTAGAAAGAAATACCAATGCCACCAATTCATTCTTCCTTAGAAAGCTTCATTATTTTGACTTTGTTTTAGTTTTTATTTTGTTTTCTTTCTTTTTTAAGGCTAATACCAATGCCGCTAATTCATTTTTTCTTAGAAAGCTTTATTATTTTGATTTTTTTTAGTTTTTATTTTGTTTTCTTTCCTCTTTAAGGCTAATACCAATGTCACTAATTCATTCCTCATGAGAAAACTTGTTTTTTGTTTGCAAAAATCAAAATATTATATGCTTATACTTACATATTATTAAAAAATCCAAATGTCTATGTATATTATGTGCAAATTCTGTCATTATTTGTGTTTTTTCTTCTTCTGGAAGGGTAATACCAATGCCCTCGTTCATTTTTTTCTTAGAAAACTTCACTATTTGGATTTTGGTTTAGGTTTTGTTTTATTTTCATTCTTCATTTAATACCAGTGACACTAATCCAATCGTTGCGAACTATTTTTTTTTGGCGAAAATTAGTTTTTTTTCAAAGGTTAAACATGTCCATGGATTTATTTTCCATCGTAGATGTTGATGTATTAATTCTATAATCTTGGTAAAACATACACCAATTCATTCCTTATATCGACACCTTATATTCTAGAATAGAGGGGGTATATGCTTATTGTTGCATATTGTAAAAAAGTGCAATCTCTGTGTACATTGTGTGCAAATTGTCTCATTATTCTTTTATTCTAGGAGGGTTAGATCAATGGCACTAATTCATTCCTTGAACACACAATATGTGGATCGACTACGTATATTAGTGATGTTGAATTTTTCATCTCTCTCACACACGCGCTTACGTACCCTCAAACACATGCGCGTACACATAGTTGGGGCACATGCATACACAATACGTACGTGCTAACACGCATACGAGCACATGCACGTGTGGCCGCGTGCACTCGCAGACACACTCGCGCACGCACAAAGGGAAAATAGACATGCACATGTGAACTAGCTAGCAATGCCACTTAACACATGCGCTCCTTCATCGACCGGCGTTGATCTTTTACGACCGTCCCCCCTCGTCCTCAAGCTGCAGCCATGGCCTCTGTGAGTTCAATCCTCATTTCCCTCTGTTCCTTCTAACTAGATCTGAACTGCAGCTAGGGTTTGATCTAGATGCATGGTTGATGGTGGTCTGATCTATGAGCTGATATGGTTGATTGCTATGCTGCGGTTTCAATTTGTGGTAGGGCTAGATGTTCAAGCATGTGGTAGGCTAGATTAGTAGTAGAGTTTGAAGTTGAACCTTGTGCGTGTGTTCAATCATGCTTAGATCTATGATTTGTAGGTATTGGTGGTCCATTTGTAGCATGTTGTTTGTTGTAGATGTATGTTCCTACTCATAGATTGTCCGGTATGCTTGGTATGATAGCGATGGAGCATGTGCTTACTATGATAGTGATGAACCATGTACATGTATGCTTCTGCTTTAATGGATTGTCCGGTATGTTGTGTGCTATGCTTACTGTCAATGCGTGCTACGATTGTAGGACATGACCACGCAGACGCAAGATCTTAGTTAGGCCCTTGTCGTGTCCGACAGCCAATTGGCTCCAGCTTTTGTCGAGGACTCACAGCCAATGTCCGAGATGGCACCTGATTCAGAGGTGTTCGCGTCTGATTCCCTCTATGTGCCAGTAGTGCTCGTTGAGCCAACTACTGCTGCTGCCGCTGCACTCAAGCTAGCAGCAGCAAAGCAAAGAAGGATGGTAGGTCGAACAACATGAAGTGGCAGCCGTTCATGTCCACGTTCGTGCTGAACAAGATGTGTGAGCTCATCGCTAGTGGAGTTAGGACTGACAAGGGCTTCAAGGAGGTGCACTTGAACACCGTTGCGAAGCAGGTGTTCGAGTTCTGTGGGCAAGAGGTGTCTGCCACCCAGGTGTACAACCACCTGAGGAAGTGGAAAAGTCGATGGATCCAAGTGTCCAAGCTGAGAGACCTTAGCGGCGCCTCATGGGATGACAACACGTGCTCCATAGTTCTGGAGGCAGAGCACTACGCCGGTCATGTCGCGGTTAGCTCACATCCCTCTTCCTTTTCATACTGTCCACTATTGCCTACTCCTAATCGCAACTAACAACACTTGTGTTTCATTCTTAGGACCACACAAGGGACGCTAAGTTCCTCAACACACCCATCCAGAACTACAGCCAGATGCAGCACATCTTCTCCTTCAGGCTGACAACTGGGAAGCATGCCATGGGCTTTGGGGAGCCTCTTAGTTCTCCCATGCCATACTTCCCTGGGATCCCGGACGTCGAGGTCCTTGATGGCCCTGACAAGCCCGCTGCGACAAGCCATTTGACAACGTCCATGATAGGAAGAGGAAGAGAGGAGGCCTGATGGAGGAGGAGATCAATGTCTTTTGCAGCATGACTGAGGCGGTGAAGGAGGTGGCAACAGCCATCAGGGAGTGCAAGCCCCTCGACGTCCACCCTGACATGTATGGCGCTGTCATGACTCAGGGTTGCTTCAGCGACGAGGCTCTCATGGTAGCTCTCAGCCACCTGCTTGACAACAAGGCCCAGGGTGTTGGGTTCGTTGCCATGGTCGACGCTCACAGGGTGTTGTGGCTCAGGAGCTGACTAGGCAAGCACTACTACTAGAGTGGTGATGCCTGTGAGCGTGCATGATCCCCGACGGCGATGGCGGTGGCGACGATGACGACAATGACGATGACAACGTACATTTTGTGTAGTTAGGACTCAAAAACTATTTGATGGTCTGTATATTTTGGTGAGGTGGTATATACTAACCCCTCACGCTGATGGTGAACTTGCGGTGGTAGGACGACACCCTCTTTTGAATGTGGTTGTAGGTTAACACCAAGGTAGTGCTAGGAAGAACTTGCTATGACGTATGATCATGCATGCTTTACTTCTCTTCTGCTTCATTGTTGTTTGTGTGCTACTTTGCTCTACTTGTGTGTTCCATTGACTTGCTGCTTCAACTCTTGCTCTTGTGCATTGCTGGGGCAAGTGGTATGCCGTGTTCCTCGGTAAGGTCCCAGGGATTTATAGTTCATGGGAAGAAGCCAGTGCACAAGTGGCATCATATAGCAACATCATCGATAGAGGGTTCAAGACTAGGCAGGCAGAAGAAAAAGCTTACTCCGAATGGGTGCAAAAGCACGGCAGCAGTGCTGACAGTGGCAAGGTTGGAGGTGTGAAGGTGGATTGTCAGTTTGGGCTGAAGCTGAAGAACTTTATCATCTTCGCCCAGTTCATCGCCATTGCTATGTTGTGGCGTTGGTGTGCTAGGTGTGGGTAAAGTCACCAACTAGGGTACAAGATAAGCACAACATGTACGCCGCATGCAACCAAACGCCGTGTTCATGTGCCGCTCGGGCCAATGCAGGCAACCAAACAAAGTGCACTTGCGTATTACCTAATGCAGGGACACTAGATGCAGGCAATCAAACAACTAGCAGACGGCATATTAGGGCCTGTTTTTGCTCAACCAGACTGGGTTGAGAAGTGTATGTGATGCAGAAACTGTTCACAACGACAACCAAACACGCCTATACCCACTTCGTCTTCGTGAGATGGCCACATGGCCCACAACGGCGACACCCACTACGGGCCGATCTCCTTGCCCTGTGCGCTGGATGGCGGCTCGGCTGCCGAAGTACGACAATGCAGCCTTAGCTTCCGTCGCCGGTGGGTGCATGCTGTGTGTTAAGTGCTAACTAGTGTGTGCGTGCGTGTGTGCCCGCTGCGTGCTAGTGTGCTTTGTGTGCATGTTATAAAAAGGGTTTACTCAAAATATTTAACTGGGCAAGGGGGTCTCAGCTGTTGGATAGTGCTTTGCGAGCGGTAGAATGAGGTGACTAGCTGCATTATTTGCCACACAGACAGTTTGACCGGTCAACATCGATCAAATACAGAGCTATACACCGAGAGGTGATCGTAATCATTGAAGCACGTATATAGTGATCATATTAACCGTATTTCTTATTACAGTGACTGTTGTATTGACCTTTGTTTCTTTTGGTCAAGTAAAGTGGCATGCTCTGATCTTCGTTGGGATTTTTTCTCTGTTTTGTACCGGTCGATGCTCGGTGAGGATGGTATCTGATTTCTCTGTTTCTCGGTGGTTCATTCACCGCAGTCCACAGCTGTCCTGATTGATGAACGTGAGTTTCACCTGTTCGTATGGCTAGGCGTTCTGAAACTGGGACTATTGATTGTGTCCTTTGTATAAATCTAGAACGTAAAACAGCAGCATGAATAAATCTAGAATTACCATTCTGCAACTAGGAATGTTACTTCTGCTTTCCCCTTCCCCGTCTCCTTTTTAACTGTTTCAGACTATGTATTTCCGTTATTCAGTTAATGGAAAAGAGTTACGCCCGGTTCAAAAAAAACGGAATGTTACTTCTTTCCTTTCAATCTACATGGTAAACTTTGAACTGAAGCATATTTCTTGCTTACTTTTTTCTCGGAGGTTCTAGAGAAGTTGCATAGCCCCGCGTCGCCCAGCCCAAGGCGACTCGGGTGCTCCCATGAAACCTAGCACCGACGACACCTATTCCCTCCCCTCCTGCCATGCTGCTGCCGAAGGAGGCCGCCGCCGAAGCCCGCGCAGCTGACAGCGGCGGTATGGGCTCTTTCTCACGGCGGTGCCCGAGCTGTAGGGCAGCAGTTCCGTGGCTGTGCGTCAGTGCGTGTTCGGTCGCAATGGCCCACCGGTTGGCGGCCAGTCTCGGTAGCCGGTGGAGGGGTGCGAGGGGCGGCACAATGTCGTGCTGGTGGGTGGCAAGTAGTCGCATTCGCCCGTCGGTGACTGATCTGGATCAGGGTCTTCTCTCCTCCCCGCTCGGTGTGTTCTCTTGTACGGATCTAGGTCGCAAGACCTGCCGGTCCTCGATGCAGAACTGGACTTGGGGATTAAGACGGGAGAAATCCCTAGCTGACACTAGTCGGCCGCAAAGGCGGCGACTCCTGAGGGCGCCTTTTTTCTCTATGAAGACATTCATGAGATATGCTTCCACCTTCATCATGCCATTTGCCTCCCTGGTGAAAGCCCTAACTGTGAAGGGCGGCGAAGGCGGCGAAGGCGCCTTCGACGCATTTCATTTCTTGAAGGCGCCGCCTTGAAAGATAGTTGGCTGGTGAACACCGTTAGGTTGATGTTGGCAGCGATCTGGATCAGAAAGTGGTGCAGTATGACATTTACCACACTTGGCAGTGGTTGTCTCGGCACGTGGCGCAACAGGGTCTTGGCGCTGGACCTGTGTTGATGGATGCTTATTGGAGCTACGCGGACGAGATGGACCGGCAACATCGCAAGCACTGCGTCACCGTGCGACGGGGGACTATGTGGAGCTAGAGCTTTCGCTGTCGCCCCCATTCAGTCGTGACCAGGACGGCACGATGCGGAGGGCGAGTTCCTCCATGTTGCGCAGCAAGGACTCCCAATCCGCGAGGTCGTTATAACCATGGAGAGGGCGAGATGTAGAGAAGTGAGTGGGGTGAGGGGTTTGACTGCGGTCTCGGGTGCGTCTGGGTGTTGATTTATTTTGGCGTGTGGGTAGGCCAGTACGACGTGACAGTTGCGCCTGGGTGCATCCAAGCGTTTAGATTTGGATTGGGTTTGAGGGGTGTCCTTCACCTCGGACGTCCGCGGCCTATTTTGGGAGGCCAGTTGGGGTATGTTTTGTGATTGGGTAATCCGCCCAGTCTGTTTAGGAAGTCTAGCTATAGATGCTCTGAAAGGATACATGGAATCTCTATGCATGGGAGCCTACTGCTTTGCGCGGGTCATTAACGTCTGAGTGATTTTTTACTGTGCTTTTCAACGATTTTTTTTCAGGTTTTCAATGACCCATCAGTTTTTAGCCCGGAACTAATCAGATTCAAAAGTTCTCGACTTCGAAAAGATATTTGTGATGTTTAAAAATGCTTCAGCATTTTAAAAGTCACAAATTTGAAAATAATTCAATTTTTTATGAGAGTATTGACGAGTTTATAAAATTTTGCTGAATTTATAAAATATTATGGGTTTTAAAACGATTGTATAATTAAAACAAGTTCATGAAATTATATATTTCAAAATTTTAAAGGGTTACTGAATTTCAAGAAATGTTCGTGAATTGAAAAATGTTCATGAATTTCGGAAAAATCTCAAATTTTATAAAATGTTCAAAAATATAAATATTCTATAATTTATTTATCTTTTGAAAATTAAAGTAATTTTCATGAATAAGAATGGTCATGAATTTTAAAATGAACTGGGATTTTCCAAAATTGTTCGTAAATTAATAAAATGTTCATGAATTAGAAAATACTATGAATTGGAAAAATGTTTGTGAGTTTAAGAAATTTCGTAAATTTAAAATAAGTTCCCTAAGTTTTTAACAGTTTATGAATTTCAAAAATGTTCTAGAAACTGAAAATGGTAACAAATTTGAAAACTAATCGTGTATTTGAGCATGACTTGTTATTTTTTGCAGACAGAACGTTGGTGCCTACAGGGAACGTGTTAAATGAGGAACGTGAGCATGAGTTGTGCAAGGGAAGTTTTACCAGCAGAAAAATAAATAAATGGTAACAATAATTGCGAGATTAATGATCCCAAGACGTTTGAAAGGTTCACATATAGGTGTTGGAGCACCCGAGATCTCATCTGCAATTTTCGTGAATATTCTACTTCATTGCTATTGAATTTAGTTTTAGTTGCCGGGTTATAATTAGGTTGTGGACCCATGAGGTGCGTTTTATGGCCCGTCTTTTTTCTATATCATTTTGGTTCCCTTTTCCCATTTTATTCCATTATTCTGACAATTTTGCCTCATCTATATTTTGTTCCAGATTGTTTCATATTTTCTCCTATAATATATTTTTCTTTTTGCATATTTTTCTCTTCAACTTATATTTATTTGCATCTCATATTCTATTTAACCTATAACCTATTGTACAAAATGTTCAATTAATATTTGTTTTGTTCACTTTATTTTCCCATTTTATTCCATTATTCTAGTGCTTCTCGTTCTTTTATATTTTGTTCCAATTCCTTTTTTTATCCTCTTTTACTTTTTGATGTTTCAACTTTTCATCTTCAGATTTACGTCTATGCTTATTCTTAAATCTTCATCTCATTTTTTGTTCCCTTTATTTGCTAGTAAGTAGTTTTAGTGTTTCACATCATGTTCTATTTATACTATTGCACAAAATGTTCAATTAATATTTGTTTTGTTCACTTCATTTTCCCATTTTATTCCATTATTCTGACGCTTTTCCATTGTTCATATTATTTTTTTCAGTTTCTTTCTTTTCCTCCTCTTTGCGGATTAACATTCTAAATGGACAGTGGAGGACATCTCATGATGATAAAGTTCCTCTGTACGGATCGTTTTTATTTTAGTGAAGCGAATTCTGCAAATTGTGTAAATTATTTCTCTGGAATTTTTAATACACCATTATATTTTACTTGACATGCATGCCCATTTTTAATGCAATATTACACTTCATACTTTCAGAAGTGTTTTTTTGTGCAGAACATTTTCAGAAATGTACTTATATCTATTGAACGTTTGAGAGCTCCTTCCAATCAAGGAAATAACCTGAGGTTGGAAAAGATAACTGGGGCGAGAATATTTCCAGAATTGGCGCAAAAATGATGGCGCCCGTTGGAGGCGGGCGTGCGCTCTGTCTGCCCTCTGCACATCTGGGCTACTGAGCATCACGAGCGGAATCCCCTGAGCGCCGTGCCGAGCATCACTTCCCCCTGCCACGTTCCCCATTGCGTCGTTCCTCCTCTGGGTTCGCTCGACGATCGATGAAGCCAGCGGCGTGTGTAACAGCGGTGGCTGTGCTCCTCGCCGCCGCCGTCGTCGCCGCGGCAGTGTCCGGTACTGCGCCGGCGCCGGCGCTTACCCTGCATCGCACGGTGCCTCTGTCGGCGGCGCGGCTGGAGCGCCTGCAGGAGCTGGACCGTGCGCGGCTGGCCAGGAGGGGTGGCGTGCCGGAGTTCGGCCTGCTGGGCATGCCCGGGTAAGTTACTCTGCTCGATCTGCTTTCTTGCTTCTGTTCTTTTGCTCGCGGAGTTGAGCCCCCGCAGCTAATAAAACCACTGCTATACTGATGCTGATGCTTCGTGGAGTGTGGTGTGCTCTTCTGATTGTTCAATCCATTATAGCTTGTAGCGCGTTGTTTCTTTTCGTCAAATCAAATATACAGTGGCACGCAGAGAACAGTGGCATACTCTGTTGCTAGTTTCTTTTCAGAAACTGGGATTGTTGCTAGTTTCTTTTCAATATAAAGCGTAAACTTTGACCACAATCTGAAATATGTCGAACGTCTGCAATGCCGACATTTTGTCAACGTGTCCACATGAGAAAACAGATCAGGAGACTGAATGTCAAAAGGGCATTTGCTCGTCCATTTGTCCATCCAAAAAGGTCTTGTTTGGCCATTACAAATCTGAACCATCGTTCGTGGTTCTGATGCCCGTGTTCATAACGAGGTCTCATCACTAAGATTGTTAATTTGGTGCCAGTATCACAGAAACTGGCATGTTAATTTGGTGACATGCCCGTGTTCATAACGAGGTCTCGTCACCAAGATTGTTCTCATATTACTGAGATTTTATACCCACTTGGCATGTAATGAATTTAGTTTCTTTTGCCAATGCGGCAAGCACAAAAAGAAACTATTCTTTCGCCCTTCGCATATGTTCTGTTTTTAACTTAACCACTGTGTTCTCATTGATCAACTTCATCTTATGGCATTCTTTTTATTATTATTATAGATGGATTCTGAAGTTTGAACTTGCAGGATCTATTATACCCGTGTGACATTGGGCAACCCACCGAAACAGTACTCTCTGCAATTTGACACTGGTAGCAACCTCATGTGGCTTAGATGCAGCCCCTGCACTGATTGCCCGTTGTCAGGTCAACTTGATGTAAGACGACCATTCTCCCATATCTAATCCATTTGATTGAAAAATTCCTCTACTTTCGGAACATTTTCTCCCCCTTGTGATGCAACGATGTCTTATCAATCTACTTTTTTCAAGCCCTCTTGTATAGCCCCAAAAATGCTTCAACGTCGCCCCTTTGATTGAAAAATGCATCTACTTTCAGAACATTTTCTCTCCCTTGTGATTCAATGATGTTATATCATTCTATTTTTCTCAGGCCTCCTTGTACAGCCCAAGCAATTCTTCAACATCGTCCAACATTTCATGCTCTGATGACATCTGTAAAGATGCCCTCAAAACAGGGCATTCCATCTGTCAAGCCTCGGATACTACAAGCAACCAATGTGGTTATTCGCAGGCGTATGCTGGTGAAACTACCACGGAAGGGTATTATGTGTCTGATGTCATGCGTTTCGACACTGTCATGGAAAATAAAAATGAGTCGGCCACCGTCTCTTCTGCCTCTGTCATTTTTGGGTATATTTCTCTTTGTTTTATCATCTTATAAATTCTCTATGAGCTAATGAACCGTGGGAAACTTATCACTCATAACTATCAACTTATGATATTTAACTAATCTTTTTTATACAGATGTAGCAACTCGTTGTCAGGGCATGTGCAAACAGATGGATTTATGGGGTTTGGAAAGGATGCACCATCTGTTATCTTGCAACTGAGCTCTCAGGGGGTTTCTCCCAAGGCCTTCTCTCACTGCCTCACAAGTTTAGATGATGGTGGTGGCATTGTTGTTCTCGGTGAAGTTGTAGAGCCGGGAATTGTATTTACTCCACTTGTTCAATCACAGTAAGAATTTCCAAGTTTGTATTTCTCGATGGTTCAGTTGTTCCAGCACTGTACTTTTCTTCCCTGTTTTTGGTGGTACGTATATAATATTTATCTATATTTGTGCACTGTACTTTGATTGTAATTTCACGGAGTAACTGATTTGGCCAAATCACAATCGCATTGCCTTATCTATATTTATAATTTGCCAGAGCACACTTGTTAGTTAAATTTATTTGTACATTCTATAATTTGCAAATGTTAAGTTGGAATTCGTTTCCTGGCAAAAAAAAATAAACTTGCAATTTATTTGTAGAACAACCAATTTTGCAAGCATGAAGTGCACATCTATGCTTTTTTCTCTTTCTTCCTTTTTTCCCTAAGAACTCTTGTTGATCTATGTGGTTAGACTCAACCAATGCAACTCTTTTATTTGCATTATGGAATGTGGATTACCATTCCCAATAAAACTTCCTGAATCATTTATATGGACCACTTTTTTCGGTAAACAACAGGCCTCGTTACAACTTAAATATGAAGAGCATTGCTGTCAATGGTCAAAAGGTCCCAATAAATTCTTCCTTGTTTACAACATCAAAAACACAAGGAACGTTTGTGGATTCTGGAGCAGCATTAGCATACTTTCCAGATGGGGTCTACGATCCGGTTATTAAGGCAGTGAGTTCTTAATACAACACTTTCTTTTAATAACCAATAATTGGTTGGTCTAAATTATTTCAGTAGTTTTATTATATCACTGTTAGCTATAATGATTTGTATTTGAGTATTTGCAGATAGTTTCTGCCGTCCCATATTCCATACGCAATTATGTCATGAGCGGGAGCAGATGTTTTATTTGTTCTAAAAGGTCTTTTTCTCGCAAAGAACTAAGTAATGCTTGCACTACAAAAGGTTGAATCTTGACAAAATGTCTTGTTACTTCTTCACCAGGAATGTTTCATCATTTCCAAATGTGACACTATATTTCGAGGGTGGTGCCCCAATGACAGTAGGACCAGAGAGCTATCTGTTGCTCAAGGGTGGATCTGCACGTCACGTAACCTTCTGATGCTACCCTAACTAATTCCTTACATAATTGTGCACCTGGTTAATTTTTTGGGGGGTAACTTGTCTTTACTGCAAGTAATATCATTCATATCATGATTTGCAGCACAACGAAGTCATATTGTGCATTGGCTTTCTAAGAAGCAAGGAGATCGAGGGTTACGAGCACACCACTCTTCTCGGAGGTTAGCCAGTCATCTACTCGTCGACTGAATTAGCAAGCATAAGCTGCACATCTTGTTATAAGACCTAAGACTGGCATTCTGTCATGGTTGCCTGAAATGAATTGAACTACTAGAGTAAACATAGTCTCTTTGCCTGACTAGTAAATAAATTTTGTACGTACTATGCTTCGCGTGGAATGAAGAATCAGCAACTAATTAAAGTAAATTGTATTGAGAAAATCCTAATAATTTCAGAAGCAATAGTAGACATAGTCTGCAAGCCAACCGTTTTCTTGGAGAGTGATCATGGATTTTGACCCCCTTTTTTTCTTTAACCCTTGATATTGTATTGTACCTACATGAACACCGAGTAATTTGCTGATGCAACAATTGTCTGAATACTAAATGAATTGCCCTCACATAGAATGAAGAACCAGCAATTAACTAAAGTAAATTGTCCTATCATGAGATCTCAAAGCCTAATGCTTATCTAACTAACGTATCGGTTCTCTTGTGGCAGATCTTATTTTACATGATAAGGTATTTGTGTATGACTTGGAGAAGACGCGCATTGGTTGGGTGAACTATAACTGTAAGATCAGATTTCACTACCAACCAATTCTCGTACTCTATGCTTCACATTTTGATAACCCATTTTCTTTGGGATTCCTCATTAGGCTCGCTATTCAGTAAGACCAGTGTGGTTGTTTCCAGCGGATCTTCGATGCGCCACGCACCATCATACTGCAGCGGACTGGTAGCCATTGTTGTTGCCATCATCCATAGTAACATCGTCACACTATGACGTCTCGATAGCTGCTGGGGTCGCTGTTGGCAGAACTAGTAACAGAGTTCAATGTGGGCGGAGCAGTCCAAGTCACTCTGGAGAGGCAGGGAACGGCCTTAGGATGAATCACCAAGAGGTTGAGACCACTTGATGTAAGAGGTACTCATCAAAATAAAGTAGCACAGGTCGAGCTCGCTAAACTTGGCAGCCGTGGATGTCGCTTTTGCATTTAGGTTAAAACATTTGTATTACATGTACTGAGGCCTATGGTAGCCCTAATCTGATTTGATTTGGCGACGGGGTCATTTTCATGTCGAGGGTTGTTGCCCGACGCCAAATCAACAAAGATACTCAGACTAGTGTCATCTCTATAGTACCCCTTAATATCCCTCTAGCGCTTATGGGTTTGAAAGAAAGGTCGAAAAGCGGTGTGAAGGTGGAAATGTAAAAGATCGATGAACCACCGTGTCCTATGCCAGAGAAGCCACACCCTTCGAACTAGGGGCAAGGATACCTTATACAGACAAACCCCACTACTAATCATTAATTGCTATTTTACCACTTGCGCAGAATGACAAGTATCATGTGTAGTTTGATTGGTAGGTCAAAGACCATTGTTCGCATCTGGCCCCATAAATGATGTTAGTCTATAATGGTTGCATGCTAATAAGATTACGCATTTTTAGCTTCTCAATTGAATCCCAATTTTTGTTATTAGGTGAAGAAAGACAAATGTTCATTTAGCATTGAATACATCATCCTATCTCGAAATAGAAGTAGCTACTTTGCTTACAAATTCTGAATAATAAGAATATCTCAAAACAAAGCCAAAAATTCACCACTAATGAAATAAATTCTCCTCCATTGTTTCCATTGGGATAGTTAATTACCATTCTAATCATTCAATATGAAATGTCCAACACTAAACCCGAGATAATAAACTCATATCACTAGTAGAAAAAGGCCCATTTATCCCGGTTC
>LR880970.1:845222125-845234948 GCA_904067115.1 Aegilops sharonensis
CTAAGAATGCTAACAAGGTATGCAAGCTCCAGCGATCCATTTATGGGCTGGTGCAAGCATCTCGGAGTTGGAACATTCGCTTTGATGAGATGATCAAAGCGTTTGGGTTTATGCAGACTTATGGAGAACCTGCGTTTACAAGAAAGTGAGTGGGAGCTCTGTAGCATTTCTCATATTATATGTAGATGACATACTTCTGATGGGAAATGATATAGAACTCTTGGACAACATTAAGGCCTACTTGAATAAGAGTTTTTCAATGAAGGACCTTGGAGAAGCTGCTTACATATTAGGCATCAAAATCTATAGGGATAGATCGAGACGCCTCATAGGTCTTTCACAAAGCACATACCTTGATAAAATTTTGAAGAAGTTCAAAATGGATCAGTCCAAGAAAGGGTTCTTGCCTGTTTTGCAAGGTGTGAAATTGAGCTCGGCTCAATGCCCGACCACGGCAAAAGATAAAGAAGAGATGAGTGTCATCCCCTATGCCTCCGCCATAGGATCTATTATGTATGCCATGCTGTGTACCAGACCTGATGTAAACCTTGCCGTAAGTTTGGTAGGAAGGTACCAAAGTAATCCCGGCAAGGAACACTGGACAGCGGTCAAGAATAACCTGAAGTACCTGAAAAGGACAAAGGACATGTTTCTCGTTTATGGAGGTGACGAAGAGCTCGTCGTAAAGGGTTACGTCGATGCTAGCTTCGACACAGATCTGGATGACTCAAAGTCACAAACCGGATACGTGTATATGTTAAATGGTGGAGCAGTAAGCTGGTGCAGCTGCAAGCAGAGCGTCGTGGCGGGATCTACATGTGAAGCGGAGTACATGGCAGCCTCGGAGGCAGCACATGAAGCAATTTGGGTGAAGGAGTTCATCACCGACCTAGGAGTCATACCCAATGCGTCGGAGCCGATCAAACTCTTCTGTGACAACACTGGAGCTATTGCACTTGCCAAGGAGCCCAAGTTTCACAAGAAGACCAGGCACATCAAGCGTCGCTTCAACTCCATTCGTGAAAATGTTCAAGATGGGGACACAGAAATTTGCAAAGTGCATACAGATCTGAATGTTGCAGATCCGTTGACTAAACCTCTTCCGCGAGCAAAACATGATCAACACCAGAACTCTATGGGTGTTCGATTCATCACAATGTAACTAGATTATTGACTCTAGTGCAAGTGGGAGACTGTTGGAAATATGCCCTAGAGGCAATAATAAAAGTATTATTATTATATTTCCTTGTTCATGATAATTGTCTTTTATTCATGCTATAATTGTATTATCCGGAATCGTAATACACGTGTGAATGCATAGACCACAATATGTCCCTAGTGAGCCTCTAGTTGACTAGCTCGTTGATCAACAGATAGTCATGGTTTCCTGACTATGGACATTGGATGTCATTGATAACGGGATCACATCATTAGGAGAATGATGTGATGGACAAGACCCAATCCTAAGCTTAGCACAAGATCGTGTAGTTCGTTTTGCTAGAGCTTTTCCAATGTCAAGTATCTCTTCCTTAGACCATGAGATCGTGTAACTCCCGGATACCGTAGGAGTGCTTTGGGTGTACCAAACGTCACAACGTAACTGGGTGACTATAAAGGTGCATTACAGGTATCTCCAAAAGTGTCTGTTGGGTTGACACGGATCGAGACTGGGATTTGTCACTCCGTATGACGGAGAGGTATCACTGGGCCCACTCGGTAGTGCATCATCATAATGAGCTCAAAGTGACCAAGTGTTTGGTCACGGGATCATGCATTACGGTACGATTAAAGTGACTTGCCGGCAACGAGATTGAACGAGGTATTGGGATACCGACGATCGAATCTCGGACAAGTAAAATACCGATTGACAAAGGGAATAGTATACGGGGTTGATTGAATCCTCGACATCGTGGTTCATCCAATGATATCATCAAGGAGCATGTGGGAGCCAACATGGGTATCCAGATCCCGCTGTTGGTTATTGCCCGAGAGCCGTCTCGGTCATGTCTGCATGTCTCCCGAACCCGTAGGGTCTACACACTTAAGGTTCGGTGACGCTAGGGTTGTATGAATATGAGTATGCAGCAAACCGAATGTTGTTCGGAGTCTCGGATGAGATCCCGGACGTCACGAGGAGTTCCGGAATGGTCCGGAGGTAAAGATTTATATATGGGAAGTCTTATTTTGGTCGCCGGAAAAGTTTCGCACTTTATCGGTATTGTACCGGGAGTGCCGAAAAGGGTCCGGGGGTCCATCGGGGGCGGTCCACCTGCCCCGGGGGGCCACATGGGCTGTAGGGGGTGCGCCTTGGCGTATATGGGCCAAGGGCACCAGCCCCAAGAGGCCCATGCGCCTGGAGATAAGAGAGAGGGGAGAGTCCTAAAGGGGGAAGGCACCTCCGAGGTGCCTTGGGGAGGATGGACTCCTCCCTCCCTCTTGGCCGCACCCTTCCTTGGAGGAAGGGGCAAGGCTGCGCCCTCCCCCCCTCTCTTGCACCTATATAAAGGGAGGGGAGGGAGGGGTGGCCGCACCCTGAAGCCCTTGGCGCCTCCCCTCTCTGCTACACCTCCTCCTCCTCCCGTAGTTGCTTAGCGAAGCCCTGCCGGAGTTCTGCTGCATCCACCACCACGCCGGAGTGCTGATGGATCATCATCAACCTCTCCTTCCCCCTTGCTGGATCAAGAAGGAGGAGACGTCATCCGCTCCGTACGTGTGTTGAACGCGGAGGTGCTGTCCGTTCGGCACTAGGTCATCGGTGATCTGAATCACGGCGAGTACGACTCCATCATCCCCGTTCCATTGAACGCTTCCGCACGCGATCTACAAGTGGTATGTAGATGCAATCACTCTCCCATGACTCGTTGCTAGATGAACTCATAGATGGATCTTGGTGAAACCGTAGAAAAAATTTTAATTTTCTGCAACGTTCCCCAACACTGGCATCTTCAGGGTGTTGTAGGCGTAGTGTGACGCCGCCATGAACTTGGCCAGCGCTGGGCGGCCAAGGATCCCGTTGTAGGGCAAGGGGATCTTGGCAACATCGAACACGATCCTCTCCGTCCTGAAGTTCAGGTCGCTTCCAAAAGTCACGGGCAGCGTGACCTTTCCCTTGGGTTGGCTTCTTCCCGGGTTGACCCCCTGAAACGTGCCCGTCTCTTCGAGGTCTCCATCAGGAATCTGCAGCTTCTTGATCACGGCAGGCGAGATCAAGTTCAGACCAGCCCCGCCATCGACTAGCATCTTCGTCACATTGAGGTTGCGTATTGTTGGTGAAACCAACAATGGCAAGCACCCGACCACAGTGGTGCGATCAGGGTGGTCCTCAGTGTCAAAAATGATAGGTGTGCTGGACCACTTCAGCAGCCTTTGGGCATCAAACGACGGCTCTGCCGCTATAATCTCTCGCGCCCACTGTTTAAGCCGACGGTGAGAAGTATGCAGCGAGGCGCCGTCGTCGATGCACATGGCTCTTGTAGCTTTCTGAAACTCTTGGTCGCCGGATTCGTCGTCCTCTTCGTGATCGTCATCTTCTGGCTTTCTGTCACGGCCCCGGGCGGGCCTCTCCTGTTGCTTATCCTTGCCGGGATGGCCCGCCTGGCCGTCACGCTTCTTGCCGGACCCCTCAGCACCGTCTGGGCCCTTCTCCTTGTCTCGCCTCTCATACTCAGCCCTCTGCTTCTCAGCGAGGAGCTCAACCTGTCAGCAGTCCTGGACAGCATGGCCTTTGGTGCGATGGATCTTGCAATATCGCTTGTCGGAGTTTCCTGGCTTCTCGGCAGCCGCCAAGGCCCGGCAGGCGACACATCCGGCAACCTCCTTGCCGGGGTCGTCTGCCTTGGTTTTCTTGGTGGAGCCGGCGTCATCAAATCCCTTGACGGCAAGCACGGCTTTTCCTTTGCGCTTCCTGTTGCGGCGCCGGCCTTTCTTCGCCGGGGCGGCAATATCCTCATCTGAGGAGTCGGTTTCCACGCCGGCATCTTCGCCGGGGTACTTCCTTCCCTCTTAAGCTCGGGCACATTTGTCAGCAAGAACATAGAGTTCTGCTACATCTCTCACCTTGTTCATTGCCAGCTCTTCGCGCATCTTGCGGTTACGCACGTTCTGATGGAACGCGCTGATGATGGCAACAGGGTGAACATCAGGGATATTGTACTGTACCCGGCTGGACCTTTGTATATACTTGCGGAGACTCTCGCCTCCCTTCTGGGGAATGACGTGCAGGTCGCTTGCCTGGCCATGGGCTTGGTGGCCTCCAGTAAAGGCGCCCACGAACTCATGGCACAAATCCGACCAGGAGGAGATAGAGTCTACCGGCAAGTGCATCAACCATGACATGGCGTTGGGTTTAAGAGCCAACGGAAAGTAATTCGCAAGCACCTTATCGTCGCGGGCTCCGGCAGTTTGCATCGTGATGGTGTAGACGCTGAGGAACTCGGACGGGTGGGTCTTGCCACTGTACTTTTCGCCCACGTCGGGTTTGAAGGTGCGGTGAGTGGGCCACTGGAACTGCCGCAGCTCACGGGTAAAGGCCGAACAGCCTACCTCGTAAGGTAGGCCTCCAGGGCTCCCCGGTGCCGGGTGGCTCACAGCAGGCCCTGCTCGCCTGTCTGATTGGTGGCGCGCTCCGCGCCGGCGCTCGATAGTGGTTCGAGTGTATTCATGTTCTCGTTCCCGAAGAACTTGGCGCTGGTCACAGTGGGCCCACGGGTCAGACGATGCTACGGAGATCTCATCGCCCGTAACGTCGCGACGGGCTGGCGTCCGCGGTACCGGGCGAGGAGGAGGCGAGTGCATCGTGGTTGCGGCGCCGCCGGCTCTCCTACCACTGGTGCGTGGGACTCCGTCGGAGCGTCGACCCGGGGGCTCCACCGGACTCGGTTCGTCTTTGTTGGCCACCGCAACAAGGCTTCGGATAGTGGCTCTCCATTCATCGAGTTTCCCCGTAGTGGGAGGAAAAACGAGGAGCAACTGTGCACGCGCCAGGGCTTCTGCTGGCGTTGGTGGCAGCGAAACCTGCACGGATCGCGACGCGCTTCGACTTCTGACCATGTCAGAAGGAGCTCTATCACGACCCCGCGGTCGCACGCCACCTTCACCAGCGCCTCGGCGAGCGGACAGGTCTTCTAAATCCCGGGAGTGGCGCTCGGGGCTCTTTCCGCGGCGACGCCTGGGGTCCTCGGCGTGATTACGCCGTTCATCGCGAGCCGCCTGAGAAGAGCGCGCCGTCGGCGCCGGCGTGGGAGTCTTAGAAGCCCTCGCGTCGCCTGCGAGCGGGGTGGCAGCGATCTTGGAAGGCCCCGCGCCACCCGCGGAGGGCCTGGCTCCGTCTTTGGATTTGGCGGCGTGCGGCCCGTTACCAGGCGCACGAACATTGCCGCCTCCCAAACTTCGGCTGCTGGGACGGTGTTGGTGTTCGCGAGCGGCGCCCCGGGTCCTTTCTTCGACCGGTCCGCTGCTCGCCCGCGTCTGGACGGGATGTCCGGCTTCCGATGGGCCAACCGCCACCGTCATCTTTTTCTTGGGCGCCATGATGATGAGAAGCGTCGAACTAACTGCTAGAGCTGATTCTCACAACTGCTTCCCCTACCTGGCGCGCCAAAGATGTCGGTGCGGGGACGACACCTATGGGATCACAAGAATCCCTACTACGGTTGCGGGGCGCGGGGTCGTGAGAAGAGCGGATCAAACAAATAGCACACGGTTTCTTTATCCAGGTTCGGGCCGCGAGGATGCGTAAAACCCTACTCCTGCTTTGGTGGTTTGTTTATCTGTGTCCTTGAACTAGCTATGGGGTGTGAGGAGCTCCAAAAAGCCGAATCCTCCTCCTGGTCGCCTCGGGCCTCCTTTTATAGGGAAAGGGGTTGCCATAGTGGCACACAGGAGGTGGAAAGGGTACAGTGATGCGAGTTTATCCCTCGCATTACATGACAAGGCGCATTTAATGCGTCTTGCTTAGGTGTCCTTGCTTTATCGGGGACGGGGGAGAGCCCAGGCTCGTCCGTCGCTGCTCCCTTTCGTGTCGACACGCGCCCTGGCCAGCGGTGCCCGTGGTGCCATGTAGGCAGGTAGGCAGCTGAGATGGCGCAGCGGTGGGTCTCCACGAAGATCCGTTTGCCGCCACGCAGGTGCCTGCCCAACTGGTTGGGTCGGCAGCTGCATGTGAACGGTGGTGAAGGTTTGATTGGCGTGGGCCTGATGGTGGCCCTACGGGTGTCCTTGGCGAGGGCCTCGCCGTAGCCCCGGCAAGGGTCTTGCCGGGGCCCCGGTAAGGGTCTTGTCGTGGCGCCTGCTGTCATCCCCGGCAAGGCTCTTGCCGGGGGCCTTGTGGTTCTCCTTGGCTGGGATCCCGCCAAGGGTCGTCATCTTCCATAGTGTGTATCTGATCTTGAATGTCTTCACAAAGATCTGCATGCCACCACGGGGATGTCTCCCAAATCCTTGCCCCATGGGGACAGTGGACTCAAGGGTGATTCGCTCAGTAGGTGTGGGGCGAGCGGCCACGGCAAGGGTCTTGCCGAGTTTGCTAAAACCGCCCCCCGGCAAGGATCTTGCCGGGGGAGTCCGCTTCGTCCCCTTTGCTCTTTGTGGCCTTGGTCTTGGCGGCGTTCTGCTCCTTTCGAGCTTCGGCCTTACCTTGGCTCACCTCCCTTGCCTTGCTCAGTGCGGTGGTGCCCGCGGCTCAGACTGCCCGTGCACAGTTATAGGGGTACAAAAAGTGTACCCCTCTTTTTGTACACCGACATTCTTATAATTAAATTGGGGAACGGGTGGCCTTGGGCATAAGAGAGCTTGAATCTCCCGTTGCGGATGGCCTTGGGTCTGGTACAGAAGAGGGACAGTCCTCGGATGGCCGCCATGAGGTCAATGCCGCTATGGGAGAGGCTGGCCACCCAACGGTCTTGTATTGGGTTGCCGCCGGTAAGGATGGAGGTGCCCAGGGCACGACACGGCTACGGGCGTGCCATCGGAGAGACTGAAGGGACCATGAGGGAGAATGAGATATTGCGGTGTGAGGGGAGTTATGGGTCGTCCTATTCGTCTCCCGCGCTTCCCAACACGTGCACGCGAGGCGTGGGCCAAGCTCGTAAAAGCCTGGCGCGCAAAAAACGGCCGATTCGGCCGTTCCCTCTTATGCAGGTCCAGAGGTGACCCTTTTAAGTTCTGTGTTGGACGAGAAACAGAGGCAACCCAGGCAACCAAACACGCCCTAGCAAATCCCACGTAATCAGCTTTTATCGGGTTTTAGTTTTGGAAACTACCAAATAAGGTGCAACCCTGCTCATCCAGCGACCATACGAACTTCCAATCCAACGGCTTGCTACTAGCATAGGTTCCTATCAATTGGGTTCACACGCATTCTGTCGTCAATCAGCATTAATCAACCACCCGGGCAGAAAAAGGAAGGCTTATTGTTATCCTGCTTAATATTGGTAGTATATATTAAATTGTTGCCAAATTTGCATTGCCAGTTTCCATACGCGTACCGTACCGCTGTGGTTCCTAAGCATGACCGCTTCCTTGCACACCAAGCTAGTCCAAGCCAGTGCTTTGTTCCCCGGCCGATCATGATGGCTTGCAGGGTCACCGCCATCGTCATGTCCGTGTGGATACTGGCACTCCTCCTTGCGTCTTCAGGTAATCATGCATATATGTGGAGTTACATATACATGTTCGCAGGATAAATTATCTTCTGTTTGTATTCTTATTTTATTACTACCTTATACTCCCTCTGATCCTGAACAACTTTGTACTAAACCAACGTCAGTTTATATGGATCGAAGGGAGTGACAGATATTCTTTTAGGGGTGATCACGCTGACTATTATTTGTTGAATCAATGTATGTCCTCCAGGTGTAGATGCCAGGACCTTGAATTGCCAGCCGCACCTGCCCAAGGATCCATACTGCATCACCCCCGAGGCTTGTGTAGAAAAGTGCGGGTCCGAAGGCTACGAGTTCGGGCAGTGCTTCGGTGCCTTCTGCCAATGCCTCACTTGCCCTCCACTTTCCGCAAGGGTCGTTGAAGGCCAACGCACATAACCTAATGTGGATTAATAAATAGAGAATACTCGGAACCACGCAGCGGATTTTTCTTTTCTTTTTGCCATGGAGTAACCAGGCAGCGGATTTGTATGGAATATAAAAACTCAATTCCTCATATATATATTGTTGGACCCAACGTCGTGGCTCCCTTGCAACATCATGCGTGTTACGAGGCCGCCTCGACACCCAGCCGCCGCTGCCTCTCCAAAAAGGCCTAGAGTTCCTCTGCCTTCCGCCGGCGCCGCCTCGTCTCTGATGGCTTTAGGGCCATGGAGGCATGGTGGATCCCGGCCCTTGCCGGCGGAAGGGTTTAGTTTTTAGATTTATCTTCAAGTATTTTTAGGGTTTGTATCATACTCAGAAAGGCGAGATGATGGCGGCTCCGCGAAGATGAAATAAGGTTCTCCCTGCCTAGCCCCTGTTCACTAGTGCATATAGCATTGTCGGAGGGCGTGATGAGGTGTGCCTCCGACGGATCTCGCGGGATTCGGTCGGTGGTTGTCTTTGGTAAATGTAGTCGGCTCCGGTCTTTGTTCGTCTACATTTCTGTGTTTTCAAGTTGTATCATATCAATCTACGCGTCTCTTCATCGGCGGCAGTTGCTGTTCTGGTCCGCTGGTCCTATGGGGCCCTAACACGACGACTTCCCGACTATCGTATATACTATAAATAAGTTTTGACTGTCTCCGGCGAGGGAGGGGCGATGAAGACGGTGCTGCCTTCGGCTCGCTTCAGTGTTTGTAGTTGTCATTAGGTGGTATATGAATATGGATGTAATTTTTATAACTTCTATTTTTCATTGTCATGATTGAAGATGAATAGTTCGAAAGTTTCCTTGAAAAAATACCAATCGTGTTGCAAAGATCCATTGCAACACAAGTCAACCAGGGACCAGGATACGACCAAGATAGAAGCTTCAGCAGATGCAGGCCCCATCGTCACTGAGTGGGGAGCAAGGTTTTGGTTACCACTTGAAATTTTCGGTTACCATGCAGTTATCGAGGTTTCATTACCCCATGAGAAAAATGTATACCGGGCATTTTTTTTGGATTATTTTGAATTTAAATGCCTAATGCATAGTTAAATAACCTAACATCTCTTAATCAATCCCATTGCTTGTCGTGGCGTAGTGGTAAGTACTCCCTCCGTCCCATAATGTAAGACGTTTTTTGGCACTACACTAGTGCCAAAAAACATCTTACATTATGGGACGGAGGGAGTACCTTCTATCGAAAACTGCACGCCACCGGTTCGAAAACTGCCTACTGCCCTCGTTTTATTTTCAGGATCGTAGCTCCCTCGTCGCCACGCATCGCGCTTGAGGAAAGGCTGGACGCTGCAGCTCTCGCAACCGGCCACGCTTGCAGATCCATGGCTACACTGCATCTTCGGCAGTCGGCCCCTCTCACAGATCCATGGCTCTGCCACTGATAGTAGCAACTTCCCTTGTCGCCGCAAGTAGCACCGTCGAGCATCTCGTTGTCTGGGTCAGTCATCATGGTAGTTGTCTGGGACGGGCGCTGGACGCACCCCGGCATCGTGTGCTTCTTGTAGGCACCGCCTTGGAGCTCATGATTCGTTGGCGTTCAACTTCGTCTCTTGGCAGTGGCTTGTTCATGGTTGAGGGCTCCATCGACTCCATAGTGATGCTAATTGTCTTTTTTTTGCTTGAAGTCATTTGTGGTAGTGTTGCTGATCATCATCAGGGCCTTTATATCTTGCTCGGGTGTGTTGTGGTGATATACTGTATATTTTGGTTGTATGATGGTCGTTTATATATAAAGTGGGACAGAAGCCTTTTCCGGTAACATAGTCTGAAAGCCACATGTTATCTTGGTAGAGTAGTGATGGCTTTGAAATCCACCTTTTCTTTAACTCCCCATGTTGTGTCAATATGAACACTGGTTAATTTGCTCATGCAGACCATTGTATGGCTAAATATATTCTGAAATATTTGGTGCAGATCTTGTTCTGCATGATAAAGGTCTTTGTGTTTGAGTTCAAGAAGATGCGCATGGCATGGGTAAACTACAATTGTAAGCTCAGTTCCTTTGTACTAATCAAAATCCCTAACAAGTTTGTGCTTCTGCATCTTGATAATCCATTTCTTTTGTTGTCAGGTTCTCTACTCAATAGGACTAGTTCGTCAATGGGAGACCGCTTAGCATCACACAACAGTGGCTTGATAGCTATTGGGGTCGCCATCCTCCATACGAGCATCATCGCCGCCATCAATGCTAGAACCTTCTCTTTCTAGCATTCCTTGGATACCACTGTAGTTCTTTATAAATACATGGCTATCGATGGACCAGATTAAGTAACTATTATACAAGGAGGGAGTAATTGTACCAGCGTGCCCTGTGGTATGGATCCGGGGAATTGGTTCTGGTACATGTACCAGCATGCCCTCTGGTATGGATCCGGGGAATCCCTCGCCTCCCCCATCGCCCAGACCAAGTTCTCGATCAGTTGGCGGTGGAGGTCTGCCAATCGAGCGTACTCCTCATGGTTCGCAGTCGACCTCACTACGCGTGCATGGTTCTTTAGGATTTTGACACTGGCGTACCAGGTTCTCTCCTCGCGCGCGTAAGAGAGCTTGGTGGTGTCACCGTCGAAGATCTCGTGCAGCGCCTTGTCCCATCAGAAGCCAAAAGCCATGGCACGATGGAGGTTTTTTAGGTGGGAAGGAGGAAGTTGGATGGAGAGGCGATGTAGAGTGGTGGTTATCTGTGCAAGGATAGTGAATGTGAATGAAAATGCACTGTGTGTGCGGATACTAGGGTTTTGTGGAGAAACCGAACGGGCGGCGCACTGAATCGATCAAACTACCGCTGCATGATTTTTCTTGAGCAAAAACGAAAGAGCAGAGAGAGCCCGAACCAGCAGCCCGGTAAATAGAAACGACCGAATGCCCCCAGCCCAACCACCCCAGCCATCAACCGAACACGAGGGGCCCGGTCCAGCCAGGCAGCTTCGTCCCACGCAATAAAGGCCGTTTGGTGCCTCACCGTCAACGCTATCGGCCGCAAGTGATTGGCCACATCAAAACGCTCTAAGAAAATGAATCAGTGTTTTTGCCACTGTCAAAATTTCGTTAGCCCTCCCAGGACGCATACAAATCGCCCCCTGGGGGCGAGCCGGCGATACACTCGGCGCTGGGGGCGGTTTTGCGCCTAGTCGCCGCCCCCAGCTCGCCCCCAGGCGTCGAAATTGGCCCACTTTGCAGTCCAATTTCGGCGAATAAACGGCCCATATGAGCGAGAATAGGCCCATTTTCGCTGTGTCTCGGCGTTCAATTATCAACACAATTATTCCTTATCACATGTTTCATCACAGAAAAATCAAATACTTCAACAAAATACTACAACAACAAATAGTTCAATACAAAATATATAGTTCAACAAATAAAAAGTCATATTTCATCACGCGACGTCCCCCTTGAGCCTCCATATATAGGTGCTCAATCAGATCTTTCTGCAGCTGATGATGCACCTGTGGGTCTCGGATCTCCTGACGCATACTGAGATAGGCAGTCCAAGTTGCCGGTAGCTGGTGATCAACTTCGGCTAGAGGACCCTGTCTGTAGTATGGTTCAGTGTCAAACACTGGGTCTTCTTGCTCGCTCTCGATGATCATGTTGTGCAAGATGACACAGCAAGTCATGATCTCCCACATTTGATCTTTCGACCAGGTCTGAGCGGGGTACCGAACAACAGCGAATCAAGATTGGAGCACACCAAATGCCCGCTCGACATCCTTCCTGCAAGCCTCCTGAAGCTTCGCAAACCAGGCGTTCTTGCCTCCTGCCACAGGGTTTGAGATCGTCTTCACAAATGTCGACCATCTCGGATATATGCCCTCAGCTAGATAGTACCCCTTGTTGTATTGGTGCCCATTGATCTCGAAGTTCACCGGAGGAGAATGGCCCTCAACGAGCTTGGCAAAAACCGGAGAGCACTGCAGCACGTTGATGTCATTGTGAGTTCCTGGCATACCAAAGAAGTGTTGGGGAACGTAGTAATTTCAAAAAATTTCCTACGCACACGCAAGACCATGGTGATGGCATAGCAACGAGAGGGGAGAGTGTCTGTCCACGTACCCTCGTAGACCGAAAGCGGAAGCGTTATAACAACGCGGTTGATGTAGTCGTACGTCTTCACGATCCGACCGATTCAAGTACCGAACGTACGGCACCTCCGAGTTCTGCACACGTTCAGCTCGATGACGATCCCCGGGCTCCGATCCAGCAAAGCGTCGGGGATGAGTTCCGTCAGCACGACGGCGTGGTGACGATGATAATGCTCCACCGACGCAGGGCTTCGCCTAAGCTCCGCGTCGATATGACTACACCGGCGCAGGGCTTCGCCTAAGCTCCGCGACGATATGACCGAAGTGGAATATGGTGGAGGGGGGCACCGCACACGGCTAAGGAACGATCCGTAGATCAACTTGTGTGTTATGGGGTGCCCCCTGCCCCCGTATATAAAGGAGCAAGGGAGGAGGTGGCCGGCCTAGGAGGAGGCGCACCAAGGGGGGAGTCCTACTCCCACCGGGAGTAGGACTCCTCCTTTCCTAGTAGGAGTAGGAGAGAAGGAAGGGGAAGGGAGGAAGGGGTGCGGCCCCTCCCCCTAGTCCAATTCGGACTAGGCCTTGGGGGGGCGCGCGGCCTGCCCTAGGCAGCCCCTCTCTCTTTCCCGCAGGGCCCAATAAGGCCCAATACTTCTCCCCGGCGAATTCCCGTAACTCTCCGGTACTCCGAAAAATACCCGAATCATTCGGAA
>LR880970.1:845251864-845263819 GCA_904067115.1 Aegilops sharonensis
ACAGTCAAAACGCCGAACACCTTGCGCTCGGTGGGCGTGTACCCGCCGTTAAACCGCGCCTCCGCGGCCGGAAACGGCGGCCGGAAACGCCCAGCTGCTGCGGGAGGGGCTGCCGCGGCGAAGCGCTGCTATTTTCCGGCGGGGAATGGCTATCTAGCGGAGTAGGCCGGCGGCCGTCGCCGGGATATAGCTAGTGGTGGCCGAGGGCGCGGGGGGTGCGAGGCGAGTCGGGGGAAGAAAACCTTGACTTTTCCCCTGTCGGTGTGGGCCAGGCGTGCTTTTCCCTAGCGCCGGAGCCCCCAACGGCTCCCCAGCGCGCCGGGTTCGGCCTGTGACCGCCGGGCGGAAAAAAGGTCCGAACCGGCGATTTTCGACGTCCTGGGGACGCGACTGGGCCGTTTTTTCAGCGCCGGCGCCGAAAAAAATGACCTGGGAGGGCCTGTTGGAGGCGCGGCTGGAGATGCCCTTACTCCTAGGAACGGCGGGGAGGTATTCTTTTGGAAAGACCGGCGGATTCAGGGCAGCCCTGTAGCGGACATCGTGTGCCAGCCATCTTGGCCCTTGTACCGATGTGGATATAGAATCATCTCACCGTCTACCAGGCCCTGTCAGACAACTCCTGGGCAAGTGACATCGAGGGTGATATCCCGTTCATGGCCCTCATGCAACTAATGCAACTCCGGCTGCTCCTAGCTACATTGAGAGGGACGTGCAGAGCCCAGACAAGTTCGCTTTCGGTGGTAATCTCTTGTAAATGTCTTTGTTCCCTCTAGAAAAAAAGACACGAAAAGCCGAGAGGTACATGGTCCGATAGTCATTGTGACCATGCTTTTAATTAATGAATTGTCTTTCCCTTAAATTCTTTTAATTAATGAAGTGTCTTTCCCTCAAATTCTTTTAATTAATGAAGTGTCTTTCCCTCAAATTCTTTTAATTAATGAAGTGTCTTTCCCTCAAATTCTTTTAATTAATGAAGTGTCTTTCCCTTAAGAAAAGAAAAGAAAAATATAAGCGTGAAAATACAATTATTATGCCTAAAAAAATACCAGATGGCAATTATCTGAAACAGCCCTATCTAAAACAGCCCTAGGTGGAAAGCGTAAAACAAGAGTACGCCGAGCACCCGTCCAAAAACCGCAAGAACTCGATCCACGCCGCCCCACCACCGCCGGCCCTCACCGGGACGACCGTCCCGATGAGTCCGGTGCTTGCCCTGGCGGTGGCGCTCCGGTTCATCTCTTGTGCTGCAGCGGCGGCGGCGTCACCGGAGCCGGTGCCGGCGCTGATCCTGCAGCGTTCGCTGCCGCTGAGTGGGACGCACCTGGAGCGGCTCAAGGAGCACGATCGGTCGCGCCTGGCGAGGAAGAGGGAGAATGGTGCGGCGGCTGAGGGTTTCTACCTGGACGGGATGCCCGGGTAAGATAGGAATGGGCCGCTGCTCAATTTTTATTTTTGTGTCGACGAATCCATCCTCTGTCTCTCCCTCTGCTGCAGAAATCTTAGACTATGGTATGCAAAATTGCAAATTCCGACCCCTCCCCTTCCCTCCGCCACCTACTTCCACAGATCGAGCGCATCTCAACCAGATCTTCCATTCCCAGCACTTTCTCCTCTGTTATCTCAATGAACTTGTTCGTTTTGACTTTTGAGAGACTTGGTTAGGAATAGGATATCCAGTTGGCACATGCTCAAAAGCAAGGTTCCAGCTTCAACACATTCCCGTTGATGTGTTTGCTTCTGTCATGGTGAACTGAATTCTTGGCTTGCTCGCGGAAATTGCTGACATCTTCCTTCTGAAGATCAGACAGCAACCTTCCAGGCCAAACACCTTGGCATGCTGCCAGGGATGTATCCATTCCAGCCTCACATGATGACGGAGCCACTAGTTCTTTGCTTTTGCTGACTCAAGTTACTCCGAGGTACAAGATGATGCCTGCCGGTGGTACTTTTCCGATCGCCAATGTCCCCGGTCCGGCGGCCATATCGCTGTCACCGAACCCATGCAGTTGCAGCCCCGTTTCACTCTACTTGTAAGGGCATCTTCAGCCGCACCCCCAACAGGCCCTCCCCAGGCGATTTTGCTGCGTCGGCGCTAAAAAAAAGGCCCCAGTCGCGCCCCCAGAAGCCCGTTTTTCGCCGGCTCGGGCCAAAACTGGTGCCGGCGGACCCAGGCCGAACCCGGCGCCCTGGGGGGTGCTTGGGGAGCCGGCACAAGCGAAAAAGGCGCGTGGGCCCGCCCTGGAGGCGACCCGAGGGCCTTTTCCCGCCGTTTCTTGACGCTTTTCCCTCGCATCTCTCCCGCTCGCTCGCTTTCCTCCCGCCATTCTCTCCCTTTCTCCCGCCAAACCCCCTCCCGCTCGCCGCGAATAAGTACGCCATGCCGCGCGCGGCGGCAACCGCGACTGGCGCCGTGGCCCAGCCGAAGCAGAGGAAGCCGAGGGCGCCGCCATCGAAGCCACCGGGCCTGTCGAACGCCGAGTGGAGGGTGGAAGTTCAGCGGCGCGAAGCAGTCACCGCCGACAGGCGGAACAGGGCCATAGCCAAGAAGGCCCGCGACAACGCGGCGCGCGCGGCGGCGTCTTCCTCATCGGTCGACCAAGCGGGGATGAATCCACCCTTCGTCAGCCACGCCCAGTACGCGCCCTGGGGACAGCAAGGCGCCGGATCTCCATGGGGTTCATCGTCGCCCGGCTACGCCGACGGCGACGCGCACGGTGGGTTCAACCCAAACATGACCTTCCCTCATGGTCACCCCGCTACGCGCACGCCCTCGCCCGCCTTCGTCGGCGTGCAGTACCCTCCATACAACTACTCACCGCCCACCGCCTACGCGTCCACACCGACGCCCCATCTCTACCGTGGACCGCTACCCTTCTCGCACCTCGGCGACGCCGACAACACGGGAGCCGACATGGACGACATCATCGCGACAGGATCGACCGCGGCCGCCGCGTCTCCCGGGTTCGCCACCCAGGACGAGGTAGTGGACCTCAGCGGCGACATGGAGGCCGAGCTCGGCTACGTCTACGGCGACGACGCGCAGGAACCCGAGGAGGAGGAGGAGGACGAGGAGGAGGAGGAGGAGGAGGAGCCGGCTCCTGTTCCGACGAAGGGGCGCCAGAAGAAGAAGAAGCGGGCGGCTAGGTCAGGCGAACCGCGCATCAAGTGGACGTCCAAGGAGGAGGAATGCCTCGCCGAAGCACGGAAAGTCGTCTGCCTCGACCCGACCACCGGCGCGAACCAGAGCTTGGGGACGTACTGGGACCGCATTCGACCCCTACTTCAAAGGCGTCTACATGCAGCGCGGCTCCAAGGCGATGGCGAACCATTGGGGGCGTATCCAGTTGGCATGCAACAAATGGCATGAAATCGTCGAGGAGGTCGCGGCTCGCCCGGAGAGCGGCGCCAGCGTTGAGGATCAGGTACGCACGCCGTTCGCCCGCATATCTTCGTCCCCTACGCCCGCCGCCCCCCAACTGTTCGTCCCTCTGCGCAGCTGCTGCGTATGTTCGCCATGTATCGGGGCGACAACCAAGACGCCGACTTCAAGCACCTCCACGTCTACAAGCGCATTGACAAGTACGAGAAGTGGGCGGAAGTCCGACGTGCTCTCGACAAGGCCAAGGAGACATACAAGCCGGACGCGACGACTCCGGACGCGTCAGAGGGGCGGCCGGACGGCCACAAATTGGCAAAGAAAGGGAAAAGCGCCGACGCGGCAACCGCGCGAGTGCAGGAGTCCATCGAGCATTGCCTCGCCGACGCCCAGGCCCGGGCCATCCTACGCGAAGAGAAGACCGAGGCGCGGTGGTCGTCGCTAATGAAGAACAACGCCATCAAGCTCGACCTGCTCCGGACGAACGTCGGCGCGAAGAAGAGGAACACCGACATGGCTTTTCTGATGGGCGGGGCGGACATGCTCCAGAGCAACGACGAGAAGCTCAAGGCGTGGTACCTGGTGCAGCGCGGCCTCATCCTGAACGAGCTGCCGACGGCAACGCCGACGACGCCCACGACCACACGGACGCCAAGCCCGAACGACGCCTCTACATCGCCGCCCAGCAGTGCCGAAGCCACGCCGACGCAGCCCAGCACCGAAGCAGCTCCGACACCGACGAGCCCGCGCACGCCGACTCCGCCAACGCCTGGAGCCGACCCCGCCGAGTGAATCGTTGCGCACGCGAACTTGCGGCGGCGACGCTATGTTTTTTGTAACGCCAGACTACGTCCGATCGCCAGATTTGCGGCGTCTTTTGAGAGCGGGAACGACCAAGTTTAAATTTCCCGCATCCTGGGGCCTGCGCGTGGGGGCGTGACTGAGAGCTAGGTCGCCCCCAGGGGCCGAACTAGCGCCGGCACGCCCCCAGGCCGCTCTATTTAGGCGCCCTGAGGGGCCGAACGGCTGGAGATGCCCTAAACACACCCATACCATATTCAAGAGTTCCTTCTGCATACCTCAGGATCTGTTTGACAGCAGCCATATCCTCTGCCTTGGCCCTTGGGTGACTTCATGAATGTGTGGCTCATAATGCCGGCTGTGTATGCTTTGCTACGTCAGGATGAGAGCGGACTAGGTAGCGCAAGCTACCAACAATGCTATGGTAAATTGTCGCATCGACAGGAGGGTTCTTGCTCTGCTTCTGAATTGCCTCCATTGGCACTTTTGTTGGGTTACAATCTGCTGCCATACCGGACTTGTCCAAAATCCGAGCTGCATAAGATGACTGGTTAGTAGTTTGAGTTTGTTTTACCTCGATCCCGAGATAATAGCTTAGCAGGCCCAACTCACTCATGCATAATTTTTTCTTCAATCTCAGCAATCTCCATGCTGCTGCCTGCTGCCTCCTGTACTGATGAGGTGGTCAGTCACATACACCTCAATCAACTGGGTAGTATATATTGCCACTCAACTTCTTGTAGACAGCATGTTCCAATGGGCATTTTTCAAACCCAACTGAGACTAGTGCATGATCAAGAATGCTTGCCGCAGCCCATAGAGAGCCTTGCTTAGCTTTAGCACCTTATCCTTGGTTCAGAAAATGTACCCATCGGTGCTGTTAAATTTTCTGTGGTCTCTGAGTCTCACTTCCACTGCTCATCAGCATTCACTATAATGCTTTTACAGTTCATCAGCATTCACCTAGCGATTTCTTCTTGGTGGTTTTCAACTCATCGGGATTGAAAGCTATAGTTTTGGGAAGGGGTGACAATAGAATCCCGAATTTGCAGCTTACGACGACACCTTGGAACAAACGATGCCACGCCACCAGCCAGTCGTTATACTGCCGATGTGCCATCAGTTTGCTTGAATGTTACTTGTCCACTGGTTTTGGGATTGATCAACCTCCTTTGGGGGGACTATGATCTCATCAAGTTTCAGTTCTGCAACTTGCTGCCATTTTGAAAACAGAGTTGGGTTCTTCTTTTCAAGCTATAACTAAAACACTCTTTTGTGACTATTCTGACTGAAGATTGAGTTTGCAGGTTGTATTATGCCCGTGTGAAGTTGGGGACTCCATCCAAGGAGTACTCTCTTCAGTTCGACACCGGAAGTGACGTCTTGTGGGTATCTTGCACTCCATGCACCGGCTGCCCTACATCAACCGAGCTCAATGTAAGTAAAAAATTTCTCTAATTTAATTAAGCGACCATTTACTTTCAGTATCCCTTGTGATGGGATCAAACTTTACCGTTGTACTTCACTCAATTGTTTCCGAGATCACGTTGGAGTTTTATGACCCAAACTCTTCTTCAACATCATCCAAGATGTTATGCTCCGACAATAGGTGTACCTATGCCCTCGAAACAGGGGCAGCGGTCTGTAATCCCTCAGACTCCAGAAGCAGCCAATGCGGTTACACTAATACATACGTCGATGGAAGTGCTATGTCAGGATACTAAATACTATGTGTCTGACACCCTTCATTTTGACGCCTTCATGAGAAATGAGCAGGGTGTCAGTTCTTCAGCCTCAGTGTTTTTTGGGTACAGTTTTCTTGCATTCTTTACCTTTTTAAATTTCCAATCAATAATTGTCCATACTGATGATATTATAATTAGTATGCTGTTAAAAACCTAGCTAGACTGATGTTGTAACGATATTTTTTAAACAGGTGTAGCACCTCGCGGTCAGGGAACCTGCACACTGATGGAATTATTGGATTTAGAAAGAATGCCATGTCTATAATTTCACAGCTGAAAACTCAAGGGATGTCCCCTAAAGTATTCTCCCATTGCCTGAAAGGCTCAAAAGAAGGTGGAGGCATTCTTGTTCTTGGTGAACTTGTAGAGCCAGGACTTGTATTCACGCCACTTGTTCAATCACAGTAAGAACTTTTCCCTGGAGTTACATCGATTATGGAATTTTAGAGTCAAGAATTTATGGAGGATAGAAATTGGTAGTGCAAATGTAATAACAGATTTGACCAATATCCAATATGCAAAATCGCATTGCCTTGTCTTCATTTATAATCTTGTTATAGTGAGCTTTCCAACAAAACTCTTGAAGTAGTGTTACATACTTACATGTTAGTTTTATTTATCTGCACAAACTTTCAGTTGCCGATATTAAGTGTGAATTTTGTTCTACGTTCTTTAATTTGTAGATTTGAGTGTACATTCATGCTCCTTTTTCCCGAAGAAATGGGGGACACAACATTGCTACTCTTTGTGTGTGTGCGTGTGTGTGCTGTTGAATGTGAACTCTACCGTTCCTGGTAGAATATCTGGATTATTTTTATTTGACATTTTTGCAATAAATTGCAGGCCACATTACAGTGTGAATATGAAGAGCATTCATGTCAATGGTAAAGAGGTCTCCATTGATTCTTCCTTGTTTACAACATCAAATACGAAAGGAACAATTGTGGATTCTGGAACGAGTTTAGCATACCTTGCAGATGGGATCTATGGTACTCTCCCGTTACCCGTGCAGTGAGTTCTTCATATAATCATATGACACACGATCTCTTCTTTGAATAAATAATAATTGATCAATCTAAATAATACTTTCAATAACAAATTTGTGCCATTGTTAGTCATAATGAAATATAATTGGCTATCTACAGATAAAAGCCTCCGTCGTACAATCTGTAGGCACCTTTGAAGACATGGGGGACGATTGTTATTTTGTTTCTAGATCCAAAAGGTTTATTTTTTTCTCAGAAGGAAATTAAATAGTTCATGTCCTTCAAATCTTGGATTAATTGACAAAACATTTTTTTACTTCTCCACAGCACTGCCTCTTTGTTTCCAACGGTGACATTATATTTTGATGGTGGTGCTGCAATTACATTGGTTCCAAAGGACTATCTTGTGCTCAGGGGTTATTATGTAAGTAGTCCAAGAACAATCATATGCTACCCTTACTAAATTCAAATCTTTACAAATACATATCGCATGCATTGTTTGTGAGGGCTTGACTCAAATGTATCAGTATCATATCATTGTTTTCAGGATGAAGACCTTTCCTCTAAAAAAAATGATATTGAAGAGATATTGTGCATCGGCTTTCAAAGGAGCCAGTCCATCGATAATTACGAGCAGACCACTATACTCGGGGGTTAGTAATCTTCATGTAGACTAATTAAGTAATATAAGATGCACATGTAGGTATTAGACTTCAAGAAAGATATTGCTTCATGGTAGTATGAGATGAATTAAGTTGCTCAAAAGGATATATCAATAATTGCAAATATAATAGTAAACATGGTTTGAAAGCAACTTGTTATCTTGGGAGATTAGTCATGGCTTCAAACTTCACGCTTTTCTTTAACTCCCCATTTTGTATCGATATGAACACTGGCTAATTTGCTCATGCAAACATTGTATGGCTAAATTTATTCTAAAATATTTGGTGCCTCTTATTGCAGATCTTGTTCTGCATGATAAAGTCTTTGTGTTTGACTTAGAGAAGATGCGCATATGGGATGGGTAAACTACAATTGTAAGCTCAATTCCTCTATATTAATCAAAATCCCTAGCCAGTTTGTGCTTCTGCATGTTGATAATCCATTTCTTTTCTTGCCAGGTTCTCTGCTCAATACGACTAGCTCGTCAATGGGAGACCGCTTAGCATCACACAAGAATCGCTTGATAGCTATTGGGGTCGTCATCCTCCATACGAGCATCATTGCCGCCATCAACGCTAGAATCTTCTCTTCCTAGCATTCCTTGGATACCACTGTAGTTCTTTGTAAACACATGGCTACCGATGGACCAAATTAAGTAACTAACATAAGTAGTATTCGCTCTATAAACAGATATAAGACGTTTTAGATGACTATATTTGTTTACAGAGGGGGTAAGTTATATGTGCAGGGTAAGCAAAATGGAATTGCTAAAACAACTAATGTTAGGTGTTTGTTCGCTTTGCCCTGTTGTGTTCCAAACTTATGATGGAACGATGATTACTGAATTCCCACTTGTTTTATACATACAGGAATGAGTTACTCCTTAGTACATACACATAACTGGCACCCTTGCATTACTTCCCCACAGCTCACATTGGTGGGAGCTGTTGCAGTATATAGCACGATAATAATTTTTCACCATCGCACAATGGTAACATTGCAACATTTTCCTCTGGACAGCTTGCCTCAATTGGTGAGAAGAAATGGTACTCCCTCCAATCCATATTACTTATCGCTCAAACAGATGTGTCTAGACAGACACTGTCCGTTTGAGTGACAAGTAATATGGATCGGAGGGAGTATAAGATTTTGTGACTAGGGTCCCAGTACAACTTGGAGTCGAAAAAGGTGATTGCACAACATTTGGCTTGAGGAATCTGCATACGATGGTATATGCATACTTTTGACATAAAGCAGATAAGAACTAATAATTCAAACAAATGACTTAACTTACTTCGTGTACTTGTTTGATTAGTTCCCACCATTTGTGCCATTAATGATTGCTCTAACAACTGCAGTTCTAACTGACTTGCTTTACGCTCCTCGGTTAAAGCCTGCCCTTCTTTCTACACTATCTTCCACTCTCTCTTTCAGCACTCTCAGGTGCGAATTCCTTTTTCCATATGTTCACATCTACTAAGCTGCTAGTTGGTCCGGCGACACTACCGTCTATCAAGCTACATTCCCTTGAAGACAAAAAATATCTCGCTAGCAGCGAGATACAGATGCACTCGGCCGCAACAGAGTCAGGGAGTTCGCGGCACTACAACTCAGGAAGCAATCGATGACCCAATGAGAAAAAGGGAAAACGAATCTTGCAGGAGGCTACTGCTAAACTAGGTAGCTACGACAACTCAAAAAGAAAAACATACTAGATAGGAAAAATATCCAAGAAACCCGAGAGGGAAACAGGAAATTTAGATGCGGGAATTCAAGACACGTCCAATTTATGGCTGAAAACGTCCAACCTCATGTTACTGCACCACGCATTATATGATACTGAATCCTGAACTTCGGCACGAAAATGCAGACAAATTGTCAACCCACGTCTAGAGATTCAATTCAAACTCACGATCAGCGTTCAGTGGCAAGAAATGGTTGAAGGTTGTACCATCATGACCCAACATACTATGTACAATCACGTCAACATCTTTAAACGTCGAAGGGGAAGCCAGCAAGGAAACAGCCTGGCTTTGCGCAGATCTCTTCTGATCAAAGGATGACGGTTCATGAAACGATTTTGGCACGAGATATCTTCAAGGACTTGACTGCCTCCCTGTGTAATCAAAATATGTCATTATTATGTTACACAAGTGTGTATGATGCACTTTGGGATTCACTCTTGAGGCTAGGATCATATAGTCCCTCTGATCACAAATATAAGTCGTTTTGGGACATCAACATGGTCTACAAGGTGAAAATTTGACCATCAATTTCTATAAACATGAATTGTTTTGGATAAAGAGTTATATATTGGAAATTACCTTCCATGGTAAATTAAGTAGTATCAACCGTATGTTGTATGTCTGGATACTTAACTATTGATGATCAAATTTCAAAATGTTTAACTTTGAATAAACCTAAAAATAAATTGACATATTTCTGATAGTGTCTTGAGCTGAATATCGTGCTTAAGATATTCACGGTATGCATGTTCCAGTATAATGCTCCATATAATTTATCATGACACGGGAGTAATAGAATACAGAGTGAGGTTTAAGATTACACTAAAATTTCCGACACAGATAGGCAGAGACAGGGATAAGTATGGTACCGTAATGCATTCTCAATCTCAACATTTGTTGGGTCCAACTTCAGACCATCTTGAAATGCTTCACATGCCTTTTCATAGTTCTGAAGACAGATGAATTGCAGTGGTCATGAGGGGGTAAAAAGGGATTGGCCATAGCAGCAGGAGTAGCTAAAATTGTGAAGTTTTATCTCACCTTCAATAACATTTGGGCAGCCCCTTGCCTGTAACAGGCCTTTGGCCAATCAGGCCGTATCATCCTGCAAAACTCGGCGTCCTCCAAGGCCTTGTCTCCTTCCCCCAGGTTAATCCAGCAAAGGCTCTTATTTGAATGCAAGGTTACATCTCCAGGGTTAAGCTTGATTGCCTGCAATAACAAATCACACTTGCAACTGTCACGTTGCTAAAGCTGCCATTACATACAGGATTAAACTTTTACTCACGTCTGTACGCAATAAATTGTTAGGTAGTTGAGAGTCAGCATGGTAAACTGGGTTTCCGACTATTGGAGACTCAAAAATCAAAATATATAAAGTGGACTTGGTTAAGGCATCCATTCGGATTATAGCTTTCTCTCTATATAAAGTTCTGAACTCATGCAGATTTCATACTGACATCTACTCTGAACTCATGAGGATTTACAGTATACTCCCTCAATTAGAGTCTTGTGAAATGAGTAGGCCAACGCGTTTAATCAGGTAATTGATCTGGTTAATCCATTCATCGGGTTGGTTTAGCGGTTGGTGCCATGAAAAGCATGTAGTGAGCCCATAAACCTTAGCCGATTTGATCCATCCACATAATCCAAATACAACACGGTATATTTCAACACACTAGAGCACAGTGGATCATTCAGTCTGACTTGGTAATCCCTCTGTTTCACTACGTTTGTCCAAGCCAAAGACTAATTTAGCACTCAAACTAGAAAATAATGCTAAATACCCAGATATAACTATTGAAAAACATGCCACAACCATGTAACCTCTTCTATCATTAGAATAGGGGTAGAGACTGGAAAATACTGCCATAACTACAATCATAAGTAGTGGTCTCCCATATTATTTTCAGTGAACAGAAAAATAACTAAAATCTAAAATCCTGTTTCCCCACTCAGGCCTACTTCCTTGGGTTCACGTTACAAAAGAAAACAAACTACTCCTCTTGATCTGGTCAGAGGGAAGTACTAATAGGGCCAGAAACAGCAGGAATATCCTTCATTCAGCGGACAAATGTTCTGAAACAAACAGAGTTGAAGGCAATTAACAAAGCAAATATTCTGTGAAGACATCAACAGCATGTCTAACTTTTGTGGAATGAATTTAGCGACTACCAATGTTTTTATGGCATCGCTATATCGACGATATAACAGTGTGGCGCGGTCGTAGCCTGAAGCGTCCAGGCTCGCGATACGTTTGACCTGTGGCGTCCACCATACACGCTAGGTGTCCGTAGGTCGTCCATATGACGCGTTTTTGGTCGCCATACCAGAAATTGGACGCCATGGACTAGGTGAGCTCGCGCACGCGGGAACAGCAGCCAGCGGCGGGAAGGAAAGAGCTCTCCAGACTCCAGAGGCAGAGAGAGAGGGAAAGTGTGTGTGTGTGTGTGTGTGTGTGTGAGAGAGAGAGAGAGAGAGAGAGAGAGAGAAAGAGGTCATGGCAGGTTGAAATCACTGAGTACCTCGAGTTCCCGACCTCGTCCTCTTCGGCGAACGGCCAACGACAGCAAGCTCCGCCTCCGCACCACCTTCCCTCCATCCCTGCGACCCCTTTCCCCTCCTCCCGCCACCCTCTC
>LR880970.1:845270643-845281065 GCA_904067115.1 Aegilops sharonensis
ATATATGTGCACCCGGGGAGGGGGGGGGGGGGGACCTGCTCCAGCTGCCACATGAAGAGGGGTAAAACCTTCTTCACCAGGCTTTTCTGGATCGGCACCATGATCAAAGAGATACCTCACAGTATCCACAGCCCGACCACGAAGTGCATAAGTCAGAGGTGTGCCACCTATCGAAATCATCAAAATAAGATAAGAAATTTAACCAAATCATATGTTCTGACCAAAATAAGTAATTTTGTGATAAGATTATCCATGTTTACTATGAAACATGACTATCTCATACTATAAATCTGAAGAATTTATAACATAACAATAGCTTACTGAAGTTACAAGATAATGGCATTAATATCCTGCCCTTTGGAAATATAGGACATGAACATTAATTATCTCAAGCCATTCACAAACACTGTGCATTTTGATGAGCTTCCACAAGGAAGAGCATCCTGTTCATTTCAGGTGCACTTTTAGAATGGAGAAGAATGAAATAAAAATTAACAGTAGAACGGAAGAGCATCTTGTTGTATCACTTGCAAATGTGTTCCTTGCATTCAAACGCCTGCAAGTGTTAATGTGGTTTCAGAAAACCCTGGCTCGGTTTGGCCTGCTGACCACTGATTTGGCGCCTGCGTGGATTACATGATGGCTCTACAGTGGATCAACTAGATGGGTATGAACGTGTGGATTAGCCTTGCAAGTGCGCATTTGACAACCCTTGCAGATGGGTTTCTGCCTTTCCCACGGAAAGAAAACAAACTGTCACTATGATGCAATAGAAATAAAGCATCATCACATTAAGGTAACTTGGTTTGCTGCTGATTTCATGATCTCAAGTGTCTAGCCAGTAAGGCCTACTGAAACCACATCATGACATAGCTTTTCGTATCCTGGTGATCATGCCATCAATCTGATGGGTCGATGGCACATAATTTGTACGCTATGCGGCCATTAATCTTCTCTCTTTCCATTCCGAAAGCAGAGTCGTTGCTGAGGTCACCGCGCATATTTAAGACTAGCTAGCTTGTTACATAGACAGACCCTGAAACGATGAATCTTCTGATCTCTAAAGAAGGTGTCCAACAAGAGGACTGAAATTTCGTCGGAATTTTGCCTACAACTCAACCAAGATGACGAAACTTGAAGCTCTGTCATGCCTTCAAGTTTGACTGAACTTCTACTTTGCATGTAGTAAGGGCATCTCTAACCGGTCGCCTATAATTTAGAGGAGGATACGACTGAGTATCCTTTAGTGGAGTATATTTGTTCCTCTAAAAAAGTGTCGTTTCTAACCGAGCCCGTAAACTTAACGAAGTAAAAAAATTGCAAAATCTATCTAATTTTGGTTTATATAGTACATTTCAGGTACATAGTTGAACTCATATCTCTTCTAATTAATGACTGTAGGGAGACAGAGTGGTACAGAGTCACAGATCACCTTTGTCGTCCGCAGCATTGACGTCCATGCCAAGCTCCTCCACCAGGTACGCGCACATCGGGGTCCTCCCGCGGCCGGCAGCGGTGTGCAGCGCCCCGGCGCCGCAATTCCTGACGGCCTCCACCGCCTCCTTGAGGCGTCCCTTCCCGCCGTCCAGCGCGCTCGCGATGCCTGGGGAAAAAATTCCCGGCCAAATCAGGATCGGGTACAGACAAACAAGTGCGCAACCAAGCAATGGGGAAACCAGGGCGGAGAAGGGAGGCGCGGGCGTACTCTTGAAGAGGCGGAGGTCGCCGTCGGCCGCCGCCTGGAGGAGCCGCCGCTGCTGCGGACCTGCAGAGGGGGGACAGGAGGGGCCGGAGTTAGGGCCAGCCCGGACAGGACGTAGGGTCGGAGGGGGGGGGGGGGGGGGGGGGGGGGCGGGGGGGGGGGGCGGGGGGGGGGGGCGGGGGGGGGGGGCGGGGGGGGGGGGCGGGGGGGGGGGGCGGGGGGGGGGGGCGGGGGGGGGGGGCGGGGGGGGGGGGCGGGGGGGGGGGGCGGGGGGGGGGGGCGGGGGGGGGGGGCGGGGGGGGGGGGCGGGGGGGGGGGGCGGGGGGGGGGGGCGGGGGGGGGGGGCGGGGGGGGGGGGCGGGGGGGGGGGGCGGGGGGGGGGGGCGGGGGGGGGGGGCGGGGGGGGGGGGCGGGGGGGGGGGGCGGGGGGGGGGGGCGGGGGGGGGGGGCGGGGGGGGGGGGCGGGGGGGGGGGGCGGGGGGGGGGGGCGGGGGGGGGGGGCGGGGGGGGGGGGCGGGGGGGGGGGGCGGGGGGGGGGGGCGGGGGGGGGGGGCGGGGGGGGGGGGCGGGGGGGGGGGGCGGGGGGGGGGGGCGGGGGGGGGGGGCGGGGGGGGGGGGCGGGGGGGGGGGGCGGGGGGGGGGGGCGGGGGGGGGGGGGGGGGGGGGGGGCGCTTTACCGGAGGTGGGGGGCGGCGCCATGGCTGGCGGGGCGGAGGTCGGTAGGGTTTTGGAGGCTTGGTGCGGGGGACTGCCTGCCGGGAGTGAGAGTGGAAAATGGAGAGGGACGGGGAGGGGAGGGGACTGGGAAAATGGTCAGCCTACACACACGACTCCACACAGGAGATTCTTTTTTTTTAAACACAGTACAGGCGGAAAAAACGCTCATACATACGCGCATACACTCAATCCTTTAAACGCACACACGCACACCCTACCCTTATGAGCACCTCCGAGAGACTGGGCCAGCATATCATCTTGAGATTGTACGAAGTCACCGTAGGCGCCTCGTAGTCGACGGGAACATCTCCTCCCACTGAAAGCATGTCGCCGGAAATCCTGAGATAAATTCAGGATAAATGCGAGCACCAGGATGAACCCTGGTGGGCTGGGGATACCACTGTCCACCTAACCATCTCAACCACATGTTCGGATGGATGTTTTTTGTGAAGTACTACCGCCGTTTTAAGGCATTTTATCCTTTCATCTGGTACATTGTCTGAGTGCAAAACATCACTCAAAAAACTAAGGGACGACGACAAAGGTTACATTTTGCATGACACAAGACATGGCATGTCGAGCTAACTTATGTGCCACCGCATTGGCTTCTACTTCTGTCAACTTCAGCTCGAAACCCTGAAACTGCGAGAGATGGGTGTTCATCTCTGTGATGATGTTGAGAACCCCGACTGATTGGTCCCTCCTTCCATTCCAGTCATCCACATAGGTTTGACAATATGATTCGATCTCTAAAGACCATCATTTACTTCATCGCAAAGAGCATGGCGTCTCGGTAGGCTAGTGCTTCACCAATAAGGGGGTCATGATGCCCGGGTGCTGATTATGCCAACTCTAACCGATCACAGGGAAGAGTGGAGGAGAGTATTACGTGAGGCATTTCCGTTACACACAAGTTGTCACAAGCCTTGTGCAAAGTAACTATCTTGAAATCTGCAGATGGTATTACTGTGCCATGAAACAAATATACCAGACTGGCAGAAGAATTGATAGTTGTAAAAAGAATAATACAAAGCCTAAAAGTAAATAACATAAAGTGAAGCTACTAAAAGTAAACGGTTGCATTTGCATTAGAGATATTAGACACGGGAAAACTTCGCATCATGGCGTACAACAAGTGTGCCAGCGTGACAGAAATATCAGTTACCTTGTATTGTGACTCGTGCGTAGATTGTTTGTATTGTAGACGTTTCATCCTTGAATGGTCAAACCCCTCCATGCCGGATATAGTTAAAAACCCTAATCTTACAAGTATCAATCTTGAGATGAGCATGAATAGAGTTAAAAACCCTAATCTTACAATTTTGGAATTCCCTTCTATACTGTGACGATTGTGATGAATGAAATGGAGATGGGGTGGGAGAGACATGATGGATCTCCTAGAGTTCTTCTTCTCTGGATCTCTCTCTGTATTCGCCTCTACCCCCTTCACAAAAGTGGCTTGTATAGATAGGGGGGGGGGGGTATGCGAATGGTATGAGGCCGTCTTCTGCGCTGGTGCCTCTGATGGAATTCCTACCAAAAGGGAAGTCACTCTAAATGACTTCATTTGCCGGGATCATGATTGGTGTCCTATCAAAATGTATATTCCTGCATATTAATAGGGAAATCAAGTTTTCTTCTTTCTCGAAGAATTAGGGTCAGAAAATATGAGAATTAACAAAAAATCTTTTGAAAACCACATCAAAGTCCTCTTATAGAAGTGACAAAATATCGAGCCATTATTCCCCCTGCCACAGTCTTAACATTGGGCATCGAGACACAATGACTTGAAAGAGATTCCCTGAAGACATCCACGTGTAGCCTTTTGGTCATCACATCGGTGAGTTGTTTATGGGTTTGAGCGTATAGAACCCATGAGAGCATGGTTAATAGTATAGCCAGCTGCTGGCTATATGAAACCGCCATGTCATATATAGCCATAATTTAGATTCACTCATACAATAGTGTGGGCTATAAAGTTGCTATTACATTAGTATTTTTTTCTATCTTTTCTCTTTCTCTTTCTTCACATTAATTGTACTAGATGATACCCCGCGCGTTGCAGCGGGAATTTTTGAAATATTGAAGAAAAATCCATTGAGTTGCAAATAGTGAAACTATGAAAGTCACTCTAGATTGTAGTTGCAAGGTCTACCAGGTCTGCCATTAGTTTAATGAATACAGATGAAAGTGATTACCATATGAATAGGAATGTTAAAGATTTAGTATGGAAATAGAAATTGCCCAAAAGCGTAGTAATGAGAGTTCTTCTCGATTAGAAACGATGATGATCATTCTAGTGACAACTAATTTTAAATTTAAGCAACGGATTTACGAAATTTAGGTAGAGGTCGTAGTGTATTTTCTGAGATGCTTCTATGCGTGGTTGACCATGTAGTATGTGAGGTCGTCATGGTAGCTATCTTCTTCATAAATAAATAATAGAGAACACTGCATTTTCTATCTGTAAGCTACATATGAACCATTCGCATGCGTCCATAACATCAGGCCGACCTCTAGAATAAAAGGAAAGAATGTGAAGAAAAATAGGATATAGGAATGTGGACATACAAAAAACAGGATTTTATAATCTGCTGCTGTCAAAAGATATAAAACGCATTACTTGTTACCCTCCTAATTACAAATGAAGTACTATTGAATATAACTAATTTTGATAATAAAATCACTGCCGGCGACTGAACTAATGTGATGGAATCCATATTCTTCTATCACCGTCCTAATTACAAATGTGTCTTCTATCAAGGGATCATCATCCGCTATAACAACAAAGATTCCTTTTTTCAAGAAAAGTACTGCACTGTTTCATCAGAACATCGCCATGGATGATAATACCACATACATGTACAGTCCCGCGTGTACATACGGTACATACCACGAAGGACAGATGTCCAAGCCATTCGCAAAGAGCACCCTGCAAAAAAACGGGACTACTGAGATGTACCAACAAAAAAAAAATCCTAAGAACAACTCTAGACTCTCCTCTAGCGCACCACCTCCATCATCCATTGTCAATCTGAAGAGAACGACTGCCGAGGAGAGACAGATTGACAGATTTGGCTGCTGCAAGTCATCCTCTCGAGTTGCCTTTTCTTTGGCCAAGAATATACGGCAGGGGCGAGACGGTTGGAGAGAATACTTCGATTTTTGGTGCTGCTTGGAGAGAAAAATCTGCCATATATAGACAACAGGAAGAGGAGTAGTGCTGCTTGGTGCTCTTAATTTCCCACTTGTAGTTCATCAAACAGTGCACTATTTTCGATCGGAGGGGAGAGCTGAAGGGACCATCGCCTATTCGGTTCCCAAGATTGTAGCCTTGCAGGGGAAGACTAGTATGGCGGAGCGGACTAGTCACATGAGCTCATTGAGAGTTGACGTTCACACACGCATCCGACGACGACATTGGCCATGTCCCAGGACTCCGCTTGATCAGTATTGTAGCACGAGACTAACATGTCGCTTGGATGACCACCTGACGACGGTGTTGCCGATGAAGACGCAAAATTCAGAAGTAGAGCGATGCGTATCGGGGAAGCTGACCCAATCGACGTCGGTGTAGGCGTGCATATGAAGCGTCGTCGAGGCATGCAGATACATGACAAGGTCTACTACTCACGTAGGAGTTGTTAGATTTCCTCGAAAAAGGAAGGATGATGTAGCACAACAACAGAAATTATTTCCGTCAGTTAAGAACCATGGTTTAATCAAACAAATAGAAGTCTACAAGTTAACAAAATAAGCAGCACCTACAAAAAAAAAACGCTTGCACCCAACTTGGCAAGGGGGTTGTCAATAATCCCCTCATATTGCTAGTTGCAAGGTTAAAAACAAATGATGGTAGATAGTGATATAGCAAAGCGACAAATTAAAAAGAGTAAATAAAAGAGCAATTGAGTAACACAAGTATTGATAGAGAATGAACCGTGCAGCCATAGGTTCACTAGTGGCATCTCTCTCGGAAGGAGGTAACGACATTGCAAACAAATTATTCTTGGGCAACTGACAGAAAAGCGGCATTCATAACTATGATCATTCATGGCAAAATTTTATATAGGCATCACGTCTGTGACAAGTAGAACATAATCCAACTGCATCTAATACTATTACTCAACCCCGAAAGCGCTTTCTAGCATGCGTCTCAAGTTATAAAGTTTAACAAAAAATAGAGTAACGTAATAAGCAAGATGACATGATGTAGACAGAAAGAATCCTAGCAATAAGATCAATCCCCGTCATTTTATCCTTAGTAGAAGCAACACATCATGTCAACAAACACACCATAAATGCACAGTTAATCGGATCCCAACAAACACACCATAAGAATTACAACATATTTATCTCAGAGGATATCATTGTATATAGAAGACCCAAAAGAGAGAGAAGAAGCCATCTATCTACTACTATGGACCTGTAGGTCCTAAAGGAACTGCTCACAAATCATCATGGAGGAAACAAGGTTGATGAAGAGGCCTCTTGTGGTGGCTTTCCCCTTCGACAGAGCACTGGAACAGGGCTCCTGACGGCATCACTTCAGAATAGAGGCTTGCGGCGGCGATAAAATTCTCTTGTCTGTCTCTCTGAAGGTTTTGGAAATTATGGAATTTATAGGCAGATGATTAGGTCAAACGGAGGCTCAGGGGCCCACAAGCCCAGGTGGCGCAGCCACCCCCTAGCTATGCCACCTACCCTTGTGGTGGGCTGGTGGGTCTCCTAAAGCTTATAGAGTCCTTCGTACTCCAGAAAAAATCATCAAAAATTAGCATCCTATTTGGACCTTCCTAGATATGGGTTTTCCGTGAAACAAAAAACAAGCAAAAAACAGGAACTGACACTAAGCATTAAGTTAATAGGTTTGTACAAAAAATATAAAACAATATTAAAAGCATATAAAACTGATAGTATAATATCATTAAACAATAAAAAAATTATAGATACGTTTGAGACGTATCAAGGTCGCCTATGTCTCGGACGTAGTGGAGTGCGTGTTTGAGGAGTGTCAGATGACACTCACGCAGACCATGCATGTGGCGGAAGATATGTTGTGTGCCATAGACGACCTAGGGCCTGTTGGTCGTCAAGTACTATAGGGCACTGTTTCTTCTAAAATAGAAAGTTGTTGCACCCCCTAGTGCAAGAGTATATAGCAAGTAGAAATTTTCCCTTAAAGTAGGTGATATTAAGGTTTATCGAACCGACAGGAATTTGGAAACACATACAACAATCAACACTTGCACACACATATACAAAATTACCTTCACGCCCAACAAAACTAGCGAGGTTGTCAATTTCACTAGCATAGTTATTATGAGGATTAAAAGCACATGTGTATAGGAGATATGATTGCAACGGGAGTAAAGAAAGGAATTTAAAAGATTGTTTGATCGAGGTTGAAAGAATATAAGAAGAAAATGGAGCGGGATCCATAGGTTCATTAGTGTTTTCTATTCAAAAGAAAGCATGGTGCGATGAATAATTTACAGTCGTGCATCGATTAAATTGCAGCTATTAACTATGACTATCCATGGCATAATCAACATATGTGTATCACCTCAAAGCTTCTATAGACTGTTATCCAACTGGGTTTATAGCTAATATTCAACCCAAGATTGCTACATCTTAAAATATTAAGTAAAAAAATGAGTATTGCAATAAGTACGATGTCGAGAAGTAGATGATATATTGTCTTTCACTTATGTTCAAAGGGCATCTACGCAAGTGGTAACAACACAATACGAGTCTTTTTCATTTTCTATCAGTGCGATAGATTAGTTGTAAGATTGAACCCAACAATCGAGTCCCTCTTAGAGATCACCCCTCAAACTTGGCAAAAGAGAGAAGATAGACCAGGAAGAACATATGAATTATCTAATTATGCAGTAAAGAAACTAAATAGATTTCAAAAAGATTCATGAGTAAATCTGATCATAAAGTGACAATTCATCGTATCACACTATACACACAAACATGTTACATCAGATGGATCATATGTGATCTTTGTATTGAGAAATATGGATCCATAGTCCAAAGGAAACTACTCACAGGCGATCATGATGGCCTTCAAGTTGATGGAGATGACCAGCGTGATGATTTTCCCCTTGGACAGGGTATCTAAAAGCCCTCCAGATTGGATCATCACGAAACAGAGAAGTGTGGGGCGGAAATAGAAAGACTCCTCGATATTTAGATTTTCCAGATAAATGATAAATACATGCATGGAGAGGCGGTGGATCGGATTACCAGGAGACCCACGCAGCCCCACCACGTGCCCCTTGGCCGCGTGGTGGAGGTTGTGGGCCACCCCCTGTCCAGGGTAGGTGTCCTCCGAAAGCTACCCGACTCAAAATAATTTCTCGATTTTTTTTAGATTTTAGAGCTCCGTAAAGTTGATTTTCCTGAAAGTCAAAAAACATGTGAAAATCGACAACTGACACTGAACATTGTTAATAGGTAGTTCAGAAAAATAGTAGGCTTGATAATCGCCGGAAGTGTCGACACCACCTAGCCCACTTTACAACGCTCAAGAGAGACAGGAGAAATCAACTGAGGCGCCAACCGTAGAGAGAGGGCCTTCAAAGAGTTTCGCAATGAGAAGGTTGAGAATAATGTGTCAGCTGCCATGTCATCCGGTATTTTGCCGAATCTGTATTTTGTTAAGTACTCCCTCTGTAAAGTATTATAAGAGCATTTAGATTACTACTTTAGTGATCTAAATGCTCTTATAATTGTTTACAGAGGGAGTACTTTCTTCGTTCGAAAATACTTGTCGGAGAAATAGATGTATCTAGACATATTTTAGTGTAGATGTATCCATTTTTATTTATTTTCCGATAAGTATTTTTTTGTACGAAGAGAGTAGTATTTTAAAATCTGTTTGGCTTTTTTTAGTCGTGTTTGGCTTTGGCTCAACTTTTAGCCGAAAGGGCGCACGGAACTTACCATATTTCCCTCACCCCTTCGATCGGCACGCCACCTGACTGGCGACCTTCCCCATTTCCCACTTGCGTCAAAAACCGCTGCGCTCCCGTTCTCGATGCCTTTCTCACTCACTCCTCCGCTTCAAAACCCTACCAACCTCCACTCGCCAGCCATGGCGCCGCCCCTCATCTCCGGTAAGCGCCCCCGAGGCCCTACCGCCCTAGCCCTCGGTACCTCAGACCCCTAACCCCGACGCCTCTCCTCCCCCTGCAGGCCCGCAGCGGCGGCTCTTCGAGGCCGCGGCCAACGGCGACCTCCGCCTCTTCAAGAGTACGCACGCTTGGATCCTTTATATGCCCTTCTTCGTAGTTTTCTGCTTGGTTGGGCGAGTCTGATTTGGGCGAAAATATATCCCCTCAGGCATCGCGAGGAAGCTGGACGGTGGGAAGGGCCGCGTCAAGGAAGCAGTGGAGGCCGTCAGGGACCGTGGCCGGGGGGCGCTGCACGTCGCCGCCGGCCATGGGAGGATGCCGGTGTGCGTGTACCTCGTCGAAGAGCTTCACGTGAGGGTCAATGACACAGACGACGAAGGTGATCTGTTCCGTGTAAAATAAACCCCGGCCTCTTCTATGTTTGAAATCCCCCGGAACCATATCTCCAGAAATTGAACTCGGTGGTTCACCAGCAGCACAATCGTTAGGATGAAAGAGACTGCCTGGAGGCTTTATTTTTGTGGTATCAATCATACTGCAATTTTGTTCTCTTTATTTTTAGGGGAAATGGCAAAATCTCATTTACTCACTTGCAAGCCTAATCAATCCTTATGTTCAAAACCCACAATTGTTAATTCGGTATCACATAGAGGAGCACTGCCTCTATTTGGCCGTAGTGCTCGCATGGACATCCAGGAAGGATCCAATTGTGGATTCTTATGCGAATTTTCTTCCTTTGGCCAGAACATACGACTTGTTAAACCTCTTATTCTGATAATTTTGATAGGTGACACACCTCTGCCTTGTGCAATTCGTGGTCGGAATGTGGGTACTGTGAGCTATCTCCTTGATCATGGG
>LR880970.1:845281430-845291814 GCA_904067115.1 Aegilops sharonensis
CGCGCACCTATCCTTATTTGCCCTTCATGACTTTCTGTACTATTCTAACTTTCATTTTGAATACTACTTTTAACCATAGTTTAGAATAGCGGCTGACTTCCAAATCAGCCAAAGCGAGGCCATTTCGCAACTTTACCAGATAATTGTACGTGACATTTGGCAGCACCCCACTATAGCGGGGCTATAGACGGCTATTTAAAACTTTGCTTTTAACATGGTATCAGTAGTACTAGTGAAATTTTGTTATACTTTTATAAAAGGATCTACAAAGGCAAACCTAGTGATAACATTTTCATATAACCAAAGTGGATATTTATTAAAATATTACAGGTTAAACTTCCAAATGTTTGACTGCATGGTTTCTAAAAGGAAGATAAAAAAAGTATCGGAGATACTATTAGATAAGGAATGCCCCATATGATAGTTAGGTAGTATGTAGTTATGCTTCTGTTTTTTTTTTCAGATTTTTGGACAGATTTGCCTGATCAATGGAGTAATGCATCGGTTAATTCTGATCATTTCCTCTTTTGTGCACTAATATGATGTTTGTGGGACTCTTATGGTTGAAACCATAAAATTAAGGAGTTACCGTCGTAAAGGGCAGATCGATAATATATATTCAGATTAATTATGTTCAAGCTGCCTATTTTCATTTTACCTAGTTCTGTGTGTTTGTTATTAGCAATGACAATACAAAACTAGAATGAGTGTGTTTTTCTCCATGTGTAAGCATTAAACAATTCTATACATTTCACTGTTAAATATGGTTCTGTGAACCTGTCTTAATGTCCTAGTACAATTGTTTTTGTGTTGCATTGAGGACTCATGCATGTGGATCCAAGTGTAATTGACTATTAAATGTTCAAATCGAATTAGCAATTTAGCTGCATTGCTTGTAATAGATGGAAGCGGCATAGTTTTAGCCACTATACCATTAGAATTCTATTATTTATGTGTCTAATATTCTGGATTCCTAATTCAGGAGTGTGTGAAATAATAGAAGTCTTGCTCTTAAAAGGAGCTGATATTAATTCCTTATCTTACTGTGGGACACCACTGCATGCTGCTATTATCGAAGATCAGGATGCTGCTTTGAAGACGTTATTGGACCGTCATGCAGATGTAAGTTCCTTTTTTGTGCTTGGTATTGTTTGATGTACTATATTTATAACATGCTCATAAATGTTGCAACATGGCATGTTTTGTTGTTTTATTCATTATCTTCACCTTTTTATAAAAAATAGAAAATTGACAGTGAATTGCAATGGGGTATAAATATTTTCGTATGCTAGCCCGTGATTTACCTGCCATATTAATGTCTTTGTTTAAAAAATACAGTTTTATTTTGAAAAAACTTATTTGGTAAGCATTTATTGTCTTACCTATGAAAACATAATTTTATTTGGTAAGTCAATAAGAGATGAAGCTATTGATGCGGTTTTCCATGAAAACCGATGAAAAAACGAGAAGGGTGGAAAAATCAAAATGAGAGAGGGAGGGAGGGAGGTTGGAAAAAGGATGAGCTGACAACATAACATATTTTTTTAGTATGAGAGATCAGTTCTGTAGCACTGAGATGGCACGTATTCAAAAGCAGTACCGAGTATTGAACTATTCTAGTTCAGTTCAGTACTCCCTCCGTCCGAAAATAAGCGTCTCGACTTTATACTAAATTTAGTACAAAGTTGTACTAAGCTTGAGACACTTATTTTGGGACAGATGGAGTACTATTTTACTTCCATCAAAAGTATTATTTGTGGCTAATAATGAAGCAAAAAATATTTTTCGCAACATGCTTGCAAACTTTCATAGAGTAACATTATTAATTTCCTTTACTTTTCTTGACAGTGTAACAAGGCAATGTCCGTATATTATACACCTCTGATTGCTGCTCTCCATGCCCGCTCGCTGAAAAGTGTGAAACTTCTGATTAAGGTAATGTACTACTTATGTAATGCAGTTGGAAATTGTTTTATTCAGTGACTAGTAAGGTCTCTGAGGTCGTGCATTTTATGGCACACTTATTTCCAATATGCTTATGTAACTTCTTCTGTGTTATGCGGGCGCTTATGTGAATGGTGTTGGTCCGCTAACCCCCTTATCAGTCGTTGCAAATGATGGTTTAACTGATTTCTAGAAATATTTACTTGAGGCTGGTGCTGATCCTGATGTTCGCGGTGATGTAATATTTAATTTCTCATGATTTGTTTTGCTCTTTGTGCATGTTCTTCACCTGATTGTGTAAATTACTGTTTACACAGAGGAAGTTTTACCAAGGGATGATATATGAACTTTTGAAAGATGGTCTATTTCTTGATTAAACTAAAGGATGTTAACTTTGATAATTGGTTTCCAACAGATAGTTGCAAAGTAGCTTGCCTATATTTTCACTTTATATAAGCATTCGAAGGGTCATAGATAAAGTTCTTTGCAATGTCAATCTTTGTCAGATGTTTTGTTTGATGGACTTCTTGTATTAAAAAAATTAAGGGGTGCTTCTCGTCCATTTGCATTATGATGTATAACGACTAAATTTATTTAGAAAACATTTGGTAGTGGTTATACTATACATGTTTCCCTGTCCCTCAAATAAGATGTGGCTTTGTTTTATTATTCACAGGGAGGTTAACTGCCAATAGAGATTGCTGCACGTAAAGATAGACGGAAAGATGTTGAGATTCTTTTTCCAGTAACATCTCGTATTCCATATGTGTGTGATTGGAGTGTTGATGGGATACTTGCTTATGTCAAATCATTGCCGAAGGTTGAGGTGTGAATTTGAGGTTCCTTGGCAATTTGGCATATCTAAGATTATTATCATGTCTTAATCCTTTTTTTACGGAGGATGCCTTAATACTTTCAGTAGAGCACTTTATGTTCTTTAAATCTTCAATGCATCCCCTAAATTGGAGCAAGTATATGAAAGTTAAAACACATGCTTGTTCCAAACACAATTGGATGACCAAAATATCACAAGTTTCAAACTAGTGCTATGCATAGGCGAGGCAGTTGGCCTTCGCCTAGCGCCCTAGCCGGTTGTGCAGTTTTGACTGTCGGTTGTGTTGGGGATATGACTATTTGTGTAAGCCGCCCAGGAGGGGCCGGGTTACACAAAGAAGACTCATCAGAGGAAGCCCAAGACCAAGCACGAAGATGGCGATTCAATAAAGGGCTTAAGGCCCACAGGTGACTTAAGGCCCGTTGTAGTAAACCGCCATAATGGCATGACTTGTATCATAAGGTAGACTTGACTAGTCACCGAGCCGGACACTGTTTATGAGCCGGCCGGGACTCTGTAAGCCGCAGGGCGTCAACCCGTGTATATAAGGGGACGACCCGCCGGCGGCTTAGGGCAGGAAACGATCCATCGAGAGCCGGGCATAGCGTATCTCGCTCCCTGGTCATCGAAACATCAAGCAATACCAACCCAACTAGACGTCGGCTTTCCTTCACCGCAAGGGGCCGAACTAGTATAAACCTCTCATGTCCTTTGTCCTGATTAACCCCTTTAAGCTTCCTAGTTGCGATGGCTCCATGACTAAGTCCTTGAACAAGCACATCTGCCGTGACAAAACCACGACAGTTGGCGCCCAGTGTGGGGCCAGCGCACGGTGGATTTGAGTTCTTGAAGGGCAGCTTCGAAGGGCTGAAGGGATACGCAGTGGGCCGATGACCAAGAGTCGTCGCGGCAAGATCTGCATCGACAACGAAGGCTGGGGCCCCGAGGCCGACTCAATTGAGTACGGGTACCGGGTCCCCTTTGGCGGAATTCACGTCTTCATCGGCCGGATTGGTGAGCCGGGCCCAGAGCCAGACAGCTGTACCGACCTCATTGAGACGGCTCAGCGTGTGAGACCCGCTCAGATTCAACCTGTGATGAAGCGTGCCTTTGTGGGCTGTGTTCATGGAGAGGCACTTTCGGAAGGATCTAAAGATGGCGAAGAGACGGCCGTCCCATTAGATGATGACTCGTCCTCCGGCTCAACAGATTCTCTGTATCAGGTCCAAGAAGGCATGCTAGGGGGCTGTTCTGACGACTCTAGCGTTCCAGATTGCTATGAGCCGCCAAGCTAGGCAGGAGTCTTCATGGCTGGTACCCAACCCGGCCATGACTCGACAGCTGCGACAGCAATAACGTCCGGGTTAGGAGCGGCCGCGGCAGGAGGCCCCGCGCGCCCGCCGGCTCAGGTGCTGATAGATCTTATGGACAAGTTGACGGCCTTGTTAACCTCCACGGTTATTCCTGCAAATCCAGATGAGCATAACGCGGAGGTGGCAAAGGTGCGTGAGGAGATAGCCCAGGCCAAGGAGGCCTTGGCGGCTGAGGACACCAGGCTAGCTGTGGAGCGGGCGGCTTTAGATGCACGGGCGCAGCGACTCCAGTCTGAGGCTTTCCAGCTTAACATTAGTCTGAATGCATCCAATGAGGTGATGAGAAGGAGACATCAGAAAACCCAGTCCCGTCTGCCTCCGGTTTACGATCCTCGGAATCTTTTCGCGACACCCGGAGCTGGTCCTAGCAATCCGCCCGAAGCCAATCAATCTATGAAACCCGGAGCAGGAGGGCCGGTTTAGCCTCGAGAGACGGCACCTCTTCACGGGAGCATGGCCCCGCCCCGATACATACCAACACCTCCGGGACACTTTTCCAACCCCATGGAGAACCGGATAGCAGCATCGGCGCGTCTGGCGGCTCTTCTAGTGGATGGTGACGACCCGACGGCGGTGGAAACCCGGAGGGTGAGGGAGCTTCTTCAGATGGCCTTGGCACAACAAGAGGCCTATTCTTACAGCAGGGACAGGATTCATTCCACTCCTCAGGCTTGGGTAGCACCTCGACCAAACCGGAGTCCAAGTTACAGCAGACACATGGAGTCAGAGGCTTTATCAAGTAATGCCCAGCGTCGCAACCAACCCGGCGGCTATAACCCGGTGCAGGATCGATTGCGTCAGGAGGATGAACGGGCGGCTCAATTAGCGGCTCAGCAGACGGCGTATGATGGTTTCCCAGAGTATCCAATGACTTCTGTTGGAGCAGGGGTGGCCACTAGAACCGGTGGTGTCCGTTGTCTAGTGCGGGCTTTGCGAGATGTGCGTCTGCCCAAGGATTTCAAGGGTCCTCGAAAGGTGCCGAATTACACGACCGACTTACAGCCGGGGGCATGGATTGAAAGTTACGAGATGTCCATGGAATTATTGGAAACCAGCGACGCGGCAATGGCTAAGTATTTCACCATGATGTTGGATGGAACGGCCCGAACTTGGTTGAAAAGCTTGCCTCCCAATTCCATCAGTTCATGGGCCGAGTTAAAGGCCCGGTTCATCCAGAACTTTAAGGATACTTGCAAGCAATCTATGGCCATTGTGGACTTGACCAATTGTAAGCAGGAGGAGGGTGAGTCCACAACTCATTGGGTGCGCCGGGTCAAAGAAATAATACATTCATCTGATAAGATGGATGCCGGCTCTGCGGTACTTATGCTCCATCAGAATTGTCGTTTTGTGCCGCTGAAGCAGAAGCTGGGGCGCCTTAAGCGTGATTGTAATGACATGGGTACGCTGATGGCGGTTTTGGTTAAATATGCCGATTCTGATACTACTGATGATCCCGTGTCTGAGGAGGAAAAGTCATGGAAGGGAAAGAAGAACGACAACGGAAAGGGTCAGCAGCAACAGCCGGTAAGTCAAGGTGGTAACAAGCGTAAGTCGGACGGTAACCCGGCGATTGTGGCCAATGCTAATGCTCAAGGTAATAACAAGAAGCGTAAGGGGAGAGGACCTCCTAGATCTGGTGGCTCAGGTCCATCTCTTGAGCAGCTTCTGAATGAGCCTTGTCCAAGACACGATACTCGGGAAAATCCTGCCACCCACTTATGGAAAGACTGCGCGATCATGAAGGCTTTCAAGAATTCAAACATGTTTGATGGCAATCACGGATCAGGCGGCGGTTCAGGAGCAGGTGGTTTCCATGGCCCGGGTGGCGGCTCAAGTTCCGATTTTCAAGGTGGTCAAGGCGGTTATAATCAGCAGCAATCCGGTCAAGGAGGACAGCAGCAGCAGCAGTCAGGTTATTAGAGCCATCCAAAACAATTAAACGGTGGGAAATACCATGTGTTTACCACTAACTTGTGTAAACGTGACCAGAAGGTTCATAAAAGGGCTGTGAATTCGGTTGAACCGGCGGTTCCCCGTTATCTGAGGTGGTCAGAATAGCCTATCATTTGGAGTAGAGAAGATCACCCCCCCCCCCCGGGTTGATAACCCGGGTTAGTTAGCCTTGGTGGTGGCCCCTCAGGTTGGTGGATATAAATTCACTAAGGTGCTCATGGACGGCGGAAGCAGCATCAATATTCTCTATTATGAGACCTTTCGCCGTATGGGTCTGACCGATAAGGACTTGAGGACATCTAACACTGTTTTCCATGGGTGGTACCCGGTAAGTCGGCGTATCCTGTGGGAAAGATCGAGCTGGAAGTGGCTTTTGGAGACGAATACGATTCCAGGGCTGAGAAGCTGACGTTTGAGGTAGTCAAAATCAGAAGCCCATATCATGCTCTGTTTGGACGGCCGGCTTATGCCAAGTTTATGGCACAACCGTGTTATGTTTATCTGCAGCTCAAGATGCCGGGTTACGAGGGCACCATCACTGTGCATGGGAGTCGCAAGGTGGCCTTGGAATGCGAGGAAGGCGATGCGGCATATGTTGAATCCGTTTGTGCTGAAGAGGAGCTGAAGTTTTATCAAATTAATGTTGACCCGGCAGATATGACCTCTTTGAAGAAGCCAACCACAAAGCAAGACTCGGCTTTGAAATTTAAGTTGGCCGCCAAGACAAAACTGGTTGACTTCACTCCAGGTGACTCTTCCAAGCAGTTCAGCATCAATACCAATTTGGATCCCAAATAGGAAAGCGCGCTCATTGAGTTCATCTGTGAGAACCGGGACATCTTTGCATGGAAACCTTCTGACATGCCGGGTGTCCCGAGAGAACTCGCTGAGCACACTCTTAATATTGATCCAAAGTATAAGCCGGTCAGGCAGTTTCTCCGGCGATTCAATGAGGAAAGGCGAAAGGCTATAGGGGAAGAGGTCGCTCGGCTCTTAGCGGCAGGGTTCATCGTGGAAGTTTTTCACCCGGAGTGGTTGGCTAACCCAGTGCTTGTGCTCAAGAAGAACGGCACCTGGCGGATGTGTGTAGATTACACGGACCTAAATAAAGCTTGTCCGGCTGATCCCTTTGCTCTGCCCCGCATTGATCAAATCATCGATGCCACTACGGGTTGCGAGCGGTTGAGTTTTTTGGATGCTTACTCTGGTTATCATCAGATCAAGATGGCAGTTAAGGACCAGGAGAAGACGGCTTTCATTACTCCATTTGGAGCCTTCTGCTATGTGTCTATGCCGTTTGGGCTCAAGAGTGTGCCCAGGCGACTTATCAGTGGTGTGTGCAGAATTGTCTCCACAATCTGATTGGGCGCAATGTTCATGCTTATGTGGATGACATTGTGGTGAAGTCCAGAGATAAGGAAACCTTGATCTCCGATTTAAAGGAAACCTTTGATAATCTCCGGGTCTACAAGATGATGCTTAACCCGGAGAAGTGCGTATTTGGCGTACCTGCAGGCAAACTTTTGGGATTCCTGGTCTCAAACAGGGGCATTGAAGCTAACCTGGAGAAGAAAGCAGACACCTTTGTCTAGAGTAAGGCTGCTGATGCTGCTTTTGAAGATTTAAAGAGACAATTGGCTGAGCCGCCGGTTCTCGCAGCTCCGGTTGATAAAGAGCCATTGCTATTGTATGTTGCTGCTAACTCACGTGCTGTTAGTGTGGCCATTGTGGTGGAGCGTAAGGAGGTTGGCGAGGAGCATCTGGTTCAGAGGCCGGTCTATTAAATCAGTGAGGTGCTCATAGAGTCCAAGCAAAGGTATCCGCACTGGCAGAAACTGGTTTATGGGGTGTTCATGGCGAGCCGGAAGCTAAAGCAGTACTTCCTGGGTCATCCTATAACTGTGGTAAGTTCAGCCCCCTTGGGAGACATCATCCAGAATAGGGAAGCCACAGGACAAGTTGCCAAGTGGGCCATCGAGCTTGGGCCTCACGGTTTGAAGTATATGCCGCGCACAGCTATCAAGTCTCAAGCCCTAGTGGACTTTATCAATGATTGGACGGAGTTGCAGGCACCAGAGGAGAAGCCGGATAACACATATTGGACTATTCACTTCGATGGGTCCAGGCAGTTGGAGGGCTCGGGGGCTGGGGTTGTTTTAACTTCCCCTCGAGGTGACAAATTTTGTTATGTGCTCCGGCTTATATTTCCCTGTACTAACAATGCAGCTGAATATGAGGCTTTACTCCATGGCCTCCGGATGGCCAAAGAGATGAATTTGAGCCGGGTAAGATGCTTGGGCGACTCAGACCTCGTCGCTTAACAGGTGTCAGGCACATTGGATTCTAAGGATCCCCTCATGGCGGCTTATCGTCGTGAGGTCGATGCGGTGGCTGGGCACTTCAAAGGTTATCAAGTAGAGCACATTGATCGAAGGAAGAATGAGGCGGCTGATGCTTTAAGCCGGCTGGGGTCTCAGCGTAAGCCGGTGCCGCCTAATACTTTTCTTGACATTTTGCATAACCCTTCTGTTAGAGTGCCTACAGAGGAAGAGCTTGCAGTACCAGGCCCGGAGGCGCAGCTGGTGGCGGCTCTCCATGCCATCCCGGACTGGACGGTCCCCTACTTAGCCTATATGACCCGGGGAGAATTGCCTGAGGACGAGACCTTGACAAGACAAATCATCAGGCGGTCCAAATCCATGACAATTGTTCATGACGATTTGCATCACCGCAGCGTCACTGGGGCGTTTCAGCGTTGTGTGTCACCTACGGAGGGTCAGGAGATACTTCGTGAGATTCATGAAGGTGATTGCGGTCATCATGCCGGTTCAAAGTCTCTGGTAGCCAAGGCTTTTCGTCATGGTTTTTATTGGCTGACGGCTCATGCTGATACGGAGGATCTGTTCAGCAAATGTGACGGATGTCAAAAATTCTCACGACGAGCTCATGTGCCGGCTCAAGAATTGAGGATGATTCCAATTACTTGGACGTTTGTAGTCTGGGGGCTTGATATGGTTGGACCTTTCAAAAGGTCTAAAGATAAGAAGACACACCTGTTGGTGGCAGTGGATAAATTCACCAAGTGGGTTGAAGCAGAGCCGGTCAGTAAGTGTGATGCAGCCACGGCGGTTCAGTTCATCAAAAAGGTGATCTTTCGTTTTGGTTCCGCACAGTATTATAACTGATAATGGCACTAATCTCTCTAAGGGTGCCATGGAAGAGTTCTGTCAACAAGAGCACATCCGGCTTGATGTTTCGGCTGTTGCTCACCCCCAGTCTAATGGTCAGTTAGAAAGAGCTAATCAAGAGATCTTGAAAGGTATCAAACCCCGGCTCTTAGTTCCTTTACAGCGAACTCCGGGTTGTTGGGTGGAGGAATTACCTTCTGTGCTATGGAGCATCAACACAACGCCTAACAGGTCTACTGGTTATACACCTTTCTTCATGGTGTACGGAGCAGAGGCGGTTCTACCAAGTGACATCCGGCATGATTCACCCCGGGTGGCGGCTTACGTTGAGGCTGATAACGAAAAAGCTCGACAGGATGCACTTGACTTGTTGGATGAAGAGCGAGACTTGGCCATAGCCCGCTCGGCGATTTACCAGCAAGACCTGTGCCGTTATCACAGCCGCCGGGTTATAAGCAGAACTTTCCAGGAAGGCGATTAGTGCTCCGGCTCATCCAGGATCAAACTGATATGCACAAGCTGTCCCCTCCTTGGGAAGGACCTTTCGTGGTCAGCAAGAATCTCAACAACGGGTCATATTACCTCATCGATGTTCGAGAGCACAAAGACTCACGAAAGTCGGAGGAGGAGACCCGCCGGCCGTGGAACATAGCGCATCTCCGGCCCTACTATACTTAAGCCACTGGCTTTCAGAGTATATTGATCTTTCCTTTTTTAGCAATGTATATATTATATAAAGCAATAAAGCAGGACCTCTTTCTTTTCCATCCTACAAGGTTTATGTGTCTTCTTTACCAGGTGATGGAAACGACTAAACAGGGAGCGGATCATATCTGAATCCGGTTTTCCCTTTGTTCCGGCTTATGATCATATCTGAATCAAGCCATGGTCATTTGGGGGCTTCCTGTTCAAACATAGGTCGTATTCGAACCAAAGAGAACATAGCTGTCGATACCCAATTGATTGGCACACTGCCGAACCCACTTGGGGGCTTCTTGATCATATTTGAATCATAGCTTAACCTCTTTGGGCCTGACGTGGATCGTATTCGAATCAGCGTCATTAAACAACTCTCATGGTCACTTGGG
>LR880970.1:845318630-845352948 GCA_904067115.1 Aegilops sharonensis
GGTAAACGGGAGTTGCATAATCTTATAGTTACAGGAACATGTATAAGTCATGAAGAAAGCAATAGCAACATACTAAACGATCAAATGCTAAGCTAACGGAATGGGTCAAGTCAATCACATCATTCTCCTAATGATGTGATCCCGTTAATCAAATGACAACTCTTTTGTCCATGGTTAGGAAACATAACCATCTTTGATAAACGAGCTAGTCAAGTAGAGGCATACTAGTGACACTATGTTTTGTCTATGTATTCACACATGTATTATGTTTCCGGTTAATACAATTCTAGCATGAATAATAAACATTTATCATGATATAAGGAAATAAATAATAACTTTATTATTGCCTCTAGGGCATATTTCCTTCAGCTCCTCCATCACCACCACGCCGTTGTGCTGCTGCTGGACAGAGTCTTCCCCAACCTCTCCCTCTCTCCTTGCTGGATCAAGGCATGGGAGACGTCACCGGGCTGCACGTGTGTTGAACGCGGAGGTGCCGTCCGTTCGGCACTAGGATCTCCGGTGATCTGGATCACGACGAGTACGACTCCTTCAACCCCGTTCTCTTGAACGCTTCCGCTTAGCGATCTACAAGGGTATGTAGATGCAATCCCCTCTCTCTCGTTGATAGTCTCTCCATAGATAGATCTTGGTGACTCGTAGGAAAATTTTTAATTTCTGCTACGTTCCCCAACAGCTATGGCCCTGTGCCCGCCATGATGGAGTGGGAGGCGACGCCGAACGAAGAGGAGCAGCAGTTGCTCAACTCCATTGTGAAGGGGGAGCCAACCACACTGGCGGAGACCAACGAACCCGGTGCCACCGTCCCCGACCTCAACACTGCCACCGGCATGAAGATCGAGGATGAGGCGTTGTTTTCCACGGCCCCAGCATCTCCGCCGCCTCCGTCCCCGGCAAGCCCACGAACGCCGCCACCCGCGGCTCCCCGGATCCTTCGCCGTTTCGCGGCGGCGCTGGAGCAACACCGGCCCGGTCTCCGCTTCGGCTCCTGGGCCCTTGCAGGCCTCCACCTCCCCGGCTACGCTGCGGGGGGGGGGGGGGGGGTCCTCATCCTGAAGATCGCCGGCGGGACCCCGTGGAGGTGGCGGTGGAAGGGGGAATTGACCCCAACCGCCCCAACCCCCAGTCCCCCTTATCCGCTCCTTCAGCGGCGCTGCCATGGGCCTGGGCCGAAAGGTCTTGTGGGCTGTGGCCCACGTTGCAATGACCAGCAAGAAAAAAAACCCAGCGTGTAGGCTAGATTGCATAATAATCCTCATATTATCGGAATTTCGTGCATTAGTCCAACTACTAGTACTAATTTAGTGCTTGCCATGTTTTAGCCCCGTAAATTTGGGAATTCGCAGATAGGCTCAGCTATTAGTGATGTAATTAAGTACTTGTCATGTTTTAGACCTTGTATCTCGGTGTGATTATATATTGTACTCAATTACATTATGTATTGATGTTTATACCATATTATGTCTATAAATCATTATATGTTCAATGTGTTTGCAATTCACAATCCCTATAACATATACAAATGGTACAATAATATTATTTTGCAATTGAAAATCTTTAATTTTTGCAACTCAAATATTAATTCGCCATCAATTAAGTCCAAAAAATGCCTATGTAGCACAAAGTAGACTTAATTCGAATAGAATTAATATACCAAAAAAAAGTTCAAGTCTTTACTTGAATTCATAACAATTGCAAAATTTATTACAACATGGCCATGATGATTTTAATTTACATATAAGTAAATTGATCAAATATTTGGTTCTCAATCTTAATCTTGTAGGACAAAATGACCGTCAAAGAATTTGAAGAGCTTTCGCTAGGCAGACACAACTATCCTACATGGGCTATGGATGTTAAAATCAGTCATTCATCTCGGGGAATTGCAGCTGCACCCATACCTCCTGCAGACCCTCCCCAAGAGGGAATTGCACAATTAACCGAGCAGCAACAATATGATGCTTTATACATAATAAGGCACCATATCCATCCAGATCTAAATCTGAATATTTGATGGAGGAATCTCCAAGCAATATGCGGCAATCACTTAAGACTAGATATGAACAGCAAAAGGCAGTTATACTTCCTGAAGCTAGTCATGAGTGGACCCATTTAAGCCTCCAAGATATCAAATCGATCGGAGCTTATAGTCATGAGGTTCATAAAATTTGTTCAAAGTTGCGGTTTTGTGAGAAGGAGCCTACAGAAGCAGATAAGATAGAAAAGACTCTATCCACTATGCTCCCGGCTGATAGGATCCTACAACAACAATATCGTGCCCGCCATTATACAGTTTACTCTGAACTTATACATGTGCTCCTCCAGGCTGAGAAACACGATGAACTTCTGCTAAAGAATAGTAATCAACGCCCAGTTGGGGCCGCTCCTCTGCCTGAAGTACATGCAAATTTTTAGAAAAACACCAAGTTCAATGGTTCTTTCAAAGGCCAAAACAAGAACTTTAAGGGCAAGAGAAACCACAACAAGAAGAACAAGCCACAAAATTCAGACAAGGGGAAGGGCATAACAAAGAATAAGTTTGATAAAACTAAACTTTGCCAGAAATGTGGATGCTACAAGCATGTCACCAAAAAATGCCGCACCCCAAGATATCTGGTAAACCTCTACCTGCAATCCATGTGACGTAACAGACTTGCCCAAGGAGCAAGATATGAAGCTCACTTTAATCTTCAACCTGATGACAACAAGGAAGCTGGCTGTTCGCAAGATGTTCAAGGAGCACCAAGTAACAACAAGGAATTCCATCAATCGCAGGACTCCATGGACACGGAGAATATGATGACCGAATACGCCGCCGACATGTTCGGGGACTTTGACTAGTCAATTGACTCCATTTAGATATTTTATTTGTTTACATCCATCAGATTGTTGTAATAAAAACATATTATTATTGTTATTATCATCATTCTATATTGTAAAAACACAATATATATTGTATCAGCACTTTGATATCAATAAAATTTGTATGTATTCTATATATCCAATAAAGTTTTTTTCATTAAACTGAAAATTCCACATTTTAATATATAGATTTCTACGGGAGTCAATTCAATGCAGGAGGAAATGTGCCTTGTGGACAGTGGCACCACAAACTCTATACTTAGGGAAATAAAGTATTTCCAAACTCTTACAAAATTGAATGGAGATATTTTAACAATCGCTGGACGCGATGCGGTAATTGTTGGCAAAGGACGTGCCATATTTACCCTCCCTATGGGTACACAAATTGTAATTGACGATGCTTTATTGTATCCCGATTCAACTCGTACCCTCATAGGTTATAGAGATATCCGCAAAAATGGTTTCCACGTTGAAACTTATGAAGATAACAAAGAGGAATATCTCCTCTTTATCAAAGACAACGGATATGGCAAACATATATTTGAGAAAATTCCCTCTTTATCATCAGGACTGTAGTACACGTACATAAAACCCGTAGAGCATGTTGCGTATAAGGTAATTTTTCAAAATATAAATGCATTCCAAACTTGGCATGATCGCCTTGGTCATCCTGGTATAGGGATGATGAGGAAAATTATCTGCAATTCCAATGGTCATGACTTAAATGAAGCTAAATTCCCACAATCTTCAGATTTTATGTGCACTGCATGTGCTACTGGGAAACTCATTTTAAGACCCTCATATCTTAAAATTCAAGCAGAACCACTACAATTCCTTGAACGAATTCAAGGCGATATTTGTGCTCCGATCCAACCATTGTCTGGACCTTTTAGGTATTTCATGGTTCTAATAGATGCATCTACACGATGGTCTCACGTGTGTTTACTATCTACACGAAACCATGCATTTGCCAAAATAATGAGACAAGTTATCAAATTGCAAGCTCATTATCCCGAGAATCGAATTAAATCAATTTGAATGGACAACGCTGCTGAATTCTCTTCACATGCTTTCAATGATAATTGCATGGCATTAGGCATTGAAGTTCAGCACTCAGTCCCATATGTCCACACTCAAAATGGATTGGCAGAATCTCTAATTAAGAGAATTAAGCTCATTGCACGACCCTTACTAATAAATTGCAATTTACCAACTTCTTGTTGGGGTCACGCAGTTTTACACGCTGCTGACTTAATCCAATTGCGACCAACTGCATATCACAGCACTTCTCCTCTGCAATTAGTACGTGGAAACCTACCAAATATTTCCCATCTGCGTAAATTCGGATGCGCCACATATGTGCCAATCTCACCACCGCTGCGTACATCCATGGGCCCACATAGAAAATTGGGGATCTATGTGGGGTACAAATCACCGTCGATAATCAAGTACCTTGAACCCCTCATGGGGGATCTGTTCACAGCCCATCATGCTGACTGCATCTTCAACGAGGACCATTTCCCGGCATTAGGGGGAGACATCAAGTACCAAAAAGAATGCCCGGAAATCGATTGGAATGCCCAAGGCATTTCCTCCTCTAATCCACGTACTCAAGAAACTGAATTTGAAGTTTGGAAAATAATTAATTTGCAACACATTGCAAATAACCTGCCAGATTCATTTACTAACTATAAAGGTGTTACCAATTCCTACAATCCTGCTAAAAATGCGCCCGAAAGAGTGGAGGTACCAACAAAAACTACTCAACCCCCTGTTCAAAGGAAGAGGGGGAGAAGTACGGCCACAGAACAGGATTCAGCTCCTCACAAGCAACAAAGGAAACAAAGAAAGAAACCCTCTGAACCAGTAAATGTAAAACAACCTAGCGTTGATAATCATCAAATGGGTAATATACACCCCGTGGGAGAAAAACCTCCAAAACCCATCTCAGTTGTGCACAAACTGACTGGGACATCGGAACACCCAGACTTAATCGTATTGGGAAATCACGAAGAGTCACTAGGGGTGCAGGAAATTTCCATCAACTATGCTGATTCTGGAGAATCATTTGACCGTAAGACTATGACTGTCGACATATATTTTACTGAAAAGATTGCAGATACCCTTCTCACTGATCATGATCCAAAGACCATGGAAGAGTGCAAGAAACGCTCCGACTGGCCTAAATGGAAGGATGCAATCCAAGCAGAATTAGCCTCGCTCAATAAACGAAAGGTATTCACTGAAGCAATACCTACACCTCCCAGAGTTTTCCCCGTGGGATTCAAATGGGTTTTTATTCGTAAAAGAAACGAGAACAACGAGGTGGTGAGATATAAAGCAAGGCTTGTAGCCCAAGGTTTCACGCAGAAACCCGACATTGATTTCAATGAAACATATTCTCCAGTAATGAGTGCAACCACTTTCCGATATCTTATATCTTTGGCGGTGCAAAATCGTCTATCTATGCAGTTGATGAACGTAGTGACCGCTTACCTTTACGGTTCACTTGATTCGGACATATACATGAAGGTTCCTGTTGGAGTCCCAATCCCGAATCCAAACGCAAAACGCAACGCATATTGTGTAAAACTAAATAAGTCTTTATACGGCTTAAAACAGTCGTCGCATGTGGTACAACTGACTCAGTGAGTTCCTTTTGAAAAAAGGATACTCCAATAATGATGATTGCCCATGTGTCTTCATAAAAAAGTCCGCAACTAGATTTTGCATTATTTCTGTGTATGTTGATGATCTGGACATCATTGGAACCACACAAGATATTGATGAAGCACGCAATCACCTAAATATGGAATTTGAGATGAAGGATTTGGGTAAAACCAAATTTTTCTTAGGATTACAACTTGAGCACCTTCCCTCGGGTATTTTGGTTCATCAAACCGCCTATATCCAGAAAATATTGGAGAAATTCAATATGGACAAATCCTATCCATCCAAAACTCCTATGGTAGTTCGATCTCTAGACATAGAGAAAGATCAATTTAGACCAATGGACAATGGAGAAGAGATATTAGGACCTGAAGTTCCATATCTCAGTGTCGTTGGAGCGCTCATGTATCTTGCAAATTGCACCAGGCCTGATATTGCATTTGCAGTCAACTTACTAGCTAGACATAGCGCATCTCCTACTAAACGCCATTGGACGGGAGTTAAGAATATCTTTCGATATCTCCAAGGTACAAAGGATCTTGGCCTATTCTTTCAGTTTCAGAGAAATTTGGACATTGATATGATTGGGTATGCTGATGCTGGCTACTTATCTGACCCCCACAATGCGAGATCACAAACCGGTTTTGTGTTCCTATATGGTGGGACAGCCATATCATGGAAGTCTTCCAAACAGACTCTAGTGGCTACATCCATCAATCATTCTGAAATAATATCTTTATTTGAGGCAACACGTGAATGTGTATGGCTTTGCAGAATGATAAACCACATACAAAAATCATGTGGTAAAGGTTCTATCGAATCTCCAACCATTATCTATGAAGATAATGCAGCTTGTGTTGCTCAAATGCAAACAGGTTACATAAAGTGCAATATCACTAAGCATATTTCTCCTAAATTATTTTCCCCCCATATATTACAAAAGAAAGGGAAGATAAACATTTTGCAAGTCAAATTATGCGATAATCTAGCTGATCTATTCACAAAGTCACTCCCAGCTTCAACACTTGAAAAATATGTTCATGGGATTGATATGCGACGACTTCGAGATTTCCAAAGATCAGGGGGAGAGTCTCTCTGAATCATAACCTGTTCAAACATTATATTGCACTCTTTTCCCTTTATGAGTTTACTCTCATGGTTCTCATCGAGGTTTTTAATGAGGTAATATCAACATAAGAATATATGTCATACATCCTATTTTTCCCCACCGTGGTTTTTAATGAGTGTATACAAGACATATTAATTGTCCTCTAAACTTACCAATGAGTTTTATCCTCAAAGGTTTTCTCATATAAGTTATCAAAGAGACGATAACATATGTTGTAACATTTTATTCTTATTTTTCCTACTGGGTTTTAATAAAGTTTTAACAACATATCAAACTGCCCACCATCAATGGGCTACGAGTACCAGTTCGAGAGGCCATTGGCAGTGTTGGGTGACGGAAGGATTGTGCTGTTGATGCAGGTGCTCCGTGACGAGTGTAGTACCCACGATGCGGCGCTGCGAATCTACGACCCGAAAATCAAGACATTCAAGGATGGGATGGTGGTACCCAGTTGGAATCGTGTCTGCGTGTTCATGTAGAGCTTGTTGCATTCAGGGAAGGGAGGCACGTTAGATAGTGCAGCAAAACGTCTTCTAATCGGCAGAAGACATCATTGATTTGTTTAGTGCACACCATCGATCCTACACTGGTTTTTTTTCTCGAAAAGGGGACTCCCCGGCCTCTGCATCAAAACGATGCATACGGCCACATTTACAGATAAATAAAGATGTTCATCAAGGTCTTATAGTCTTAGAACAAATAAATGGCTAGCTCATAAAGAGCCACAACGCCAAAAATAAAAGGCCCAAAAGCCACAACCGGCTGACATAAGAAGGATAGAAAAACTAATCGTTTATCCTATTACATGACCGCCATCCAAACCGGTTGAAAATATCCCACACTATCATCTCCCACAGGACAGATCCAGTAACCAAACGCTCCCTGGTCTCCGTCGGAGTGAGTAAGGACCACATACGGACCAACGCAGTAGCTCTGAATAAAACCTGCAATAAATAAATAGTTGTTGTTCTATTAAAAACCAAATCATTTATGCAGTTCCAAATTGCCCATAACAACGCACATACTCCTACGTGAATCTGTCTAGCTGTTTCGCACTCTATTCCAACAAGCCACGTTCCAAATAACGAACTGACCGAATTTGAAGGATTAGTGCACACTGATGGATCCCAACAAAAAGACACCAAACATGGGGATCTGATTAGTGCACACACCAACAAGTACAGGTCGACATTGAAGACTGTCTGGATCAATCTGTATCAAAACTAAATTGTCCGCGTCTGGGTCCATGATATTTTGTTTCGTTGAAATAGGTTTATCGGTTTATATTGTGATGGAAACATATTTTCATCTCCGTCGAATCAGTATTTAATTTCTTTGAAGGAAAACTATTTCAAAAGAAAATTTGATATCGGTCTGTAGACATAAATCATGCTCACTTGCATAGGCCATCTTGGGCGTCAAGCATATCCCCTCGTACTCTCCCACAGGCCATCTTGTGCCATCGCACTTTTGATGATGACATCAATGTCACACTGACCAGCGAACAAACCATCCGCAAGGAACTCTCACTTCTGGAGCTGTTCTCGGTTGATGAACCGATGCATCATTGATTCTTGAAAATATATAAATTTTGGTGCCTTTGAGCATCCTAAAATTGAACATGTTTAAATTTTAAATCATAACAATATGCCAATGTGAAAACTATATTTATTTGACATTGGAGTGAAACTATAGTACAATGTTTCAACAATCGAATATCGAATGCTTGCTTCTTTTGGGACTTTTGGGGTCTGAAAATATGAAATTACATGAGTAATCCATCCATAAGATGAGTCCAACGTAGCCAGCCGCCGTAGTCAGCCGCCGCCTCCCCAAAACTAGGGTTCTTTGCCTCCCACCGGCGCCGGCGCCGGTCGGTCCCGTCTCCGGTGGCCTTAGGGCCATGGAGGCGGAGTGGATCTCGGCCCTTGCTGGTGGGAGGTCTCCGCTTTCATATCTTTTTTTGAGGTTTGGTAGGGTTTGTGTCCTGCTCAGCAAGGCGAGACGGCGGCGGCTTCCTGAAAATGGAATAAAGGTCTCCCCGTCTAGTTCCCGTTCCGGTGAAGTGTGTAGCATCATCGGTGGGCGTGTGGAGGTGTGTCTCCGGCGGATCTGTCTTTGGTGGATTTGCTCGGATCTGTTCGTCGTTCGTCTTCGTTCGTGTGTCTTCAGGTTGGATCCTTTTGATCTACACTCTTCATCTGCGGCGGTTGCTGTTCTGGTGCGTTGGTTCCATGGGGCCTTAGCACGACGACTTCCCGACTGTCTACTACTCCCTCCGTTCCATAATGTAGTGCCTATAGATTTTTTCAAAAGTCAAACATTACAAACTTTGACCATATCTATAGAGAAAAGTAGGTACATCTAGAATACCAAATGCACATAATTGGATACATCGTGAGTTATATTTTCGGAATGTACATGTTTGGTATTATAGATGTAGACAGTTTTCTCTATATACTTGGTCAAAGTTGGCAAAGTTTGTCTTTTATAAAAATCTATAGGCACTACATTGTGGAATGGAGGGAGTACAACAATGTTTACCCGGCTCTGGCGAGGGAGGGGCGATGACGGCGGCGCGCCTTCGGCTCGCTTCAGTGCTTGTAGTCGTCGCTAAGTGGTCTACGGTTCTGGATGTAATTTTTATTATTTCTAGTGTCCGTTGTACTACCATGATTGAAGATGAAAAGATTGAAAGTTTTTCCGAAAAAAAAAGTCCAAATGACGGGTGGGCCACCTCGTACGAAGTTCCCTTCCAACCCCATTCACTTCAAGAATTTGATCCGGAGAAGCCTCCAATTTGTGTACTCGCAGGTATTTAGATGAGCCGATGAACTGCATGTGCAAGAGGCTGTGCTAAATAAACCTTGCTCGATCCACCGGCTGGCGGCTGCTGATGCGCAACATCAGCAAACAAGTTACGCAGTACTTCTCTGACACTTTAAATATTTGTATTATGGGACAAGAAATTCCCATCCATTGCTAGGGCTTTAGCACAAAATGAAGTAGCTAGCTGGATTTTCAGATCTTCAGATCTTGGATGTAGATGATTTTGCGATCATAGTGCGGCGAAAAATAGATTTGATACGAAAGAATTTTGACCGACAAAGTGAAGCAAACATGACACACACCATCCACTGGATGCCTCGCTCGTTGCTTCTCGCTATTATTTTTTTTTATGGGAATTTCTTGTTTTTTCTTGAGATGACACAGTACGGGTATTTATTGGTTTTTTAGGGGTAAACACCAAGTTTATTCATCAAAGTCCACATGGTGTGAGCGCTTGCTTCTATACCGTGTTTAAAAAAAGTTCACATGATGTGGGACACATTTGTAGTCGTGGGGTACACCAAACCAGATGTAACGCCCCAGACCTCTAGAAAGAGAAAACTTGGCTAAGCTATGTGCTTCGTAATTAACAACAGACTCTTAAAAAAATAACAATGAAAGTTAGACGCTTTAAGGTTTATTTAACTGATAATTGCTCCATATGTCCTTCCATGATGGATGGACCAAAAACTCCTTCAACAACTAGTGCCAAACTCACCATATAGCTACCCCCTTCATCCCGACAGATGGCCAATGTTGAGCTTTCTCTTCCCGCTAAAACTCCTGCATCAACATGGATCTTCCCTTACAATATCATGAGGGAGGAAATTTGCGAAATCACTAGTTGAGGAGTACTCGTTGCAAAGATCATTCCAACTCCCCAGGTTGTGACAAGGGGCGCACAAGCAGCGTGCCACTTGTCGCAACCTTGAAATTTTCCCTTTTTTCGTAAATCCGTTTATTCAAAGTGTTTTATCTCTCAAACCGTGCGTACAAATCTCAAACTGCTTTCATCATTGGATTCCTCGCGTTGAGATCTTCAAAACTATATCCCATGTTGATAAGTTTTGTCGAACTTTTTTTTCACGAAAAAAACCGGTCGAAAAAACTGAACTGGGAGCACGGGTTTTTTCCCTTTCCGAAAAAGGCACGCTCGTGCCTCTCACGAAATCACAACCGCGCCTCTTGCGGAAGAAAAATCGTGACTCTCGCGAAAGGAAAAAAAAGAAAACGCGTTTTTTTGTTTCCGAGGAGGCACGGCCGTGACTCTCGCGAAAGCACAACCGTGCCTCTCGCGGAAGCAAAACCGTGCCTCTCGCGCTTTCGTTTCCGAGAGGCACGACCGTGACTCTCGCGAAAGCACAACCGTGCCTCTCGCGGAAGCAAAACTGTGACTCTCGCGAAAGGAAAAAAAACTGAAAACGCGTTTTTTTTCGTTCCGAGAGGCACGGCCGTGACTCTCACGAAAGCAAAACCGTGCCTCTCGCGGAAGGAAAACCGTGACTCTTGCGAAAGGGGAAAAAAAGAAAACGCTTTTTTTATGAAAGAAAGAAACTAAAAAAATTGATCGAAAAGGTAAGGAAGACCGGTGAAAAACCATAATGTCAAAAAAACCGTTTAAAAAGCCGAAAACACGTGCAGAAAAAAAACTGGAGGGAGCGTCCAGAGCGTGACATGTGGTGAATGGCTGAGAACGCGCCAAGTGGCGCTGATCGTTGCGAGGCTCCCAAAGGAGCGCTGGTTAACTAGTTGCTCTCGGAAATTTGGTAGTAGTAGTAGACGCAGCGCTGAGTGCCTCACACATGGGCCAGGTCCACGGGCATGTCCGAGGGCAGGCCCATGGGCCAGATTAGGTTCCTGGATATAGTCCACAACATGTACGGTTCCAGCATATACGTATGACAAATCGTACCACTTCTTCATCGTTCAGTTTGCGCCGCCACGCCGAACCAATCTGTGGGATATGGCGATGCTACTCCATCCAACAAAGCGTCGGCCATCCAGCACTCCTCCTCCGGTCGTCGCCACCAGCAACGACGGCGTCCTGCCCCTGGACCTTCTCTACGACGTCCTGCTGCGCCTCCCCGCNAAAGGAGCGCTGGTTAACTAGTTGCTCTCGGAAATTTGGTAGTAGTAGTAGACGCAGCGCTGAGTGCCTCACACATGGGCCAGGTCCACGGGCATGTCCGAGGGCAGGCCCATGGGCCAGATTAGGTTCCTGGATATAGTCCACAACATGTACGGTTCCAGCATATACGTATGACAAATCGTACCACTTCTTCATCGTTCAGTTTGCGCCGCCACGCCGAACCAATCTGTGGGATATGGCGATGCTACTCCATCCAACAAAGCGTCGGCCATCCAGCACTCCTCCTCCGGTCGTCGCCACCAGCAACGACGGCGTCCTGCCCCTGGACCTTCTCTACGACGTCCTGCTGCGCCTCCCCGCCGAGACGCTCTGCCGTTTCCGCGCTGTTTGCAGGTCATGGCGATCGCTGCTCAGCCACGCGGACTTCATCGCCGCTGCCCGTAACCCTGGCCCGCTCATCGCTGTTGGCATAAAAGATTACTTATCAAAAAACGAGGTCACCGTCCTCGACATGGAGTCCGGCGACGCCGTCACGCGGGTAAACATCGCCGCCAACGACCTTACATATGGCGAGGCGCACTCCATTAGTCACGACGGCGTGATCTGCATCCTCGGCCCACAGAATCGGCTCCGCCTGCTCGACCTCCCCAACGGCAGCGTCTTCCTGTTGCCCGACCGCGCGCCGCCGCGAGGCCACAAACTCATCTGGTGCACGGTCGGGGGCGCGGCCTCCACGGTAGAGCACAAGGTGCTCGCCATCACCACATTTGTTAGGCACGAGCCGTTTGTCTGCAAGATCCTCACTCTCGGCCTCAGCAACGGTGGCTGGAGGGATACAGGGAGTCCTCCGTTGGCNAGAATCGGCTCCGCCTGCTCGACCTCCCCAACGGCAGCGTCTTCCTGTTGCCCGACCGCGCGCCGCCGCGAGGCCACAAACTCATCTGGTGCACGGTCGGGGGCGCGGCCTCCACGGTAGAGCACAAGGTGCTCGCCATCACCACATTTGTTAGGCACGAGCCGTTTGTCTGCAAGATCCTCACTCTCGGCCTCAGCAACGGTGGCTGGAGGGATACAGGGAGTCCTCCGTTGGCGCTGACCGGAGGCGTCACTGTCATCAATGGGGTCGCCTACTCTCTGTCCCGCTATGGCAAGTCCAAGGAGTTTTACGCGTACCACCAAATCATGGCGTTCGACTTCAACAAGGAGGCATGGCGGTCGACGTCGGATTCCCTCCGAGGACCTGCAAACTGCCACTACATAATCAGCTTGGCCGAGTTGGAGGGCCATCTGGTCGCCTGCCACGCCGATGGCCTTGTCTCCATTGAGCTATGGTTCCTCATGGACTCGGACCGGTCGCTCTGGTTCAAACGCTACACCATCGACATGCCATGCTACCAAACCCACAGGCCACACACGTGCTATACCACTGAGTTGTTCGAGAAGCCATTAGCAGTGCTGGACGACGGGAGGATTGTGATGTGGATGAGGGTGATCCGGCAGGGGTACAGCGTCTACGAAGAGGTATTGCGAATCTACAACCCAAGAACCAAGACATTCAAGGATGGCACAGTGGTTCCCTATTGCAACCATATGAGACTGTTCACGTGGAATTTGTTGCATACGGGGCAGAGAGGTGCGCTAGACGACGCAGCAAGGCGTCTGCTAATCAGTAGACGGCATCACTGATTTGGAGCACCATCCTCCATATGTGAAACCCACAAAACGCCGGACAATGAACTTGATCTGATCCGTGCATCCAGTGAGACAAACTTGTAAAAGTAGAAGGTTGTATGAGCACGTGTAATGAAGTTTGTCATGGTAGAAATAAAAGTTCAGCGCTTGATCTAACCAATGTCTTATTGTGCTGTTCATGATGCTCTAGTCCATTTTGCATGTATGCAATGAGATCACCCATGGCAAGGCTGTTCCATTGGTTGAGGTTTCAAGAAGCTTTTTATGCACCTTTCCTAACTCACCTTTTGAATGTTCCACAACACCCAAGCATGTTACGAAAGGAAAGGGAATCATATCTTATGGCCCTGTTGCTGCTTCCAAAACATGATCATCGCCGCCGCTTGGCTGGACCTTAAAATAAAACAACGATCGGTCGCTAACCACGGCAGCAACACCACGGGATCTGATAAATTTTTCCCACAAAAGGGATTGACAAAAACGAAGGAGTTGGCATAGTTTGGAGGGATCACACGGCCGAGAGAATTCACATCATGTCGCCAACTTTTCTCATGCCATGATGCCCTCGAGACAAAGCTTCTTGCTTGTATGGAGGTCTTTCCGTGGAATTGTAGCGGTGTGACTCAACAATTATGGTTGAACCGCTAAAACCAATTGCTTGATGCCGATGAATATGATATGTCTAACTTCTGCATGAAATGAATGTTAAGCAACGTATAATCTGCCTAGTCGTGACAGGTTGATGACTTGCGTTCCAAGGGTAGTCTGGCGGAGATAGGTCAGGTTGTTTTTTTTTTTTTGCGAAATACTTCCAATCTATTCATCTTCAATCATGGCAGTACAACGAATACCAGAAATAAAAATTACATCCAGATTCGTAGACCACCTAGCGACGACTACAAGTACCGAAGCGAGCCGAAGGCGCGCCGCCGTCATCGCCCCTCCATCGCCGGAGCCGGGCACAACTTGTTGTAGTAGACAGTCGGGAAGTCGTCGTGCTAAGGCCCCATAGGACCAGCACCCCAGAACAGCAACCGCCGCCGATGAAAAATAACGTAGATCGGAAGGATCCAAACCAAAGACACACAAACGTAGATGAACAACGACGAGATCCGAGCAAATCCACCAAAGATAGATCTGCCGGAGACACACCTCCACACGCCCACCAACGATGCTAGACGCGCCGCCGGAACGGGGGCTAGGCGGGGAGACCTTTATTCCATCTTCAGGTAGCCGCCGCCGTCTCGCCTTCCTGAGTAGGACACAAACCCTAACAAGATTGAAAAAAACGACTAAAAACGGAGCCCTCCCGCCGGCCCTAGGCAGGATCCACCGCGCCTCCATGGCCCTAGGGCCACCGGAGATGAGGCGGACCTGCGCCAGAGCCGGCGAGAGGCACGAACCCTAACTTTTTTTCTTGGAGGAGGAGGAGGAGGAGGCGGAGCCAGATAGGTCAGGTTGTTAGCATGTAGTTTATCTTTGTAACGACTCTATCTCTCTATCTTCTTATCCCAAGTTGTAATCCCAACCATGTACACGATCTGGAGCTGTTCTCGGTTGATGAACATACGCGTCATCAATTCTTGAAAATCTATAAATTTTGACGCCTTTGAGCCTCCTAAAATTGAACATGTTTAAGTTTTAAATCATAACAATATGTCAATGTGAAAACTATATTTATTTGACATTGGAGTGAAACTATAGTACAATAAGTTTCAACAATCGAATATCGAATGCTGCTTCTTTTGGGATTTTATGGGCCTGAAAATATGAAATTCCATGAGTATCCATCCATATGATGAGTCCAAGTGACGGGTGGCCACCTCGTACGAAGTTCCCTTCCAACCCCATTCACTTCAAGAATTTGATCCGGAGAAGCCTCCAATTTGTGTACTCGCAGGTATTTAGATGAGCCGATGAACTGCATGTGCAAGAGGCTGTGCTAAATAAACCTTGCTCGATCCACCGGCTGGCGGCTGCTGATGCGCAACATCAGCAAATAAGTTACGCAGTACTTCTCTGACACTTTAAATATTTGTATTATGGGACAAGAAATTCCCATCCATTGCTAGGGCTTTAGCACAAAATGAAGTAGCTAGCTGGTTTTTCAGATCTTCAGATCTTGGATGCAGATGATTTTGCGATCATAGTGCGGCGAAAAATAGATTTGATACGAAAGAATTTTGACCGACAAAGTGAAGCAAACATGCCACACACCATCCACTGGATGCCTCGCTCGTTGCTTCTCGCTATTATTATTTTTTTAATGGGAATTTCTTGTTTTTTCTTGAGATGACACAGTACGGGTATTTATTGGTTTTTTAGGGGTAAACACCAAGTTTATTCATCAAAGTCCACATGGTGTGAGCGCTTGCTTCTATACTGTGTTTAAAAAAAGTTCACATGATGTGGGACACATTTGTAGTCGTGAGGTACACCAAACCAGATGTGGCGCCCCAGACCTCTAGAAAGAGAAAACTTGGCTAAGCTATGTGCTTCATAATTAACAACAGACTCTTAAAAAAATAACAATGAAAGTTAGACGCCTTAAGGTTTATTTAACTGATAATTGCTCCATATGTCCTTCTAGGATGGATGGACCAAAAACTCCTTCAACAACTAGTGCCAAACTCCCCATATAGCTATCCCCTTCATCCCTGCAGATGGCCAATGTTGAGCTTTCTCTTCCTGCTAAAACTCCTGCATCAACATGGATCTTCCCTTACAATATCATGAGGGAGGAAATTTGTGAAATCACTAGTTGAGGAGTACTCGTTGCAGAGATCATTTCAACTCCCCAGGTTGTGATAAGTGGCGCACAAGCAGCGTGCCACTTGTCGCAACCTTGAAGTTTTTCCTTTTTTCGTAAATCTGTTTATTCAAAACGTTTTATCTCTCAAACCGTGCGTACAAATCTCAAACTGCTTTCACCATTGGATTCCTTGCGTTGAGATCTTCAAAACTATATTCCATGTTGATAAGTTTTGTCGAACTTTTTTTTCACGAAAAAAACCGGTCGAAAAAACTGAACCGGGAGCACGGGTTTTTTCCCTTTTCGAAAGAGGCACGCTCGTGCCTCTCACAAAATCACAACCATGCCTCTTGCGGAAGCAAAATCGTGACTCTCACGAAAGGAAAAAAAAGAAAACACGTTTTTTTTGTTTCCGAGGAGGCACGGCCGTGACTCTCGCGAAAGCACAACCGTGCCTCTCGCGGAAGCAAAACCGTGACTCTCGCGCTTTCGTTTCCGAGAGGCATGGCCGTGACTCTCGCGAAAGCACAACCGTGCCTCTCGCGGAAGCAAAACTGTGACTCTCGCGAAAGGAAAAAAACAGAAAACGCGTTTTTTTTCCGTTTCCGAGAGGCACGGCCGTGACTCTCGCGAAAGCAAAACCGTGCCTCTCGCGGAAGGAAAACCGTGACTCTTGCGAAAGGGGAAAAAAGAAAACGCTTTTTTCATGAAAAAAACAAACTAAAAAAATTGATCGAAAAGATAAGGAAGACCGGTGAAAAACCATAATGTCAAAAAACCCGAAAAAAACCGTTTAAAAAGCCGAAAACACGTGCGGAAAAAAAACTAGAAGGAGCGCCCAGAGCGTGATATGTGGCGAATGGCTGAGAACGCGTCAAGTGGCGCTGATCGTTGCGAGGCTCCTAAAGGAGCGCTGGTTAACTAGTTGCTCTCGGAAATTTGGTAGTAGTAGTAGACGCAGCGCTGAGTGCCTCACACATGGGCCAGGTCCACGGGCATGTCCGAGGGCAGGCCCATGGGCCAGATTAGGTTCCTGGATATAGTCCACAACATGTACGGTTCCAGCATATACGTATGACAAATCGTACCACTTCTTCATCGTTCAGTTTGCGCCGCCACGCCGAACCAATCTGTGGGATATGGCGATGCTACTCCATCCAACAAAGCGTCGGCCATCCAGCACTCCTCCTCCGGTCGTCGCCACCAGCAACGACGGCGTCCTGCCCCTGGACCTTCTCTACGACGTCCTGCTGCGCCTCCCCGCCGAGACGCTCTGCCGTTTCCGCGCTGTTTGCAGGTCATGGCGATCGCTGCTCAGCCACGCGGACTTCATCGCCGCTGCCCGTAACCCTGGCCCGCTCATCGCTGTTGGCATAAAAGATTACTTATCAAAAAACGAGGTCACCGTCCTCGACATGGAGTCCGGCGACGCCGTCACGCGGGTAAACATCGCCGCCAACGACCTTACATATGGCGAGCCGCACTCCATTAGTCACGACGGCGTGGTCTGCATCCTCGGCCCACAGAATCGGCTCCGCCTGCTCGACNAAAGGAGCGCTGGTTAACTAGTTGCTCTCGGAAATTTGGTAGTAGTAGTAGACGCAGCGCTGAGTGCCTCACACATGGGCCAGGTCCACGGGCATGTCCGAGGGCAGGCCCATGGGCCAGATTAGGTTCCTGGATATAGTCCACAACATGTACGGTTCCAGCATATACGTATGACAAATCGTACCACTTCTTCATCGTTCAGTTTGCGCCGCCACGCCGAACCAATCTGTGGGATATGGCGATGCTACTCCATCCAACAAAGCGTCGGCCATCCAGCACTCCTCCTCCGGTCGTCGCCACCAGCAACGACGGCGTCCTGCCCCTGGACCTTCTCTACGACGTCCTGCTGCGCCTCCCCGCCGAGACGCTCTGCCGTTTCCGCGCTGTTTGCAGGTCATGGCGATCGCTGCTCAGCCACGCGGACTTCATCGCCGCTGCCCGTAACCCTGGCCCGCTCATCGCTGTTGGCATAAAAGATTACTTATCAAAAAACGAGGTCACCGTCCTCGACATGGAGTCCGGCGACGCCGTCACGCGGGTAAACGTCGCCAACAACGACCTTACATACCCCATGAGTCACGACCGCGTGGTCTGTATCCTCGACCCACAGAACCGGCTCCGCCTGTTCGACCCCGCCAACGGCGATGTCTACCTCTTGCCCGACCATGCGCCGCGAGAGGGGCACATATTAATCTGGTCCCCGGTCGGGCGCGCTGCCTCCACGCGAGAGCACAAGGTGCTCGCCATCACCACATCGACATCAGCTAGGCACGAGCCGTTTGTCTGCAAGATCCTCACCCTCGGCCTCGGTGACGACGGTTGGAGGGTTACAGGGAGTCCTCCGTTGATTTTGGCTGGAGACGTTACTGTCATCAATGGGGTCGCCTACTTTTTGTCGAGCTATGCGTACCACCAGACCATGGTGTATCAACAGATCATGGCGTTCGACTTCAACAAGGAGGCGTGGCGGTCAACGGCGGATTCCCTCCGAGGCCCGGCAAACTGCCAATGCATCAAGTTGGCCGAGTTGGAAGGCCAACTGGTCGCATGCCAGTCCACCAATCGCCTCACCTCCTCCATTGAGCTATGGTTCCTCATGGACTCGGACCGGTCTCTCTGGTTCAAACGGTACACCATCAACATGCCAGCCTACCAAACCCAAACCCACCAGCCACAGATGTGCTACACCGCTGAGTTCTTCCAGAAGCCATTAGCAGTGTTGGATGATGGGAGGATTGTGATTTACATGCGCCGGCAGGGGTGCATCCTCAGAGAAGGAATATTGCGGATCTACAACCCAAGAACCAAGACATTCAAAGATGGGGCACTGGTGCCCCATTGTAACCATATGAGCCTGCTCACGTGGAACTTGTTGCATGGAGGGCAGAGAGGTGCATTAGACGATGCAGTAAAGCGTCTACCAGTTGGTAGATGGCATCACCGATTTCAAGCACCATCCTCCATTGGTGAAACCCACAAACCGCTGGACAATGAACTTGATCAGATCCATGCATCCACTGACAGAGAAACTTGTAAAAACTGAAGGTTGTATGAGCAGGTGTAGTGAATTCTATCACTGTAGAAACAAAAGTTTGTCTTGATCAAACGTATGTCTTATTATGCTATTCATATTCCTGATGCTCTGGTCCATTTTGCATGTATGCAATGAGATCACCGATTGCAAGGCTGCTCCACAGGTTGAGGTTTCATGGCACCTTTTATGCAGCTTTCTTGACTCACCTTTTGAATGTTGCACAACACCCAGGCATGCTACGAAAGGAAAGGGAGTCATATCATATGGCGCTGTTGCTGCCTCCAAAACATGATCGTCGCCGCCACTTGGTCGGACCTTAAAAGAAAACAACGATGGGTCACTAACCACGGCATATGACACCACAGGATTTGATATATTTTTTCCCGGAAAAGTTATTGACCGAAACAAAGGAGTTGGCATGGTTTGGAGGGTGTTGCTGTAATCTTCAGGTTCACTAGGGTTTTAGGTGTCGAAAGTTTCAGTTTCGACAGTAACTGTTTTTCTTCAGTTTCGTCAGATATAAACCGAGCTACGTCTCGGGGTAGCTAGCTAGGATTGCAGCGCCCTGACCCGATCGTGGGATGGCACGACTGAACGGTCATGGCGTCATGACGGGCGACGAGTGGGGAGTGCTGGGATGACGGCATTCGTGACCCGATCGCGCCCGACTTTCTCGTTTTCAGTTAGATCGTGTAACCTCTGAAGAAATACAGAAAGCCTGAAAAGCTGCAGTAAGTTCGCAGCGCAAAAACCTTGTTCTCTCTCGTGTTCACTCTCTTGCTCAGCTCCGGTGATCGCCGAGTTACAACAGGGCGGGGTCCGTCTGACAGAGGGATCACGCGGGCGCGATCATTCACATCATGTTGCCAAATTTTCTCATGGCATGATGCCCTCGAGACAAAGCTTCTTGCGTGTATGGAGGTCTTTCCGTGGAATTGTAGTGGTATGACTCAGCAATTATGGTGGAACCGCTGAAACTGATTGCTTGGTGCCGATGAATATGATATGCCTCCCTTGTGTCAGGCTTAGATCCGTGCCTACCGCAATCTGTGTCATGACTCAGCAATTATGTCTATATGTAAATTTACAAGTGTGATTCTGTTTCTTCCTCAGACTGTGGCTATACGTATTGGAAAAACGCTTTTTGCACCTGCATGGCAAGGCAAGAAATTTAATAATGACCTAAAGCGGCATGTAGAAAATTAAAAAAACGTATTTATGCCACTGGACTTCACCCCTTCACTAAGTTATGGTTGCAAGTGTACTCTACCTTGTTGCATCATTGGTATTTGTAGTTTTTGCAGGCAAGCTTGAGACCATTGTTAAATGAGTTAGTTAAGTTTTCTTCTATTGTGTTAATTTATGTTTTTTATATGTATCTTTAAATTTTCTATAACATGAACGGGCTACCCCAGCGTGCATCTCCGTTCTAGTAACCTTTGCTAGGGAGTAGGGATACACCTTATCATGATTTCACAAGTCATGCGCACACCGTCACAGACGCGATTTAGCAGGAACTAATTCATGACATGGAGACTCAGGAAGCAATCGATGACATCTCTTGTAGGAGCCTATTGCTAAACTAGGTAAGGTAACCAACATACTAGCTACAAGCAAAAGAAAAATAATCAAGAAATCCGAACAGAAAACGGAAAATGTAGAGGCAGAAATTCAAGACACCTCCAATTCATGGCTAAAAACATCCAAATTCAAGACACCCCCAGTTCATGGATGAAACCGTCCAACTTCATGCTACCGCACCACGCATTAATTCATACTAAATTCCCGCATTTTGGCACGGAAATGCAGACAAATTGTCACCGCACGTCTACAAACTTACGATCAGCATTTAGTAGCAAGAAACAGTACAAAGATTGTACCATCATGACCCAACATACTATACACAAATAAGCCAGATAAGCTCGTGTGTACAGTACTAGACGGAACTTCTCAACTCAACGTCTTTAAACATCGAAGGGGAAGCAAGCACAGGAACAGCATGGCCTTGGGCAGGTCTCTTCTGATCAAAGGATGACGGTTCATGAGACCGTTTTCGCACGAGATATCTTCAGCGAGTTGAATGCCTCCCTGCATAATCAAATTATGACATTACTATGTTATATACTCCCTCCGTTTCTAAATATAAGCCTTTTTAGAGATTTCGATGTGGACTACATACGGATGTATATAGACTTGTTTTAGAGTGTAGATTCACTCATTTTGCTCCATATGTAGTCCATAATGGAACCTCTAAAAAAGACTTATATTTATGATAGAGACAGAGACAGGGATAAGTATGGTACCGTAATGCATTCTCAATCTCAACATTTGTTGGGTCCAACTTTAGACCATCTTGAAATGCATCACATGCCTTTTCATAGTTCTGAAGACAGGTGGATTGCAATGTCAACACGGCATAAAAAGGTTTGGCCACAACAGGAGTAGCTGTAAACTGTGAAGTTCTATCTCACCTTCAAAAACATTTGGGCCGCCCCTTGCCTGTAACAGGCCTTTGGCCAATCAGGACGTATCATCCTGCACAGTTCGGCTGCCTCCAAGGCCTTGTCTCCTTCACCCAAGTTAATCCAGCAAATGCTCCTATTTGAATGCAAGGTTACATCTTCAGGATCAACCTTACTTGCCTACAATAATGAATCACGCTAGCTGTCACTTACATACAGGATTTAACTTTTTACTCAAATCTGTGCTCGAGAAATTGATGTTCAGTTGAATCACTAGAATTAGGTGGGAAATTGGATGGGGACTTTGGTTAAGTCAGCCATTCAGATTATATCTTTTTCCCTCTTTATGAAGTTCTGAACTCATGATGACTTATAATAATTGTTCGTACTATTCTATAACAGGCATGATATTTCATTCCGTAAAAATACATCGGGTTTTACACGGTATCCCAAAGAGTCTTTGCAACATACTCCCTCCGTCCCGAATTAGTTGACTCAGATTTCTCTATATGTATCTAGACACGTTTTAGTGTAAGATACATCCGTATTTAGACAAATCCTAGACAACTAACTTGGGACGGAGGTAATAGTTGTCAAGGAGCGCGAAATATTCCAAAACGTGTCATGTAGCTCAATTTAGTCTGCCAAGTACAGATAAAAGGCCTCCTTAAATCGAGTAATGAAAATGAGTAGGCTAACAAGTTTAACCAGGTAATCGATTTGGTTAATCAATTCAACAGATTGGTTAAGAACCTTGAGCCATGAAAAGCATGTAGTTAGTCCATTAGCCTTGGCCAATTTAATCCATAAACATACTCCAAATAAATCAGGGTATATATGTAAACATACTCCAAATTATGTTAGATCACAGTCACCGGGGACGTGGAACTATGCCATGTTTCTCGTCCTAGGAACAATCTTGTCTTGGCCTTGTCAAAACATTTCGCAGGTAGCTCACCCCTTTCCTCGACCCCATCGGCCCAGGAACTTCGTGTCTGGGTTGGATTAAATTCTGCTGATAGATTTGGCCATCGTATTAAGAGATTAGGCCTCATTTGGAATAGACTAAGCAATAACAAGTCCATGCGAGATGCAACACCCATTGGCAATGGCTCCACCAGTGGACCATGGCTTCCACTCATGACCATTACTTTTGCTACTGAAACCAAGACTGTAGCATTTATCAGCATATGCACAGATTTACACTGTTGAATTAAAAAATAGTTTGGATTCTTACAGGAGATTCAAAATTCTGGAAAGCCTTCAACTAGTTCATAAACCACAACAATGCATTAGGAGATTTTATTTTTTTGCTTGCAGTGATTAATGTGTAGCTGGTAAAAGAGTATAGTACAACACATACCATATTTTAGAAATTTATTGAAGAAACATAATCTTTTCTTTTGTATGCCTTGTTTCCTTCTGATTTCAGATAAGTTGGCCCCATTTTGTACAATGGGTCGTCCTGAAACAGTCAAACTCAGAAGATCATGCAAACTAAGGCCACCACTTGAACTGAGACCGCCCAAAAGAAAAGTATCAAAGTGATCCTTAGAGCGTATGTCAATTCAATGGTTTTCAGATTAGTCAATATATACAAAATTAAATGGGAAAAGAAAACACAAGGATCCTTTTAGTTAGGAAGACAAACATTTGACACCATATCTTGTTCCCATTCTGCAAACTTTTATCCATAATGTGATCAATACCGATGAATAATTTGGTTCCAGAAAGAAGAAAATAAATGTCTTGATGTGTCAATGGAATGGAACCTTTCAAATGGGTAATGACAAAGTTTGAAGATTAAATGAACTGCAACTTTTCAAGAGAAATGGCTTATGTCAAATTGATTTCATCCACTCAATCCTATGGTGATATTCCAGTTATCCAAATTGTGTTTGGAACAAACATGTGTTTAAACTTTGATATACTTGCTTCAAGTTAGGGATGCATCAAAGATTCTAAAGAATAGAAAATGCTCTAGTGCCTTTTGTCCTAAGCAAGTTCGGGTAGACGGCTCTAGTGCAAGTATTAAGACATGATAATAATCTTAGATATGCCAAAAATCCCTCGAATTCATACCTCCTCCTTCGGCACTGATTTGACATAAGCAAGTATACCATCAACACTCCAATCACGCACATATGGAATACGAGATGTTACTGGAAAAAGGATCTCAACATCTTTCCGTCTATTGTTACGTGCAGCAATCTCTATGGGTAGTTGACCTCCCTGTTAATATAAAGCAAAGACACGTTGTACTTGAGGGAATGGGAGATTAACAAATACAAACATGTTTAGTACTCCCTCCGTCCCAAAATAAGTGTCAGGTTAAGACACTTATTTTGGGACTGAGGGAGTATAACCACTACTAAAGGCTTCCCCAGTAAATTCAATCGTTATACATTATATTATAGTTCAAACAAATGTGAAGCACCTAAATATTTCTGCAACAAGCAGTCCATCACACAAAACATCTGATGAAAATTGAACATTGCAGAGAACACAAAGCTCACATTTCGCTGCACTGAATTGACTGAATCATAAATTCACAATTACTTTTGGATACTTCAAGTGCAGTTTCTTTGGTCAGAAGTAATGCCATTTTTGACATACATGTAGTCAAACGTTTGAAATTTTAGCTAATTTCTAACATGAAAATCACATGTGGAGATTTTTCTCAAAACAAATTTCCAAAATATTACAGCCGTATTTGATTCTATTATTACATTACAATAGAAGTTAGTGGTCAAATTTTTGTTTTGGACACCTTCTCAATATCGAAAACAGCAAGTATATGTGACCAGAGGTCATAGTACATGAGAGGACCGTTGACAAGTTATGTTAGGTATTTCAATGAGAAATCAAACAAAACAGCATCATATTTATGAGACACTCTATTTTGCTGTTTATAATACAATAAATAAGTGAAATTTCATCTCTAAGGAACTCCCAGAGATAGACTACAGATGTTGCATGCAGAATGTCACGGCTTGACATCATTATAGACTACATAAGATTTTAGAAGTATGGCAGTATATTTTCCACTCGCAGGCTCACGTGAGTCGCTAATATGAGACTTAACTTCAACCGGCCAGGTACACAACCATGCGCACATGACCCATGCTAGCACTACGGCCAGTTTGCCGCTATGTGCCTACTTAGCCCATGACAAAAGATAACATAATAGTTACTTAAGATCAACCTTTCAACATATGTGGACTACAATCTGAACACAGTGATGGGACACAAGAGAAGAAATGTGTAAATGTTATCAAGATTATATATCTCAAGCTTCACGGTGACAATCCTGTTGCCAATGCACTAAGATGCAACTATCCATTGGACAACAGATATCAATAGTAACATCCCGTTAGTTGCATCAAGAAATAGACCATCTTTCAGAAGTATGGATACCAACAGCAATTAATTACTTGGTAAAACCTCCTGTGTGTAAACAATTATTCCATAGTGTGAAGAACATGCATATAGAAGCAAAACAAAACATGAGAAACTAAACCATACATCATCGCGAACATCAGGATCAGCACCAGCCGCAAGTAAAGGTTTGTAGAAATCAGTCAAACCATCCTCTGCAGCGGCTATTAAGGGGGTTAGCGGAGCAACACCCTTCACATCAGCACCCGCCTAATACAGAAGAAGTTACACAAGCATATTGGAAATAAGTATGCCATAAATCACACAATCTCAGAGAGCTTAATAGTCACTGAATAAAATAAATTCTAATTGGATTAAGAAGGATGTACATTACCTTTATTAGAAGTTTCACACATTTCAGTGAGCAAACATGGATAGCAGCGATCAGAGCCGTATAATGTATCACCATTGCCTTGTTACACTGTCAAGAGAAACTAAGGAATTAATTGTGTTACATGATGAAAGTTTTTGAGCATGTTGCGAAAAAGAAATTTTGGTTTGCTACCAGTCTCAAATACTCCCTCCGTTCCTTAATATAACACCTTTTAGAGATTCCACTATGGGCTCCGTATGTAGTCCATAGTGGAATCTCTAAAAGATCTTATATTTAGGAACGGAGGGAGTAAAACATATAGTGGAAAAGTTAAATGGTAGAAAAATGAACCAAAATAGTTCAGTACTGGGTACTACTTCTGAAAAAGTGTCATTTCAATGCTGCAAAATCAATTTATCTATATCTTGAGATGAGGCGCTCCGCTCCCCCACGCTCCTCCTCCTAGCCTAACCCCCACCTTTCCCGCCGCCGGTGAATCCCCACCGGTAGCCCTCCACCTCTGCCCCACCCCCCGACAGCCCATGGCGCCCACCCGCTACAGCTCCGGCGACCTCGACCTCGGATCCGCCGGCTCTCGTCACTGGCTGGACTCCAACGGCAAGTCCTCCGAGCGGACCTACAGCGACGTCCCTAGAGCGCCCCGACTCCTCCGAGCCCGGCTCCGGTGGCCCCCTCCGCGTCAGCGACGCACGGCCCGCTCGCGCCCCCTCCCCGCGCCCCCGCAGCCACCTGCCCCAGGCCTCGCAGCGAGGTCCATCACGTCCATGACGGCATGGAAATCGATGAGGAGGGCTTTCAAGCCCCCCTGCCATCCAGGCCCCCATGTGTGTCATCATTCCGCGCTCTATGGAGATGGAGGAGGCTGAGATGGTGTTGCACCGCAGGATGGTGGTCTCCATCACTGGAGACCGACCGGTTGTGGCAGCTCGAGACGTTGAGGATGTCATGTACTCCTCCCTCAACCACCACCCTGACGACTTCACCATCCACGCATACCAGCCCGAGGACTTCCTCCTCATCTTTGCCACCAACAAGCTCATGAACCACCTCGCCAGCGACCACTTCATCAACGGGCCCGGCTTCACCCTCGCGCTCCGCCCATGGAACAAGCTCTCCCACACCATCATCGGCTCCCTCGACTACAACGTGCAGCTTGAGCTCAGTGGCATCCCGGCGCAAGCCTGGCACTTGTCCATCGCCGAGCACCTGATGGGCAGTAGCTGCTAGATCGAGCGGCTCCACTCGAGCACGCGCTCCCGCACCGGCCGCCACCTTTAGGGTGACAGTGCGCACACGTGACCCAACGAGCATCCGTCGGGCAACCGTCCTCGAGAACGTGGAGTCTGTTCCCCCCGCAACCGCTCCCTTCCGCCAGCCACCCACACCCTCCTGTACCCTGTGTCCATCATGCTCACCCCCGCCGCACCCGCGCCAGGCCGGCCCGCCCACGGCCCGCGCAATGGCGACCTTGGGCCTGACGGCCGGGACGATCGGTGTCCGCATGGTGGTGAGGGGCGCATCTGTGGCCACCGCCGTGGATGCAAGCGACGCCGCACTGTTGCCACCCCAGACGACCGCGCGGATGGTATGGCCGTCGACTCTATGGGATTGCGCTCGCTCGACCACCGTGCCCGCGCTGATGGCGTCGTTGTCAATGGAGGCTAGGGCCCAACCCCCGTCTCCATACGGTTGGGGCGGCGCCGCCGCCACCGAGGCTTGCGACGGATCCACGCGACGGATCCATCCCTGCGGCAATCTTCGCTTTTCCAAAAGAGGAAAGCGGTGTGGAAAAAAGAAGAGAATGGCAACAATGACTAGACGTGCAAAGGTTTCATCCTCTGCGGTCCCTTCAGCTTCGAGCCTTGACGCGTGTGACCTGGCGCCATCTGGCACTGGCCGACAACCCCACTAACTCTGCCACCACCTGCGGTTCTCGCCCTTTGGTCGTGGACCCGGCCAGCCCTGCCTGCGCCAATGGACCCGCCAACGATGCAACCACAACAGTTGGGGATCACCCCGACATGCATAGGGATCAGAGCAGCGATATGGACCACCACCAATCAATCACCAGCAAGGTACTCGACTCCCAGCCTTTGACCCTTGCGTCTAATCCGCTGTCGGGGCCTGGCAACGCTTTGTCGCTACCCCCCCTCTGCTAGTGCGGTGCCCTCGGCTGACCAGTCCATGATGCGACAACCTGCCATGGAGCCCACCATGATGTGCCCTTCGGCAAGTCCCGCGCTGCCAGCCACATCTACTCGGTCGCCCCTGGACACGCCTGCGCATGCCTTGCTGCATACGGAACCAGCCCTGGACGCCGCTTCCATGTAGCCCACCTCTGAGGCCCAGAGTACTGCCGAGGTCGCGCCAACCCTCGACGCCCAACACGAGGCCCAACATGGCACCTCGCACGTGACGCGCCCTCCTGGCTCTGCTCGTGAAGCACCTCTAAGCCCTCCAGCTCGCTTCACATCATCCCCCAATCACCATGCACGGTTCGTGGCAATGTGATGAGACTCCGACGACTGGACCTTGGGTGCCTTCCTAGCTGCCGCCACCAGGCAGAACGATGTCGCTCTCCTTGTCCCCTGCAGGCGCCAGAGACGGATCCCGCCCAACTTCACCCCTCGGCGCGGGCATTCAGCCACGTCTTCCTGCAAGATGGCCGCCCCGCTGACGACTAAGAGGCATTCCCAGATTCACATTCTGCGCACCCTTGGCATTTTAGGGATCGACCAGAAAATCACCGCTGCTGACATGCAGGCGTACAAAGGCCTCTTCGTGGCGAACAACCCCTCTCCGTCCTCTCGGCCATTGCCAAGCTGGTTCACCGCGAGCTTCCTGCAGATCCCACCATTGCACTGATCACCACCGTGATCGTGGGTAGCCCGATCGAGGCATAGCCACCCCCACGCCGCGACGATGATCTCCTATTAATGGATCACAACCCCAAGATTCTCATCGACTCGCCGACTATCCTGGAGACGAAGATGGCCTTGATCGACTCATCGACTCGCCGTCCATTGTTTGCCTTCAAGAAACGAAGATGGCCTTGATCTACTCGCCGACTATCCTGGAGACTCTTGGTTCGGAGTTTGATGACTATGTGTACCTCCAAGAGCTCGGTACTCGTAGGGGGATCTTGCTGGCCTGGAAGAGCCATGATGTGATCACTATTGACCCTCTCTTCTCAGCCAATGCCCTCACTGCCAAGGTCTCCCCTCCCACCGGTACACGCACACCATGGTGGCTCTCTATGGTCTATGGGCCGCAGCAAGATGCTGACAAGATCACATTCTTGCAAGAACTACAAGACAATCGCGTTGATTGCGCCGGACCATGGATGATTTGTGGTGACTTCAACCTCATATACCGCGATTAAGACAAGAACAACGGCCACAAGAACCGCCGCATGATTGGTCGTTTTCGGCGCGTCCTCGACAACCTAGCGCTCAAGGAGGCTTACCTCAACGGAGATCGATACACTTGGTCCAATGAGCAATCGCCCCCGACCCTTGTCCATCTAGACCGTGTGCTTTGCACCGCCGACTGAGAAGAGATGCATGGGGAGTGCCATCTCCGATGCCTTGCATCCGGCGTGTCCGACCACAACCCTTTGTTGTTGGACTGCTCGCCAACACCGCCGACCCACCGGTGCTTCCATTATGAGGAATTCTGGACCTGGATGGATGGCTTCCAGGACACTGTTGCAGCTGCTTGGCACTCCATAGACGACTCTGACCCTTTCCGATGCCTCATGCTCCGCATGCAGGCCACCGCACGCAGACTGACGCGCTGGAGCTCACGGACGGTTGGCAATGTCCGTCTCAGGCTCATGATCTCCAGGAAGCTGCTCCTACGACTGGACACCGCGCAAGAGCGCCGAGACCTATCCCCTCATGAAGACTAGCTGCGCCGACAGATCAAGGCCTCCTACCACGGCCTTGCTTCCCTCGAGCGCACAATCGCCCGATAGCGTGCACGCCTCACGTCCCTCAAGGACGGCGACGCCAACACGTCGTTCTTCCATCAGCAATGCACATATCGTCATCAAAAGACCAGGATCCATAGCACCCTCGTCAACAACACCGTGGTCACCGAGCCCAGCGACATGGCGGTTGCCGCCTTTGCGCACTTCGTCGCCCTTCTGGGCTCTGAGACGTTCTGGGAATGTGCCATCGACCTCTCGACGCTTTACCCCTGCCAACCTAGAGGACCTCGACACACCGTTCGATGCCAACGAGATTTGGCAAGCAATGAAGCGGCTCCCTGCTTGCAAGGCCCCTGGGCCGGACGGCTACACCGCTGAGTTCCTTCGCGTGTGCTGGCCCATCATTCGACAAGACTTCATCAACGTCTTCCAGCAACTCTTCGACATGCGAAATCATGGTTTCAGCTGCCTCAACCAGGCGCTCCTCACCTTTACTCCCTAAGCGCGCGGACGCACAGAGCCTTGGTGACTATAGGCCCATAAGCCTGATCCACCTCATTGCCAAGCTCTTCACCAAGGTCCTCTCGCTCCACCTTGCGCCAAAGCTAAACACCTTGGTCAGCGCGAACCAAAAGGCGTTCATCCCCGGGCGCAGCCTGCACGACAACTTGGTCCTCGTGCACCAGTCTGCCCGCTTGCTCCAACAACTCGACGCCCGCGCGTTCTCCTTAAGCTGGACTTGGCACGTGCCTTCGACTCCATCAAGTGGCCATTCATCTTCGACGCCCTGCGCCAGTACGGATTCAGAGCTCGGTTCCTAGACTGGCTCACCATCCTGTTCTCCTTGGCGAGCACCCGTGTGCTTGTCAACAGAGACCATGGCCCGACAATTTGGCATAGATGCCGATTCCCGCCAAGGTGACCCCCTCTCACCCAGCTATTAGTCCTCGTGGTCAACATGCTGGGACGTCCAATCCGTCGCGCCACCGATCTGGGCGTCTTGCAGCGGCTGCACCCACGGCGACCGATCCCCCCTGTCTCACTTTACACCGACGACGTGATCCTATTTTGTCACCCCACTATGGTGACATCTCTGCCAACAAGAGCATCCTGCAGCTATTCGGGCGCGTCTCGGGCCTATAGGTCAATTTCTGGAAGAGCACGGCCATGTTAAATCCACAACAATGCTAATGAGACCGAGCCCGTCGTCAACTTGCTGGGGTGTCCCACTGTCGACCTGCCCATTACTTACCTTGGCATCCCGCAGACCCTACGCCGGCCCACCGCTGCTCAGTTGCAGCTCGTCGTTGACAAGACCGCCGACAAGCTACCGTCCTGAAAGGCGCGCCTCATGAACAAAGTCGGCCGCCTTGCCTTCGTGGCCGTCCTCAACGCGATCCCGATCCAACAACTACTCGAACTAGCACCCCCTATGAAGATCATTAGGGCACTCGAGAAGATGCAGCGTGGCTTCCTCTGGGTCAGACGCACTACGGCAAATGGCAGACACTGCCACATCAATTGGACATGTGGCCCGCCCGATCTCCCTAGGTGGCCTTGGTGTGCATGACCTCACACGTACCACAACAGAGCATGGGCAGGCCTCAGGTTTAGCCGTACGGACAACAAAGCATGGGTAGGCCTCGACCTACAATTCTCCGCCGAAGAGCATGCTTTCTTCTTCGCCTCCACTACCATGCACATCGGAGATGGCACACAGGCTCTTTGTTGGGAAGATCGTTGGATAGGCGGGCGCTCCATCCGCGAGATCGCCCCGCTGCTGTACGCATGCATCCCCAAGCGCCGCCGCAAGCTCCGGACTGTCGTCGAACGACCGCTAGACAACCATTGTGAACATGACATACACGGCACAGTGGGAACCCATGAGATCAGGCAATATCTGCAGCTTTGGCACATGGTCGTCGGCACGACCCTTTTCGCCGAGCAGGATCGCCTCAACTGGAGGTGGCGCGCGGACGGCACCTACACCACCAAGTCTACTCACGATGCAACGCTTCAGCGGCTTCGCAACCTGCGCCAGATGGAGGCTCACCTCGAAAAACTGGGCCCGGCCGCGCGTCCGTTTCTTCCACTGTTTAGCCCACTTGGACCGTTGCTGGACTGCAGACCGTCTGGCCCGGCGCGACTTGCAACACCCCACGTACGCGATGCCCCCTCTGCGACCAGACCCCCGAGACCATGCACCACCTTCTCCTAACCTGCCCCTTCACCCATCAGGTTTGGCACGAAGCAATGCACTGGCTCCGAATCCCATGCGCCTGCATGCCAACAAAGCCTCGCTCAACGACTGGTGGCAAACCACACGGCAGGCCACCCCCAAACCCATGCGCAAGGGCCTTGGCTCCATGACCCACCTTATCCCATGGATGATTTGGAAGCTTCGCAACGACTGCGTCTTCAACGGAGGGCGCCCATCGGTGCATGAACTGCTCACAAAGATCAAGAACGAGGCCACCCTTGGGCCCACGCCGGCGCCCTTGGACTTAGAGCAATCATACCCAAACATGGGATGTCCATTGATTCGTTCATGGACTATGTAAACGCCTCCTAGGAGGATTGTAACCAAACTCTCTCTCTCTTTTCAATGCAATGAAACGCAAGCTCTCTTTGCTTATATAGTTGTTTTAGTCCTTTAATTGTTGTTTTCAATTGTTTTTAGTTAGTTCTTTCGGTAGATTTTAACATGTTGTAGTATGCTTTTGTTAGACAATACTAGATAATTTTTTATAATTAATTAATATTAATTTTGCTACTGTTTTGTATTAATAGTTGTTTAGCCTTTAATAATAGTTGATAGAATTAGTTTTGCTATATTAAAAAATAATTCTTTTTGCCACTTTAATAGAACGTGACTCTGGCTTGGTTAACCTTAGTTGTGACTCTGGCTAGGAGGGTGCTAGCAGATGTAGTCGACGGTAGGATTGGATGGACACCATCCCGGACTAAAGGGGTTCTGCAATTTTCAAACTCTAACCCCCCCATCGCCATTTCAGTTTTGAAAAAAAAAACAAAAGAAAATGATAAAAACTTCAAAATTAAATCCTTCAAGTTGTAGTTATGTTACTACATCTACTAGTTAGGAAAAATAAAAAACATAAATTTGAACATGATTTGCAAAAAAAGTGTTATGAAAAAGTAAAACGGCTATAAATTTTGCATACGATGTCGAAAAAAATATAATATATCAAAATGTTCAGCACGAAAAGCCGGTTCCGATTTCGATCGCCGTAGGCCGTTTTGCAAATTTTTAGAATTCTGGAATTCTGAAAGGAAAAAAATTATCCTCAAATTTATGTTTTTTGAATTTTTGGTCAAACTACTTATTCAAGAAATATTAGTGTTACTAAATAATTATTTTTCTTAGAATAATAGTTTCAAATTCAAACGGTGAAATGTGTGACTTCATGCTCAAGTTCAACTCCTAGGGTTAATAGGATAACAACTTACTATTATTAGAAAAACAACAAGTGCAGACTTGAAACGAGGGGGAATAGAACTCAGAAATTAAGCGTGCTTAGGCTGGAGTAGTGAGAGGATGGGTGACCGGCCGGGAAGTTAGACGATTTGAAATGAGTGCTCCACACTTAAGCAGTAATGAGGGGTGATTAGAGATTAAATTGTTAAATAATTCAGAAATTTGAAAATCAGGAAAATATAAAAAACATTTTTTTTCAAAAGAATCATTCAGTCCGTGTTGGTGTTACCAACCGAGACTAAAGGTGGAGCTCCAGACAGCGGCCACGTGGAGCCCCTTTAGTCCCGGTTCGTAAGCCAATCGGGACTAAAGGTTTTGGGTATTAGTCCCGTTTGTTTTGTCCCAGTTTCAAAACCAGGACTAAAAATCCTCTAAAACCAGAACTAAAGGCCCGTTTTCTACTAGTGATACAACAACAAGCAGGAACAAGAATAACGATCCATCGGAGCATGTGGCAACGGAATCAATGGTCTAGAGAAAGTCAGTGAAGCGAATATACCATGAATGCGATACCTGCTTGAGGCTGTAGAGGGACTTTGTTACAGATGTGTTCCGGTTTGGAGCACCGACGATGCCGACGGGTTGAAAGCAAAACACCTCCTCGTTGAGTGTGTAGTGAAGGAAGGTGTTCTTCAAGTCAAGCTGGTTGACTAGCCAGCCACGCGAGGCGCGAGGGGTGAACACCATGAGAATTGTAACAGGCTTTATAGCGCGCAAGGGACTGATCAATGTGAGTTTGGTGGCACAGAAAACCCACCTGTCAATGATGATATTGACGTGCGGCGGTCGAGGAACAACTCCCATGTGAGATTGCCAAGAAGCGCGGTGAACTCGCGGCGCATGGCAGCGAGCCAGTGGGGGTTGCAGGCTGCACAACAGATGGAGCAAGGAAGCGATGAGATGTTTGATGATGGAGACGACGCGATGGCGAGGGTGTAGTCATCAGCGTAGGTAGCGCACGTTGGGTCAGAAGACACCGGCATATGTGTAGGTGAACATGTGACGACCGACGGATGGAGCAGGACAAGGTGGTATGCTGGAAGAATATGCTTTGCAGTCCTCCGATCCATGAGGAACAATGTCACTTGAATCACCAAGGCGCGTGGACAAGCGGGCAACACCAAAACCGGTTTGGTGTTTGAACTAATGGAGGGTGCGGAAAAGAGCCAAGACAGTAGTGTCATCTGATGAGGATTGGGCGGTTGCAACTTGAAAAGAGTGAAGGCGTGCTGGCAGAAAATGCTCGCGTGACGCTCGATGAAGATTAGACGTTTGTACTTGAACCCGCCGATCATGCCACTAGAGACACCAGCGGAACGGAGGGAGTACCATGGACATTTGCAAGCCCACCGTCATCTTCGCTTGATGTGTTCTTCTTATTGCTAGAGTTGTCTGCGCCCTTAGAGGTTGTAGAGAATGATTTGGTGCATCGATAATTGATTGATCGTGCACTAGGCACATATATATAGGTACAAGGGGTGCGACCGGTATCTTGTCTCCTAAGATACACGTACATACAGAGGGAGACAGA
>LR880970.1:845357484-845404297 GCA_904067115.1 Aegilops sharonensis
CGCCTGTTGCTGCTTGCGGCCGCCCCCGCGGCGGTTGCCGTGGCGTCCGCCACCCTGCTACTGGGGGGCAGCGGGAGGGGCGGGAGGGGGAAGTACCCCGGAGGCGCGGGGGGCGGCAGCTGCTGGCGCGGCGCGTGTGGGGCGGCCGGTGGAGGGGAGACACGTGAGGTGCCGGCGGCGAGGGCGTGATGCTGCACATGCTTCTTGACCCCCTTCATCCGGCGCTCCTCCAACCGCAAGTACGCCACAAACTTGGGGAAGGAGGGCTCCGGCATCAAGGTGAGGTTGGAGGCGGCGTTGCCGAAGTCCTCATTGAGACCGGCGGTGAGCGTGCTGAGGAGGAGGTCGTCATCCACCTTGGCTCCAATGTCGCGGAGCTCATCCGCCAACGTCTTCAGGCGGCGGCAGTAGTCATCAATGGACTGTTCATCCTGGTGAACAGTCAAAAAATTTCTGCTGCAAAAAAACGTGGCGCTGAAGCTTGTTGTCGGTGAAGAGGTCGTTCAGCTTGACCCACATGGCGCGGGCGTCGTCGCCGGCGCTCACGACCGTGTGGAACAAATCCTTGGAGATGGTGGTGAAGAACCACCGGATGATCGTGGCGTCGATCGCGGTCCACTCGCCGCCGTCCACCATGGCGCGGGAGTCAACGATGCCATCCGCATGATCCACGAGGTTGTTCTCGCGGAAGAGCAGCGAGAAGTACATCTTCCACGCGAAGTACGTGAAGCTGGAGGCGTCGAGGACCACGGGGACGCGTGCGTGGATGTTGATGTCGCGAATCTCAGCAGGGTCGACGACGAAGGGGTTGGAGTAGGTGGAGGCGTTGGACGACATGGCTGCGAGGACGTGGGGAAGGAGGCGGCGCTACTGTGGAGGAGCGGCGCAACGGTGGGAGATGGGCGGCACGGCGGGGAGGAGAAGGCGCGCAGGGAGGCACGTGTGGGGAGGGGGGGGGGGTGGCGGCGACATGGGGCGGCAGCGGTGGCAACAGTAGATCGCGGTGGCGGCGGCGGCCCGAGGCGGCAGCTAGGGTTTGCGGAGGCGGTAGGATCGATTTGCGATAGATACCATGCAAAGAATGATTTGATGCATCGATAATTGATTGATCGTGCACTAAACACATATATATAGGTACAAGGGGTGCGACCGGTGTCTCCTAAGATACACGTACATATAGAGAGAGACAGACATTACAGGTACTGCATACAATCCAGATCTACGTACATGTACACATGTTCAACAGATGTATCTGATGAGCATACTGTCTCCACAATGTTCGCGTCTCCAAAACCGCTACATAGAACTCATGTTCGCAGCCCGGGAGGCACCACCAATGAAAGACCATCCTGTAAAGCAAGATTATATTTTACTTAATATTCAGACCGCATTCTGAAAACAAAATCCAAAAATTGTGTTTACATGTATGAACTACGTTCAGTGCGACTAACCTCCGATATTTGCCTCTAGCGATGGCAACTCTCATCGGCATGTTCTTTAACCTGAACAGCTGCCTGTACAATCGTCAAAGCAGCTAAATTAGTCTCAGCATATTTCATACTTGTGATATTGCTTTTTTTTTCGAGGGTACACCAAAGGCGTACCTTAGCTTTATAGAAGGTAGAAAAAATATGTACAAGAGATTACACAAGTGCTAGTTAGAGGTCACAAGTCGACTCTAACCAACCCTCCACGCCACTCCCTAATGCTACTCGACTACTCTATATCTATACGTCCTCCAAACGCTCCTGCTCTTGCTAAGTCCTGAGATCATCGAAGATCAGGTCCACTGTATCCCATTCGTTCTTGATCAATATGGTGCCAAAAACCCTCGCGTTCCTTTGCTTCCATAACGTCCAACAGATTAGCATCACGAAAGTGTGAAAGCCTTTTCAGGATTGCTTCTGTATTCGCTTTCTACCTTCTGACCACCACTGCACCAGCCTCGAGTTGTTGGATGGGCATAAGTCAGCCGTCAGACCCATCCTGGCGATGCAACGGAACCACACTTGCCGCGAGAAGATGCATTGCAGCAATATATGATCAATCGTGTCCTCCTCCTGATCACACATGTAGCATTGTGAGATTTGGTCCTGCAACCCATGCCTAGCTCTTCTGTCTGATGTCACCGCGAGCCACATGAAAATCTTGCACGCAAGAGGTGCCCAACACTTCCATATTGCTCCGAAGGAGTGGAATCTAGTTCCTCCCTCACACAACATCTTGTACGCCGAGGATGCAGTATATACGCCCGATGCACTCCAGACCCAGATGGGACGGTCCTCAATTTGACCATCCAGCTGGACCTCCATGAGCATCTCCCAAAGCCCGATGAACTGAGTGAGACCCTCCATGCATAGATCTCCTACAAGATCATCCAGCTGGCCCAGATGTGATATTGTTTTCACTTGAAAAAATTGTAACCGCATGGCATGCCACAAATAATCTCTAACCTACTTTGTTTATTATCATACCTCTACGGCCACCCTCCATAGGGCTTGTTCCTCAGCCTGCATGTTTGACCTCCTGCGCAAGATTCTTGTTTGTTGACGCACTGGCGATCTGAGCTTCAATAGCTATCGAAAAACATAAATGAATTAGTTTATGCGTACCCAATATATGAGCACAATCTTTTGAATCACATCATTTGCCTTAAGCCACACTTGCCATTTTGATAATACAGTTTTTGACACATCATTGCAACCTCAATTTAAATTCAGTTGCCCTCGCATCTTATTCCAACCTGAAAGGGACTACAAGTGATTGTGTCAACCTAATTGATTCACTGCCAATCAAATTGCAGTCCAAACTACTAACTCATGATGAGCCTAATTACAGTATATTAACCGTTTAATACAACAAGCTTGAACACTAACTCATACACAACGCTGGTTGTACTGGAATTCTTCATAGCACAGCTCAAAAGAACACTGCATGGCCACACATAGGATTGAAAAAAAATGCTACTGTACTGAAATTCTTCATACCACACCTCAATTTAAATTTAGTTCCACTCACCTCTTATTCCAACCAAGAGCCCGGGGATTCATCTTCGCCGTAGATAGCTCAGAATTCGGAGGCGGGCTTTCCCTTCTTACTGCTGCCGCTTGAGCTACGCTGCACACTTGCCGTTCTCCGCTCATCATCGCTGGTCCAGACGCCCCCGCAGATCCGCCCTTCGCCGGACACATCCGTCCCCTCCGGCAGTGCTTCCACCACCATCGTTTGTCTGGTTCCATCCGCCGGCGAACCTTCCGGCACCACACTCTCTCCAACCTCCTCAATCAGAGTGGATCTGTGACAGAGGAAGAAAATAAACCTATATGCCATTGCTAATATAGTCATCATGTGGTTCGACTGTGCCCAGGTAAACCGTCGAAAATGACTATATTAGCAATGAACATAAACGCGAACCGCATATTCATCATATATGAAAAACATGTTTAACTGTACATTATGAAAAAGTTCACTATGCATTACTCATCGTGTATTGCAAAAATGTTCATCATACATTTAATAAAATGTTCACCATATATTAATAAATGTTCATTGTATTTAAAAAATGTTCATTGTGTACTTAAAACTGTTCAGCGTATATCACAAAAATGTTCAATGCGCATTTAAAAAAATTCAGTGTATATCACAAAAAAGTGCAATGTTTATTTAAAAATTGTTCATCGTATATTTAAAAAGATGTTCAATCGTTGAATTTATTTGATTTTTTAATCTACCGATGTGATTAGTTCTTCAATACTCTCGCAACACTGTAATCGATAATAATCATCAGCTCAACTGGTAAGTAAGGCTGACTTTCTATCGTTGGTTGCGAGTTCGGTTCCTTGACTAGCATCCTTTTTCTTGCTAATTTAATTGAAGCGACCAAATGGGCCGGCCCAATTCGATTCTCTCCCTGCACGAAAGCTCCTTCTGTTGTTGACGCACGCGAGCGTCAGCTAGGAGCACTCTGGTCGAATTCCCTTTTCTCTTATATATCGCAGGCCTTGCAGGCCGTAATGGGCCGGCCCATATGCTGGTCGTGACGCCCTCTGCTTTTTTCTTTTTCTTTTCCCTTTTTCATTTTTGTTTATGTTTTCCTTCTTTAAATTAGTCCGGAATTTCTAAAAAAATCAAATTTCAAAAAGTTGTGAGTACTGAAAAAAATATATAGATACATCATAAAATGTTTGTGAATTCAAAAAACCTTCAGGAAATCATAAAATGTTCGTGATTTCAAAAAACTGTACGCATATTATAAAAATATCTTGATTTCCAAAAAGACAAGAAATAAAAATGTTCACGATTTTAAAAATATGATCGTGTATTCAAAACATATTCAGGAATTTGAAAACAGTATCCATAAAATTTTGGAAAATGTTCACAAAAATTAAACCGATTCGTATGCAATGAACAAAACGAACCATCGCTTAGGTAGAGGTTTTATTAGGGTATCTATAGAGGTCGTTTTAAGATTTTATTTAGTCCCTCGCGCATCCGGTAAAAAAGGGTTTCCGTGTTCAGTATAGTGCTGAGCCCCCAAAAAATTGATAGATCTTGCTATGGGTTAGTTTCTCTAAGATTTGAAAATGACTAAATGTTTATTTTGCCTCCGTACACAGCTATTCTGGTACCATAGTTCTACTGGTTATGGAAAACAACACTACGCTAGATCAAGACGAGACACATCATGCATCAGTCTAGCTCAGGCAGGGGTCCATCAATGTAGTTTGCTCAGCAAAAATATATTATGTTGTGACGCCTTAGGAAATCAAATCGTGAGGAGACCTTCACAGTTTCAGTTTTTGAAATGACTTTAAAAGTCCCTTCTCGTCATGACATCACTCAGACATAGTTTATAAAATGACACATTGAAAATCCTTATCTCATCCTAGCTTTTGTTTCTGACTCTTTTTTTTTTATCTCTACCACATCTGCATAATCTGATTGTTTTTCGCCCGCTGTAACATACGGGCATATTTGCTATTAATATAAAGGGGCTATTGCTTCTGGTCATCCTCATGAAAATTGTTAAGACTCGATCTACCACACTGGAGACCAGCGCCTCCTCCTCCCAGACGTGCTAATGGGCCAGCCCATGTGCCGTCGGTGACAGCCCCTTTCTTCTATTTCGTTTTTTCTTTTTTCTTTTCTTATTTCTGTTTTTGTTTTCCATTCTTTAAGTTAATTCGGGACTTCTAAAGAACCAAAATTTAAAAAGTTGGGAGCTTTAAAAAATATTGAGAAATCATAAAATGTTTGAAAAATCATAAAATGTTCATGATTTCAAAAAACTGTTCACATATTATGAAAAAAGTAACAATTTCAAATAGATGTACATGAAATAAAAAATGATCATGATTTTTTAAAAATAATCCAATGTTCAAAACATTTTATGAAATTAGAAAAAAATATAAAGATGAAATTTTAGAAAATGTTCCCCAAAATTATAACTGGCCCGTAAATAATGACCAAAACGAACGGTCGCTTGTGTAGAAGTTTTATTAGGGGATTTGTAAAGGTCGTTTTATGATTTTATTTAGTCCCTCGCATTCAGTTTTTGTAAGTTATTTAAAAATGACTAAATGTCTATTTTGCCTCCCTACATAACTATGTTTATTCTGCTACCACATTACTACTTATGGTAAACACTGGTACGATAGGTCAAGATGAGACACATTATTCACTAGTCTAGCTCAGGCAGGGTCCATCAATGCAGCTTGTTCAGCCAAAAAATATTTCGTTGTGGCGCCTTAGAAAATCAAATCGTGATACTTCTTAATAGTTCCTTATCTTATCATGACATCAGTTAGACATAGTTTGTGAAATGATATTTTAAAAGTCCTTATCGCATCATGGCATTTGATTCAGACATTTTTTTTATATCTACTACTCCCGCATAATTTGATAGTTTTTCTCCGTTGCAACGGGCGGGCATATTTGCTAGTTTATATCTAATTCAGGTGATTCATTTTGTAGTCAGCAAGTTATTCAAAACTGGGGGGACTCGTTCATGATAAGAGAAAGGTGTGACAGCTCCCGGGTGCCTAGGCACCCTTCATGATAAATAACAGTTTTCTGGTCAGCGAACACAGAATGAAGGATTCATGATCTACTAAGAAGTTCTACCAAAGTAGTCGCCAAGTTATTCAGAAGTAAAACTGACATCAAGAAGTTAGTCAGAATTGTCTAAAACTGGTAGACTTAACAAGAGATCGAACATACAGAACACTTCTGACATAGTAACAGTGTAGCATGTATATTGACTAAATTTTCAACAGAATCAACAGGTTGTTATACTTGGAAAAAATACCTAGAAACAGAGAAAAGGTTCACGAATTTGACATCCGCCAGGAAAACCCACTAGTTATACCTGCTCGAGTATAACCTATGGGACAAAAAACCTGGCGCATCAATCAATCCACCCTACCAATCAAATTTGTACATTAAGGCAGTACAGCACAAAGCAACAAAGAAAAGAAGATTACAGCGGCTGAGAGGTATTAGCCGCACTAGCTAGCACCACTCCCTTCATCAATCCCTCGTGGGCATGCACCAGGCCGAATTTGAGCTACATGTGAAAAACAATGATCAGAGAGTGTACAGAGTAGTAGAAAAAACTAATGAGACTACATGCTGCAACGATAATCAACAATTTGTCAAATCAAGTTAGTCACGAGGGAGAGTTTGAGATAATTTCCATGTTCTTTCAGTCCTTCAAACTATTTGGAACTATTGCCGTAGGTGTGACATTCAGAGAAAAAAGACTTGGTATACATGTTTAATCCTACACAAGAAGGGTGCAACAAATTATGAGGCACTCGAACGAAAAGACTTGGTGTAAGCACACATACCTTGTTTTCACAGGCTGCTCTCACTTCTTGGAAGCTGCCTCTTCTCACAGGCTACACAAGAAGCTGCCTCTTTTCACAGGCAGCTTTATCCCCTTCAATTTTCTACAGGCCTGAATCCACACATTTGGTATTTCTGAAATGTCATCTGCTCCTCCAGCGGTCACAAGCTGTGGACAATCCCGAAGCTGTAATTCCTCAAGTGACGAGAGAGTAGTGCTCCAAAGGTGGCCTGGGATGGATATCCTATACCAACACTTCAGTAATCTTAGTGAAACAAGGGACTGGAGGTTTTCTAGGCCGCTGGGGATAAATGAAGAGATATCCCCACATTCTTCTAGGTGGAGACTTTGGAGGGACGATGGTAACACAAATCCCCCCCAGTTGACGTTACGGCACCGAGAAACTTTCAAGTTCTTCAGAGAAGAGAAACCCCCAAACCTTCTACGGTGCACGGCCATGGTCGACAACTCGTCACAGTTCTCAATTGTAATACTCTTAATGGCAGGTAGATATTCTTCTTCTAGGAGACCATCAATGGTTGAAAGTTCCCGACAGTCACTGATGGTTAGGGAATTGAGGTTGGTGAAGACATGTCCAGGTTGTCCAATAGATTTAAGAGATCGACATTCTGAAATGCACAGTTCCTGTAGAGCTGGAAGATTCCACATTTGTAGTTGGATGGACGTGAGACGGTTTGATGACAGGAAAAAGTTGGTGAGAGAGCAGCATTGGATATTGGCTGCACCGAGATTCCCGCAATCATCATCGCAGGGCACAATCTGGGCGCAGGCTAGCCTGAGCTCCTTGAGAGAACGCGCAGCCAAACTCTGGGAGTTTATTTTTCCACATGCCATCACCTCGAATATTTCAATGCAACGAAATTCCCCGAATCTTTCTGTGGGTACTGATATTAGGTTCTCGCAAAACATTATGTCAATTTTCTTGATGACCGGTAGATAAGTCGGATCTAGAAGTTGTTCGAGACTTGATAAACTGTCGCACCCACTAATTATTAGCTCTGTCAGAGACGAGAAACCCATGCTGCTACTGTTGATGTCGATTGGCACTGTAGGTATCTCGAGTCCACCACACCAAGAAAATGACGCAGATGTTAAGCCTGGCAGGCATTGTGGCTCAAACCAGCTCGGAAGAGAAACACCTGGGTAATAGTAAAGGACTAGAGACTTGACACCAGCAGGAGGTTGTAGATGTCGAAGGACTTCTATCCCGTTTTCATTATCCCCAGATTGCCTCCCCAGGTAACCTCCCCAGTCCAGTGTCAGCTTGTCAAGATATCCCTTATTCTGTAGTTCTGCTTCTGCTAAATGATTCATGTTCTTTAGCCAGCGAATATTACTTATCACCAAATGTCCACGAAGTTGCTTCATGTTCTTTATGAGCTGAAACTCATGGTTATTATAGTTTACATCAAGATTTACTCCATAATTTTCTATGGATCTTTCTATATTCGGGCCATATTTGAATCCCTGCGATTCCAATCTCCATAGGTTGACCAACCTACCGAAGTCACTTGGCAAGATTTCAAGCTTGCATTTCTTGATACATAAAACCTGTAAATTATGGAGCATGCAGATTGTTCCAGGAAGACTTGTCACTGAACAAGCTCTGGATATCTTAAGGTACTGAAGATGCTTCAATTTGCCAATGCTAGCTGGTAACTCATTCAAAGACGCAAAAACAATGACACGCAAACGCAGAAGTTCACTGCACCAATCTTCCAACAAACTAGCTGGAGTTTTTTTATTTGCTAAAGGCTTGTCGCAAAGAAGGGTACGAAGCTTTTTGTGCCGGCATAGGATTGACAAGTCAAAATTGTCGATGTCCTTGCTAGATAGTACTGACAGATGGCGGACATTTGGAGGAATTCTTATAAAGTCACCAATCCTTCTTCTTCACAATGAAACAATCATCCTCTGAAACTTTCTGTGCCATATCATGCAACAAGTCATGGATTACGTATTTACCTTGAACCTTTTGAAAGAACAATATGGATTTTACATCCTCTTAATTAGCTTTTTGCTGCTCTTGCCACAAACAAATGAAGACGTTTTATTAGATATATAGGTGCTAGTGCTATGCACCTCAGCAAGTAGGTCAATATGAGATTTTCAATCCTGACATAACAATACCTAGCTTCTGAGTCAGAGCGCATGTAAGAACAACAAGGTATATAAACATGTTCATTCTTTTTTTAAATCATAAGCAATTCTTTGTGAAAGTTATGCATATATACAACGTTTCCGCTTATCTGAAACGATTTCCGTGTTATTAGATTATGGGGACATGAAGGCTCGTCCTAGCCGCCAGCCGGAGATATAGGGTACTATGGCGAGCAATTTACAGAACAAAAGTCCACTCACAAGGGAGTTTCGACTCGAGTTCTTACAAAGTATTACGAATGATTTTTCTGACGACCGCATAATTGGCAAGGGTGGGTTTGGAGTAGTTTACAAGGTGCGATTTTTAATTACTTTTTGTATTTTCTTACCTGATCTGCTACTGCAAACTTCAAGTACCCATGTGCCATATGATGAAGAAATACTTAACAGGGAGTATTGAACAATGGGGAAGAGATTGCCCTGAAGAAGCTTAATCACACAGGGCTTGACGACAAGGAATTTACAAATGAGTTCAATAACATTATTAGGGCTCATCATCAAAACATTGTACAGTTTGTTGGCTATTGCTACCATCCAGGTACTAGCTGGAAAGTGCACGATGGACAATATATCTTTGCTCATGAGCCAATAAGTATTCTTTGCTTTGAATATTTGCACGGTGGAAACCTTGAGAGTCTCCTTTCTGGTACGACTGTGCCCTAATGAGACTATCTTATTTTGCATGAAATGAAGCATTATAGAAATTTACGACCTCTTTCAATCTCTCAGTTGACATCTTTGAATACATTACTGTTTATTTCTACAGATGAGCAGCCATGCAGACCTGATTGGCAGACATGTTACAAAATAATTAAGGGAGTCAGTCAGGGTTTGAATTATCTTCATAATGCACATGCAGAATCTATTTATCATCTAGACTTAAAGCCGGCCAATGTATTGCTGGACAACAACATGATTCCGAAAATTGGAGATTTTGGTATTTCAAGAATCTTCTCATTAAACAAAACCATTACCACTGCAACACGAATGATGGGGACACTGTGAGTTGGTACCTTATGATAAGTTTGCAATTTTAATATAACTTTGTAGCAAATTAATTGGATATGATACCATGCAGGGGATTCATGCCACCAGAATATATCAACAAACAAGAAATCTCAGCAAAATATGACGTGTTCAGTTTGGGTGCCGTAATCATACAAATAATGGCTGGACGCCAAAGGTACCACGATTGTGGAAGTGTTTCAAATGAGAAAATCATTGAGCTTGTAAGAAAAAAAAAGAGTTTCTGAATCATGAATACTCGTCTATCTTAAATTTATGTTTGGTCTTATTCTTGCTCAATACATGTATGCAGTATCTCAACATTTTGTTTTGACATTGCAGGTATGTGAGAAATGGCGAAAGCTACATCCAACAATGTCGTCATACACATGGCTAGAAATCCAGACATGCATAGGAATAGCATTAAGATGTTTGGAGGATGACCAAGATAAGCGACCGACTATAAAAGAGATTGTCGGTGAACTTAATAGGATTGGTATTGAAACGTTGTCACTTTCGAACGAGGTATTGAAAGATTTGTGATACTTATACTCTAGCTATTGATACCTTTGTTAATGAAACAGTAGGAGCTACAATACTGGAAAACATTTTTTTCCTCAGGATATGACAAACGTACTCCCTCCCTCCTGGTATATGAGATCTGAACGTGTTTTTTATAGGAATACACATGAGCATAAAAAAACCGAAAGAGAGAGAGAGAGAGAGAGAGAGCAATTAGATAGTACTCTGTAGTTTAAAAAAAATTGAGTTCATTACGCCATAGTTGGATCTATAACAATATCTCAGCACAACATTTTCCTAGATGAATAAATCATGAATATTTATCCCGGACAACAAAATATACTATATCAACTAATCCCTTCGTTTCATAATATAAGATCTTATTACATCCAATATATAAGTATAAAATAATATCTTATATTATTGTACGGATGGAGTACTATATGTACCCTAAATGCGAATGAATTATTCCGCCAGTTTGCCACCTAAATATTTTGTGATTGGTGAGCTAACAGTTGCAGCAATCTTCAACCACTCACACTGATGATTCAATTTAGAATGTTTACGTAACTTTAAGATATCGTTCAAGTATAAGCTAACAAAATTTAGAATAGTACTGCATAGGAGAAACGTCTACTTACATGGACTAAACCTCTACAATTTTTTGTTTACAGGCTACAAACTTACAAAGTAGGGAGGCCTTGGCCTATAACCACCACAACAACTCAGGTAAGCATCTCCAACAATTCCAGGTTTTTTCTTGTGTTGCCTATTTAGAAAAGTTTGCAAATTTGAATATGGAACAATGGTGGCGATTTGAAATAATCTTATCAGCCATCACTACAACACGGTCAAGGTGTCATGGCACTTTAATGCACATAGCTAAAGAGCTAAGGGCGTCTTCAAAAGAAATACCCAAACGGATGCCCCATTTATCCATGGACACGCTCGGATGTGTCCACGGACATCCGGCGGGCATCCGGCCACCTAATGTCATTACTCATATCTCCCCTATTTTAAACACATAAAATGTGAAATTCAGACTGTCTCCCAGAGCTACCGATCGAACTCGGTCTCTGGCGGTTGCGAAAACTTCGGCTCCTGCTTGAGGTCGGGCCAGTTGACTTTGTGTTGGACGATGGGACAGGCAACACGTGGCGGCAAGGCGATGTGGACAGGCAAGCCAATGAAAATAAGATGTCTCAGCGGCAGCACGGATGAGATTACGAACTCCCTCCAGATCCTTCATATGACATGACAGTGACATGTTGGTCGTAGCCGCCGAGCGCCACAATGCTTGCGCTCCTCTGTGATTTCTTTCTTGTCCTTCAAGCGGATAGGGTTTTGATGAGAGTGAAGTGCAGCGACGAGGTGGGGAGAGTTAAAATGGGTGGGAGGACCGGGATGTCCGACCAACCTGGAGGACAGTCCGCACTCCACTACCCCGCCCCTCGGTTTGAGACCAGGATTTCAGACTATTTAGGTCAAATGAGTGTCCATGTTAGAGTATCTACACCCAGGCATTCTCCCTTAAATGTCTTGGTGCCAGCCCAGACCCAAAAACGCCACCGAACCGGGCGCCCCAAACCCAGTCCATACTCCTGAGTTGTCTGGCAACCCTCATATCCATACATACGTGGGGCAAATATGGGGCCGCCCGGACGCTCTAAAACATGTCTACCACGTAGGACTATCGGGTGGGACCCATGCAGAAAACCATCAGGCTGTCGGCAGGTCACATGTGACAGTGCTTTCATGGCGTAGCTTCGATGCATCACCCGAGGGGCCAAGAACGCGGCTATTTAAAGCAGGACAGTGAGGGAAAATTGTAGCTGCCCAATTTCCCTCCTTTACCACTTGTACATCCAACCATCCCTTCCCCCCCTTGTATGTCCAGCCATCCCTTCCCCCTCTGCTTCCCCTTTCGCTCTGACCTCACCGTCCGCCATGGTCCATCACAAGATCATCTATTACAAAAATGTTCTCATCCGAGTGTCAAGTAGAGATTGTGCAGAAGATGCACACCATCGAGGCACATCTCGTTGATCTCCCTGCGATGGAGGAGGTTCCAGAAGAGGATGAGGGCAAGGCAGAGGAGGAGATGCCGACGGAGGAGGAGGAATAGGCGGGCATGGAGGTTGAGCCCAGCGGATTTGGAATGGAGGATGCGCATGAGCAGCTCCACATCGCCCAGGCCATGGAGGCAGATCACCTCGTGACGGAAGTATGGGTTGAGGCCGAGCATGTAGACGATGTCTCCTTCATAGTTCTCACTGCTAGTCCCAGCTTTGTGGCAAAAAACCAAGCCATCCTAGAGTCGATATGTCCATTGGGAGGTTATGATGATCCTACACCTTATGCACCTCGCCGACATGTGACGTGAGCAGACCTTGGCAGACAACGATGAGGAGGAGGAGGCATTGGAGCTAGCCCCACGACGAATGACCACGAGGCCAATGGCTTTGACCTGGGGGTCATCGACATCTAGCTGAAGATGAGTAGCACAAAAGAATTCTAGTATGCGAATATGGAACGCGTAGTCATGGCAGTAGAAAGAGAGATGGCGATGCCCGACCCCCATCTCCTCTAGGCAGAATTCTCAAACGTCTCCTCACAGTTCCCTTGAACGGTTTGTCAAAGCGTAACAGGTGCAATGCCTCCAAGGTATCCGCATGCAAGGAGGAACATCGGGCGGTGGACTACTAAATTCGATCACATGACATGGCCATGGGAATGGTGCGACTGTCGAACCCCTTCGAGATGGGCTTAACACTTGATGCCCATTAGGAAATTGTTCCCAATTCCACTCAGATCCAATCCGAATGGGTTCCTGCACCTTAAGTGCATGACCCTATAGGTTCATGTACACATGGACACAACCCGAGCCGATAGCTGGTAAAGCCTCCTATAAGAATGTGCCAACTCCCCTGTATGCACAAAGTCATATTGATGAACCTCGATAATGTGCCACATGCAACATTCCTTTTTTTCATGATATATATTGTCAAACTCAAGGCAAGTACTTGTCACCCTTGCTCAGCCTCCCTTCCTAAAACTGTGATACAGATTCCCAAACAAGGGTTAGCACATAACCAGAGTCGCATGATCATGATTTCTGAATCTCATTGCTCGAGAGGGACCAAAGAAGATCTCTTTAAATCAAACGAGAAAAATCCTATTTTGTCCGACCAAGTCTCATCACAGTTTCATGACTAACCCAAAAGCCACCTTTGTAACTATTATGTTACAGTGTAGCATTTTATAGATCCTAAGTAAGCCAATTCATATCCCAAGTACATGTGAAGACATCAAGTCTAGGACATGGCATATACATTGTACTCGAGAATAGCATATGACTGTATCTTGCTGCATATCAAACTGGGTCTATCTAACTTAGTGAGCTCATCCTCGAGTCCATATTATCACGTTAGATCTCTATGCCTTTAACTTGCAAAAATAGTCATCAACTGAATCATACGCTAGTCAAGGGATATATGTCCGCATAACCTTATGGATTAGGGACCATTAGAACAATCATCATGCAATATATAGTATCACAAACAAGTCACATTTATACATATCATTCTTGATGTTCAAGGACAATACAAATGATTGATGAATACATAGGGAAATAACATCATCATATGATTGCATCTCGAGCATACTTCCAATAGGCAATAGGATGTCGAAGGAGCGCCCAACCTCTTCCGTCTAACCAGGTGACCACCTCTGTCGTCTTCAAGAGAGAGGGACACGGAGAAGAGGCTGGTTGGCATGGCGGTCGTTCTGTGTTAGTCGTGAGAGAGACCCACCTCCACCAATTATTTGTTGTTGCCTTATATTCATAATTGGGTGGCAGGCTCTCAATCTTCCACCCACCTCTCTCTCTCTCTCTCTCTCTCTCTCTCTCTCTCTCTCTCTCTCTCTCTCTCTCTCTCTCTCTCTCTCTCTCATGTTCGACAATCGCTTCACCGATCGCAAGCTCCCTACCTCTTGGCACCACCACGCGCCACCCCGCACCTCCCATGGTGGACTGACATCATTTCATTCCTACCATCGCCTCACACACCCTGATGTGAAAAGCTATAGACCAAGCCCTACCTCACGCCAAGGTTGACACAATGATGCACACCATTTCACCTTCGACCAAAGTTCCCCCACTACATAGCTCATCGGACCCCTGTTCCGCCTCTTGCCCCATATGCCCCAAGCATCCTTTCATCACCGCCTTGTGCCACATCTAACATGATCTTGATTGAATCCATCGGTGGTGGCGCTCTCCTTTCCCAGCTTCTGCAAGCCGTAACGACACATGACTCCGGCACTATTGCCTTGCCTTGATTTATTGTAAGGTCAAAGATAGGGGTCTACTCTATATTTGAGTTTGGTCTACAAGATTTTCTTAGCTATTGGTGCTTATACTTGAGCCCAAGATGTCTTAGCCCTTGGTTTTGATCAATGTTGCACAATTCTTCTTTTTCAGTTGATGTTGCACACTTCTTATTTTTGAGTTGATGTTGAACACTTCTTGATGATGCCTTGTTCCTGGATATATGGAAAATAAGTTTGCTTGTGGATCAACGTGTCAGAAAAGGAAAATATTTCTAGTACTAACACAATGCAATCCTTGTATGTGTATAGAGCATTGTTCTAATATCCAAATTAATGAATTGTGGAGGTACACAATTTAAAATTCAGTGGCTTGTGTTACAATATTAAAAGATCCCAGCCACACGCAAAACCTTAGAAATATATAATTATGTTTCCAAACTCTGAGTACTACAGGTGCATTTCCGCTGATATCAATTTCTCAATTAAAATGCATAAGTGCGAGCAACATTTTCATGTTTGGGTTTTTGACAATTTGTAATATTTGAAATGCTTGCAAAGACAAGAGCATCTATTTTAAATTATTACACCATCATGTTGCAGTATCATAGAGATATATTATTTTTCTTTATGCAAAATGTTGTGATATATAAATTTTATTTTATGACCTCCTCAGCTTCGATCAGGGTACATGAAAACAACAATTGGTTCACGGCCCCTGCCGAGCCCATGGATTGTGAACATGAGTCCATCATGAGGTTAATACACAATGTCTGCCCCCTTTTCGTTTACAAGAAGATGTGTGTTCTACTTACTCTAAACTTGTCAATTGAATGTTTCAGGAACCCCAAGATCCATGCTATTGGAGGGCGTGAAGATGTGACCAGGGCCGATAATGGCCATGGCTTCTGGGACCCGAATATCAGGTTGATCCTTTGTGAAACATGTATGCAATTGGAGATTTCACGAATAATAACATTTTCATTTTAGAAAGCACATGGAACTACTCAGGTTTGCTACATAAATAGTATGATTAATATTTCAGTGCAGAATAGTTTCACGGTGAATTTTTTTAAATCGGGATATTTCACCATTTTGTACAAAACGCGATGGTCAAACTTGTGTATTGAAGATGGTGAAATGTAAAAAAGGTTTATTATAAAACCAAGAAAGAGTGTTAATGTGTAGCTTAAGCATATGCTAGGGTTCAAGAGAAGTATTGTAGTAGGTTTTTGAATTCTGTCTATTGGTGTGGCATATTGAAAGTAAATCACTGTATTGCAACATAATAACTTACAAAACATGGTCTTAGTCATATTGTTCCTCCGGAAGAACCCACCTACCACCCCTCCCACGCGTGCACCCATATGCGATGGGAGGGCAACCCTAGGCACCGCCCAGACCCCTCCACCTCCCTCGCAACCCATATAGCATGCAGTTGGGCGAAGCCTGTTTGAAGGTGGCAGCGGTGTGGTTCCCTTATCTCCTCGCATGGCAGTCTCAGCACGGGACAATGTTGTGTTGGACGAGATGTCGCACTAGCGGAAAATGCTGCTTCTTGGTAGTACACCGGAGTTGAGATACGCCGGCAACGTGCTGGCGATGCGACGGGCAACATGGAGGCGGAGCGTTCTTGGCTGGACAATGAAGGCGGATGCGGCAGGTGGCATGAAGGCGGTGTGTGCTCTGCATGATAGTGATCATAGGTGTGGCATGCAGTGTTCATCCATATCTTGCTGGATAGGCAGTTTGGGCAGAGGCTTCTGTCATGCCTTCCGGTTGTGGTGGCCGACAGTAGTGGTCATCTGTCTTGGCTCGGTTGCAGCGGCTTCATCGTCAATGGCGTGTAGGCGGATGGGGCTCTCTTCTCTGTCGGTGCGTTGGAGTTCGGAAGAAGGTGTGATGGTGGTCCATAGTGGGTTATGGTGGAGATGACAGATAGTGTGGGCCATCGGGGATGGCTGTGGTTGGTGCTATGGAGGCTACCTGGCGGTACCAAAAACTGTCAATAGTCCCGATAGGGCCGCATGAACAAAAGTACTAGAGGGGACCAAACAGGAGGAGTCTAGCCAAGTTATGTCCCTCAGATCGGGATAATACACTAGTCCTGCTTTGATTGAATTGATGGTGGAATGTCTCGTATGAGGGAGTTACATTGTGATGGTAAAATTGCTATTGAGACTAATGGTTCCGTGGGAGCATGCCTCTAGCTATCCCCTGGCCTTGTCTTGTATAGGGGTGACGAGGCCCATGGTTAGAGGTTTGCTAACCACCATATAGTGTAGATTGGATCAAAATATACATGACTTGTCTGCCAAGTTACTTCTCTTCTGGAACGTAAGTCTACTCTGGGCAAGGGATCGAGGCCACGCTTCGGCCTATCGGGCCCTAAGGACGGCCCACCCTTCGGCTTCCCGACATACAGGCCACCCATCGAACATGTGTACCCTCAGTAGCCTCCAAACCGTTCCTGGAGTTCTGGAACCATCCCCTATGGGTCTTCGTACAGGGCCAAATTCTGACGGGCTCCTCTCGTGTTAAAGTAGCATCTTGATCCAACTTCTTCTTTCCCAGCTCTAATCCTTTTGGCTCCGCATATACTCGAGAGAACCCATGGACCACCTCAATCCTCCTTGGAGAAAGCCTAATTGATTTCCAGGCCTTGAAGCCCCAAGCCCCATCATTCCTTCGGTCGTATTTATGTAGGTTGCCAAATAGTTTTGCGCGAGAGCCCAGGGTGATGTCAACCATTAATCATCCTACTCCAGTTAATGGTTCCGAAACTTGATGTGGGAACTGAGGTAGTGCCGGTCCCACAGAGGGTCTTGTTCCACTTCTACCATTGTGCCTCGTTCCTCGTGCCTAGATAAAATGCGGCTGATGGATGTGAAATAGTTTTGACCCTTTTTTACTACGTGGAGCTGCCTCCTCATCTTGTAAAGAGAGAGAGAGAGGGGCAATAAGATATTGATACACGTCTCGTTCCCCCCTTATTCCTCCTCATGCTCGCCATTGGACTGTTGCGAGATATCGAGTTCCATTGTCTTATGTTTCCTTGCAACCTAAGATCATTGCGATGGAGGGGGCAGCTTGGCCTCCAACAGAGAAAGATGTGGTCATGCCATCGGCGACAATGCCCTGGGGGTGCTCCCGTGAAATCAAGGGAGTGCCTACCACAATTAGGAGAAAAGGGAGATGGTCGGTATCTCCATGACGTGACGCCATCTCCAAGATCTGGTGACTTAGGGCTTCCTTCTGCCACAAACCAAGCTCTTCTGGCTATCGGCACAAAAGGAGAACCCTATTTGCACCTGATGACTGCGATCACCTTATCACCATGTTGTTTCTCTGTCACGATCAGTCTATGCCTATGCATACATTCATAAACGGGATCCTTCGATAGAACGGTTACTGACTTTATCACCTTAGACCAACGAAGTTATCCACATAGCAAACCTCATCACATTATGCGAGTGCGTCCTAGGGACCTAACCACATTCTAGGCTCTAGTGCTCTTTCTCCTGTGTGAATCTATGGGGAGATGACAAGATGGCTTATGGTTGCGCGGGAGCTAACATTTACTTGATGTCAGACTCCGGCTATTTCATGCTCCCGCTAAAACACCTCCGGTGTGGCAGAATGCCTCGTATGATGCCCCAGACTTCTCCGTGTATTATGGAAACCATGGGATTCCAGAGTTTTCCAATACTCCACCGAAGGAATGAGACTCCTAGAAACTATAAATCCGACCTACATAGGAGGTTGGATTACTGGTTGAGGGGTCGCGGCGCCTGAAGGGTATCATACTTACGGGGAAGCAGATTATGTCGTTGGAAGGTAACATCCAGCCTTTAGCCGAGAGGAAGCATGCCATGTATGAATATGCGGAGCCCAACAGTTCCTGCCGTCTGTAGTGGGATGAAATCGCTCTGCTAGGACTGAAGTCATGAATGCACTTTGTGACTCATGTTACCTTGACGGAAATTTCTCGCAATGTGGTCGTACAACCTTTTCGTCATGGCTATCTCCCAAAAATGTGAGTCTCCATTATGCTCTATCCCCATTTTTGCCTCATCATCCTTCTGAGCCCACGCTTATTCTGGTATTTTTGCAGGGCTTTAGTTCCTTTCCGTTTCTATTTCCGTTGCCCATACAAGTGTTGTTGGTAGTGATGTGACACTTTATATATAGGAAGAACGATGCCCAGGCGATCCATCACTAGTAGGGCCAGCACATTCGTTGTTGAGCCAATGCTGAAGAAACAACGTAACCCAAACTCTTATGGCGTTGGAGATCGCACTCAAGTTTTTCACTCGGGACACTTGAAGAAGCCTCATCCCTAAGCTAAGGTAGGAATCGTGGATCCATCCGAGCCGGGAATTGGCACAACAATGCTAAGTTTTGCACCCTGGCCCGAGGTAGTTATTCCTTTGCAGTAACCAAAAATGGTTGCCTGGAAGCCGCTGAATGAGAGCGGGTAAGTGCTAGCCATAGGCTGCCTTGCAAGTGCTTGCTTTGGTGTTGCTGTTTGCTATCCTCGATGTTCTGCCGTAGGTATTGGAAGTCACCCGGGAAGAAGCTGGCGGGCCACAAGTGCCAATTACCTACTCCTTTTAAAAGCGAGGCGACATGCAGTGGAGCGTTCGGGCTCGATGTGATGGACGAGACTTGCCTGCTCCCCCGGCGTGTGCCCATCTGTGCTCCCGCGTACGTGGCTTGTTTTGATTGAAACAAAATAAGGCCCGGCCCCACCCCCTTAAAATCAGGGGGGGAGATGATTAGATTAGAAAAAGAAAAGAAAAAAAGACAACCGTATGATGAAGTGGGAGCACGGATGGGAGCATGGGAAAGGGAGCAAGCAAGCCGGATCCCGATGTGATGGCCTCATCATTTCAGCTAGCCAACATCGTAGGTCAAGGCGAGGCCATATATGTGGAGTGTTTAGGGTATGCGACACCATTTGACCACGCGGAGCTTGCTGGGTCAACGGCACCTGATGGGGCCTCTTTGGAGAAATAGTTTATGTCTGGCTTGTAGCCTAGACCGTGTTCTCGAGTGCCCCTTGCCGTTATGGAGGTACACGAGCCAAAGTTTTAGCTCCGGCTGCGATGCTTGCTACAAAATTTACCAAACCGGAGCCAGTAAGCGTAGCTATGTCGCGCACCCACTTTTTCATTGGAGCACCAGGGCGTCGAAGATCTAAACATGTTTCCCCAGGTCATGCTACTAGAGTCGATCAAGGAGGTCGTGGCTGCTAGCCAAACATATTCAATGTCAGGGCCACATCTGAAGGACAATGAGGCCAGTCATGTATGTCAGAAGAAACAAAGGCGGCTGTATCAGAATATTGAGCCCATGCTCAAGCGCTATGAATGTCCCTTTGCAAATTTGGAGACCGATGCGACCTCTATCGTGAGAAGACATGCCAATTTGTCTTAGGGCTTTTGGTTTACTTTCAATTTTGGTTTGGGGCAGCCATTCCTTTGCATTTTGGTTTACTTTCAATTTTTCTTCTTTTATTCCTACTAGCCCCTGGGGCTTGGGTCATTCTCATGGCTAGGTTGAGAACCGAGGCTTGCCTTTTGTTACTTCAGGTTTTGCGTGATAGCCCCTAGGCCTGCAGGTGACCATTGATGGTACACTATACCAGGGTGGCCCTTTTCTGGGAAGCCCGTCAATGCACCGTCCTCCAGTCCCAGGTAGCATGGCTTTAGGCTGGGCCCTTGATCGATAGGAAGCCTGACTTTTAGAGGACTACCATCTTGGCTCACAAGCCAATGATCTCTTAGTTGTTTCGGTACCAAGGTCGGTTAGGAAATTTGTAAACCCTAGCTCGTCCCCGTTTTTAAGTTGAGGGGGCAAACCGAAGATCATCTGACTCATCTTAAAGACCTCACTAGCAAAGTAGAAATATCCAAATCAGTGACCCCCTCACACGAGGAATTTGTGCTATTAATCAAAAACAAAACATGAGTAGGGTGCTACCTCAAACCATGAGGGGTTCAACCTAGGTAAAATCCTCATGTGTGTTACCATCTGATACATCCGGCACGCTCTCGACCCTACCAAAGACACTGTCGTCTTTTCGTACTGTCAGTTGGCTTGCCGGGCATGGGCAGAGCTAGCAGGAAATCAAACCCAAGTCGGATCTCCAATCATGCCCGGTAGCATAATACCAGGACAGAGCTTCTACATCGGCTTCACCTTTTTTGCAAATGAGGCTGGGTGGCTCTACATCAACCTGTCGCCCTCCCCCGTTCGAACCCTTCTCTTCGCATGATTGAGTTCGTCATTGACCGCTACTGCAATCTATTACTCCATGTGCCACAACTTCCCTGGGAAATAGACGTGACTTCCGAACAGGATTTGGAGTATGCTCTCGTAGCCCTAGCACCGAAACCCAGCTTTGGGCACGACAATCGACCATATACGACCCCGTGATTAAAGACGACACCCCAATCTCTGGATTGGGATGCTGCACAACGACTATAGAAACCCACCAGCCTGTCTAGGCATCCAATCTGGCCGCCATGATGTGCACCAATCGCCCACTCATTGACGTTCGTGAGCAGGAGGATTGCATCTGGTATGACTATTTCTGGGACAATGGAGATATCTCTATAAGACTCGTCTCACTCCCAGAAACAGAAATCAGCGGAGATAACTTTGCAAGGCTCATCTCAGTCCCAGAAACTGAAGACGACGACCCACCAGAGGCCATCATGCTGGAGTGGGTCATCATGATGGCCCTAGGCACAACTCTGGAGTTAACACGGGCAACAATTGGTCTTCCGCCTCTAGCTAGTGGGGTTTCCTTCACGGTCATGCTACCACCGGCCACCACCCCTTTGATCACCGCCCCTCCAATCATATCTCCGTTAGTACCTCTGGCTTCAAAAACATTTGTTAGAAGCAATCTTAGCTTCACGCTCCAAGGACAGGACCTCTGGGCTTCTCATGACCCCTGGAGCCGGCCCATCGGGATTTGCTGCACTAATGATGACCCCAACAATCATATGGTATGAATACCTATGGCTCCTAAGCACACCCGGCCCCTAGCTGGGGATGATCCTACTGCCATAGCCATGGAGGCCATTAGGCAAGACATAGTTTGTACTCATCTGCAGCCGCAAAAGTATAAGGACGAGGCTGCAATAGAACATGCCTATTGGTCAGAGAAGATGACCAACAAGCACCACAGGCGAGCTCACCGCCAGCCCTGCTTAACCACCAACGCCCTTGCAACTCCGAGAGCGAGATGGTCAACGACATCGACAACATCAACGAGCCTGATTTCATACAAACTCCGGCCTAAAATCTGGAGGCAGTCGTAACACTCACTGAGTGGCTCCAAGATATCCTGGGCGTCCAAGGCGCAAACATCATCGCTTCTTTGCAAACCTTTCTCCGAATGCCATTGTGCTCCAGGAAAACGTGAGCAATTCAATACTCCATCTCGGCAACAACGATGGCACCACCCCCGACAGCACAATCGCCAGGGCTCCCAACCCAGAGTGATGGCACCACCAGACGATTAGCCTAGAAAATTGCGTGAACATATCTCACAGGCCGATAACCAGCACTTTTGCCCCGGCCTCCACCTATGCACGAGCATTTGGGGCACCAAGCCGACCGCTGTGATCGCATCCGAGCTCGGAAGAAGGAACGGTTTGTATATAACTACGAGCCAACAGCGACCTCGACACCCCTCACCGCCAGCAATGAGCCACCATGCTTCTCCTATGAAGTAATAACCCATCCCTTTCGATAGCCCTTCATCGTATGCGGTGTTGATGAATACGCCAGAGATTCGAAGCCAAATCATTTGCTTAGCGATTATCTCACAGCAGTGGACGTGGCGGGTGGCGATATCGACAACACCCTTGATACCCATAGCCTTATGGGGTCGACACAAATGTTGTTGAAAGAGCTTCCAGTGCCCCAGAAGCACATATGACCTCCATAACTACATCCGGGCCAGCAAGAGCTAGTCCGCGATTTCATTGCTCGCTGGCTCAAAACTGTAACACATTGACGACGACCAGTTAGGGTTGAGGAAGAATGGGGAGGAGACGAACACGTCGGATCAGGGACTCGTGAGGGATGGCCGATTCGGCCTCTTCTTCTTTTCCTTATTATTATTAGGAGAGGGGAAATTACGTCCAACTACAAAAAAATGTCAAATAAGCAGGAAACAAAGTTTAAACAGTGTTAGACAAGGAATTTCTCTAAACTATACATATGGAAACTATGGTTCAAAGGGTAGTCACACAACTAATACTTTACTCTGGAAAAGAAATGTGGTGTATATAATCACATCACAGCTAGCTTATTGTATTTATACCTTTATTAACAGCCTCTGACCACAAAATATGTTTGCTCATTGTGTACAGTCTTGTCAACAGGGAGAAAGGAAGTGTTCATACTTCTGCCATCATCATGGATATAATGAACAACAATACTGGGGTCACTAGTGGCATCAATGAGTTTATCCGTATTTTTGAGTGGGCAAGATCTGCAATTTCCTCCGAATGGGGAGGCACTCTTGAGGAAAGGTTTCAAAATGATCTACTTCAGTTACAGAGTGGCTTGGAATTCCTGAGTGATATTGTTCCTGCAATGCATGACCTCATCGATCGAGCAGAGTGGAGAAGCCACAAGGATAGTGTGGCGATCCTCCTTCCAAAGCTCAAGGATGCAGTCTACGATGCTGAAGACCTTCTTTACGATCTCAGATGGTACAGCCATAAGGTGATAGTGGAAGGCAATGCAAACAAATTATCTATTACTGGCTTCTTTAGTAGCTTCAGCAAAGTGAATGATATCCATAAAAGGTTGGATAATATTTCCAAACACCTAGAGAAAAGGGGGTTGAGTGAACTGACACCACAGTTTGACAAAACAGTCAGGCCAGAGACTACCTCATTCTGCAATGAAACAAAATTATTTGGTCGTGATGTACTGCTACAGAAGATGATGAGATTGCTCAATGTGCCTACAAATAGTAGCGCTGGTTCAAAACGCAAGTGGAAACCTAGTGCAGATGGTGCATCAACAAGCATGCAAGTTAGTAATGAATCAAGATTACCTGATCTTCCAGTTTTACCATTAGTTGGAATCGGGGGTATTGGAAAGACCACTTTGGCCCAGCATATTTGTAGTCATCCAATAGTGAAGGATCACTTCAAAACAATAATATGGATTTGTGTTTCAGATGATTTTGATGTGAAGAGGTTAACTAAAGAGGCTATAGGATCCTGTCCAGGTAAAAAGGCAATAACTGACAACCTAAATTCTCTTCAGCATGTTCTTTCTGGCATACTGAGCAATGAGAGGTTCTTGATTGTCCTCGATGATATGTGGGATGATGCTCTGAAGGAACATGGCCTGCGCTGGAAGACCTTCTGTGCACCACTCAAAAATGTGCTGCAAGGAAGTATGATGTTGGTCACCACTAGATCACAAGAGGTAGCTCGGTTAGTGCACACTATGGAACCAATTATACTGGAAGAATTAAAGGGTGGCGTATTTTGGGATTTCTTCAAACTATGTGTGTTTGGGTCTGGTAGTTTTGATGATTATCCAGAGTTAGAGCCCATTGGTAAAGACATACTCCCTAAGTTGAAGGGCTCACCTTTAGCCGCCAAAACTCTTGGACGCATGTTACAGAGTGACCTTCATACATCACACTGGAAGAGAATACTAGACAGTGAATTGTGGGCGTTGGACCAAGAGGCAACTGATATTGTGCCAGCTCTTCGGTTGAGCTACATGTATTTACCGTTCCACCTGAAGAGATGCTTCTCATTCTGTGCTGTGTACCCCAAAGACAAGGAGTTTGAAAAGGACAGCTTAGCTGAAATTTGGGCGGCAGAAGGCTTTGTCAAACGCCAGGATGTTATTCCAATTCAAGATACTGGATGTCAATACTTCAATGAACTTTTAAATCGGTCATTCTTTCAAACGAAAAGGTGCCATGGCACCCGGGTGTCTGGACACCCTGTTATCCGGTGCGTCCAGTATTATTAAAGATTCGTGCTGGGACTAGACAACAGCAGGTCATTTACGTCTGCATGTTAATTAAACAGTTGTTTTACAGACCAGAACATTGTCTATCCTAGGCTGCAGAAGACAGAGTAGGTGTGACAGCACCGTGGTAGCCTGGCACAGAGGTCAGACCCTGCTGTGCTTGTCCATATTTTCGGACACTGTACTAGTCACAAGTGAGGCCAGGTCACTGTACTAGTGACAAGTGAGTAGTAGAGAGAGAGGAGAAAGGAGATAAGAGTTTCCAGAACATGTAAGAGAGAAGTAATGATTGCAGATAAAAGAAAAGTGAGGAGAGAGAGCAGTTTAAGAGAGATAAAGTTGAGGGGAAAACTTTTCATCACTGTTCTTTCGTGTTACTAGTAGATTTCTTAGGTTCTTTTCCTTCGGGTCTGATTTTGTGGTACTGTGTTCCTATTAAAAAAATCATGGTAAGGTGAAACTTTATGCTCATCCCTGTGCCGCTGTGCAGTCATGATCAATTTTCCTGTCCGCTATTGGAGTCACGGGCTAGATGGCTAGAAGCCCTAGATGCAGCTGTGTCAGAGGAATCTGAAATCAACAGTGCATATGCCGCTTACTGTTTGGGTTTTGCAAATCACAGGAGAGTTGCAGGCGGTGGTGCAGATCTCAAAAAGTACTGAAACTGACGTGAACGCTTCGATAGTGGGGTGTCGGGACACCCGGGACTTGAAAATCCAATCTCTCAAACTACTTCCCTGTTACTATTGGCAAAGTAATAACCTTCAAAAGAGTAATTAGTTTCATGACGTCAACAAACACAGCAAGATGAAAATCGAACTATCGAAGAAAACCGGAAAATGGAAGCAGCTAGCAGGTTCTTAGACGTAAATCGAGCAAAAGGATAGAGGAACAGAGAAACCATTACCCTTGACTAACCTGGAGAGGGTCCTTCCAAAGGCAAATATTTCCGGTTAGTACCAATGGAGAAGAGGGTGAGCAAGAGAAGGGACTACGGCGAGAAAAGAAGAGAAATTATATGGTGTTATTTCCGGTTAATGATCGAGAATCGACCAATTTTTGGTAGCCATTTCTTACAGGAGAGAAATGCAAGCTTAAAGATAAAGAAGAGGAGAATGGGAGGCCGAGAGTGCAAGAAGCATTGAGAGATGAGTACGTACGTCCTTGTCAAATAATTGGAAAATATAAAATGGAGGCACACGAAACTGACGACTAATCTTTGCATTGCCACTTGCGTTCTGGAATCTTGGACTAGGACCGCAATAATGTCGGGAGTCGGATTGTCTATCTACAATGTCTCTGAGATAGAGTCAGTAGTGGTGACCATGTTTTTTTTTCCTTCATTATAGACGCAAGCATATACGAGGCGGACAAGATCGACGATCGGCAGCCCGGCATGCCGCCGTTGCACTGAGAGGGTGTTTGGATCACCAGAGACTAGAGACTAGTAGTAGTCACCTTTAGTCAGTAAACCTCCAAACACCCCTGACTAGTGGTTGACTAAAACTAGTTTAGTCCCTAGTCACCCCACCCCCAACTTTTACTGACTAGAGACTAGTAGTAGTCACCTTTAGTCAATAAACCTCCAAACACCCCTGACTTTTACTGACTAAAATCCCCTCTCTCCTCTAATTGGTGTTGCACAAGAGACATTTAATACTGAGACATTTAATGCTGACTAGTAGTAGTCACCTTCCAAACAGGGCCTGACTAAAAACTTTTAGTCTGACTACTACTAGTCACATGACTAGAGAGTATCCAAACACCCTCTGAGCTTGCCTTGCCAACTCATGCTTGCTCCATTGGTCTTGACGTCCACACGAATCACGATGCAGCAAAGGCGTCGGAAATGTAAACCCTTCGACGGAACCTATCGATATGTATGCTTCCTGCCGGCTTGCACATTAACTGGACAAGTAGCTCACGATGTCGTCCATGAGCTTAACCTTCAGACTTCAGTCGTTGATCGAGCGCTCCTTGTCTTGTGTCCCAGCGTGCAGATGGGACGGGCATGATAATCCCCCTATATGGTTGCCCACCGCATGATGGGCTGTCACATATGACCAGGGTTTTGGTTACCGCTCGAAATTTCGAGATTTACCATGGTTACCGCATATTTCAGTCCCCCTCGGCAAATGGGCATTTCCAGCAATTTTTTTTTAATTTTTTAATTTTTTTGAATTCAAACGCCCAATGTATGGTAAAGTGTGGCAGCACCTCACAGCATGCGCGTAGACAACATTCCACTGAGCTAGTACATCTTTTATGATAAATATAAGTACAAGTGCTATCTATATCTATTTCCACCTTTAGAATATATAGTGAAATTGGAAAATAAAATGAAAACAAGTGGTGATCAAAATATCTCCAGCGAACCGATAATTGACAGCTCGCCAACTTGGTGGCAGCGAAAGAATGGACAAGAACCGATCAACATTGACTTGCAACGACGACTTGGAGATTTTTATTTGTAGAATTATTGCTATCGTTCAAGTGACTACTTGAGTACTCCATTTTACAGTCGACGAGTTTACCTTGGGATTTTACTTTTTATTTTGTTTAATAATCAAAGAGGAAAACACTAATCTTTTCTTCCATCTAAGAAATGTAAAGTCAGAAATGTGTTTTGGTGCCCGATCTCCATTGAGCACTTTTTTTTTGAAAAATTCAAAACAAATGTTTCAATGTTTTCAAATATTCTGAAAAAAATACACAATGTCATAGGGATGTATACTGCATGCTCACCATATAAAACCAACGATTTGGTGATCTTGAAAACGCATTGTTCAGCATATAAAACCAACAATTTTAACTTTTTTTGGGTTTCATGAGAAAATACATTGACAGTGAGCTATACCAAAATGAAAAATTGGTGATCTTGAAAAGCTCACCAACGCATTGTTCACCATATAAAACCAATGATTTTAACTTTTTTGTGTAGCTCGTGAAACAATGTATTTTTCTCCTGATAATTTACACACAATGTCCATTTTTTGTTTTTTTCATACATTGGAATGTGATTTTTGAATGATTCAAATAACGACAAAGCTAAAATCCTGCCGTCCTGGTTTTTGCAACAGGTCCGCACGACCCGGATGCCGCACGTTTTTAATCTAACGGATCGCAACGTTTCAGGGCGACAGATCCGAGATCGTGATCGCATGGCTATTAATTAGTTGGTGATTTGCGCGGCGGGAGCGGTGGGCGTTGACCACGTTTAGTGGGAGGTCGCCGCGATTTTCGCAGGGAGCGTTTAGTGGGAGGTCGCCGTGATTTTTGGGCGAGGTAGCCCATTTTCTCTCTTGCCGTTCTATTGTTTTAACAGTAAAAAACTGATGTTCATGACAGGATTCGAACCCATGTCAACTACGTGAGACAAAGAGGCACTGGCCACTACGCTACCACAACATTTGATGCACATCGAAACTACACGTTTCAATTGTATGCTATACAGACAACCAATGTCTTCAGATTTGATCTTGCTAAAAACAGACCGAAGCATCTACCTTAGTCAATTCTGAAATTTAAAGCTATCGTCGAGGCTTTGTACCTACATAAATGTTGATCCAAGCAAAATTGTTGAAACATACCCTCAGTAATTTTGATGTAAAACGCAGGGTAATTTAATTGACGTAGTCATAACAAACTAGTATAAATACCGCGGTTACTTTGACTCAGGAGATTTTTTTTTTTTTCTGTAATCAGGTGATGAGGAGGATTCATACGAAATAATCTTAGATCAAGGAAAAGAATGTTCAATCAATTATGAAAACAATGCTTCAGCGTGTACTTGATTTGGGAGGAATTGAGTAGATTGGGAGTGTCCACGGCCCGTCCTCTCCCGCACCAAAATTTTGAAGAGTGGCTGCACCATCTAACAACATAGCTACTATGCATAATAACTCACGTACAATCATCACGATAACTTTTGAACCCGGGATAAAAATTGTTGAAAATACATACCTGGTAACTCATGTCTCAGTAACATGATAATATACGCACAACAGAGCTGATAACTCATGTACAATCACCACGATAAGTTTTGACAGTGACCAATTTTTTTTTTTTGAAAATGCATACCCGATAACTTCCGTGTAAATAGAATGGTAGTATATGCACAACAAAGCTGATAGCTCATATACAAACACCGTGGTAACTTTTGACCCCAGTATAAAAGTTGTTCAAAAACATAGCCTGGATAACTTCTACGTAAATAGAGTGATAATATATGCACACCAAAGCTGATAACTCATGTACAAACGCCATGGTAAATTTTGACACGAGGAAAAAGTTGTTGGAAAACATACCCCCTGATAACTTATGTGCAAATAGCATGATAATATACGCACATCAGAGCTGATAATTCACATACAAATGTCGCGGTAAAAAAAATCTGACCCGGGAAAAAAGTTGTTGAAAAACATGCCCCCAATAACTTCTATGTAAATAAAATGATAGGTAACTTATGCGTAAATAGTATGGTAATATATGCATAGGAGATCTGATAACTCATGTACAAACATCAAGAAAATTTATTGACCCACGAAAAAAGTTGTTAAAACAATAAACACGGTAATTTCTATGCAAATTGCACGGTAATATACACATAACAAAGCTGATAACTTACTATAAACACCACCGTAACTTTTGACCCCGGGATAAAAGTTTATTAAAAACAATACTCAGATAACTTATGTGTAAACAGTATGGTAATATACGCACGACGGAGTTAATAACTTACTCAGCCAAGACATGGTAACTTTTCACCCCAGGAAAAAAGTGTTGACAAACACCCCTGATAACTCATGTGTAAATATCAAGGTAATATATGCCCACCAGAGCTGATAACCTACTTCGCTCTGGCGTGGTAACTGCTTTGACCAGGGGAATTATTTTGTTGAAAAACACCCCCTCCCCATTTTTCATGGTAATATATAAACAAAAGATCTATAACTTAGTTACCCTAGACGTGATAACTTTTTGACATAAAAAAATCTTTGAATAAAAACAATATGGGATCTAATTTTGAATGTCTCGTCGTAACTTTTTGTTGTTAAAATGGATTTGAATCGGACATGCTTTTGAGCTACAAAACATTTTGAATTTTCCAAATAGGGAGAATTTTGGACGACATTATTTTTTTGTGATTTAGTGTATGCATTCCTGTGCATGTGAGGAGAAAACTGTAGGAACCATTTTTGATGACTTGATAATTTTTGTGTAAATAACATGATAACTTACGTAGGAGAGGCGTGATAATTTTTGACCCAAAAAAAAAAGATCGACAGAACATATCAACATGGGATCTAGTTTTGAAGATCTCGTCAAGCTGAATTTTTTATGTGTAAACAAATTTTCAATCGGAGCTATGGTTTGAGCTACAAAACATTTTAAAGTTTGAATTTGAGAGGAATCTTTGCTGACATCATCAATTTTGTTGTTATATGCATGCATGTTTAAAAATGTACCGTAGCTGCAGCCCGCACCTCACGCAAGCATGCAATGTTGCTCCTCCCGCTTGCATGCATCTCCGTTCAAATCTATATTAGGCGCGGGTTAATCGCTTTCGTTAGTGCATGCAAATTAGGAAAGGAGAAAATTGTGCGGATCTGTTGCTTAACTTCCGACTGGGTGGTGGTTAGCACAGTCCTTCAAATAAAGGGCTCCATGGAACCCGAGCACTAAGACACCACACTCAGAAAGCATAGTTCCCTATTCACCTCCAAGATTTTCGGGCGCGCCTATATCTAGCTTGACGCGAGATGTAGGCTGCTTTGCCTGTGGGAGAGCAAGACTGGGCCGGCCCAGCTCGCAGGCGGCCACAACCTCGTTTCTTTTCCATGTTTTTTGTTTTTGATTTTTTTACTTTCATTTTTTATTTTCTTACTTTTTTACTTAAAATGTTTTGAATAATTTTTTAAATGTTTTGCATATATCTACATTTTTAGAAAAATTGTTAATATAGCATTTGAAAAATGTTAAATGTGTATATTAAAAATGTTTCTCATATACATGGAAAATCAATATATAAAAAATATACAACGTGTATGTAAAAATTTGTTCATGTATTCAAAAAATGTTGATCAAGCAATGGAATAAATGTTCATCTTGTATAAAAAATGTTAATCATATATTTCAAATGGTAAACATGTATAAAAACTTATTCCTGATACATATATACAATGTACATGAGAAAATTTAGTCATCAAATGAAAAGAAAATGAAAAAAATGTTAATCATCTATTTCAGAAATGTGAAACGCGTACAAAAAATGTTGTGGTGTACACGCAAAATGTAGAACATGTAATAAAAAAATTGAACATAAGAATATAAACTTTAAAAAATGATGATCCTATATTTAAAAAATGCTAAACATGTATTGAAAAATAGTCTTGATATATACCGAAAATATACAATGCGAGAAAACAAGTAACCATCAACCATGAAAAAAATAAGTGATGATCTAAACATCTTATTAACCCACTTCACTCTACCTATGATTGCACCATCAACTACTTATTTCACACGCCACAATAAACTTGACATCAAATGTTTCACATCAGAAGGATACAGTAGGGGCCATCCTGCTGTTATATGCAGCAATTCCTATTGGAAGGTGACCAACCTTCTTATAGAGAAGAAAGTCATCTGGAGAACGGACTTTTTTTTTACAGAAGCTTGAGCGCGCAAGGTCTGTGACAATAGATTCAGAAACTTAGCACTATATATATGGTCCAAAAATGAAGAAATAAGAAGCTCCTTTGATTTTCCTTTCTCTGCTGGCTACTCAGGGTGGACGTGGCGAGCGGGCTTATGGCCCAGCTCGCGGCCCGTTATGGACCGGACCATACGGTCCTGGCTCGCTAAATAACATGGCAGGTCCGGTCAATGAAAAGGAGACCGAAATTCGGTCGCTCCGGTCCAATAAAAGCTCGGTCCGGCTCGGAGGACCGAAGGCCCAGCCCAATTAGAGCTAATTTGGAGAGCCCAATACATATACACGGTGCGTGCGTGACCTAGCCGCCGTCCTCGTCCATGCCCATGGTGCCGCACGGGCTGCTTCCTCTCTCCCCGGCACCGCGCCCTTCCACCTCGCGCCGCCACGCCTCTACCTCGTGCCGCCGCTCCCTCACGCGGCTGCTCGCCCTCTCCCCCGTGCGGCCGCGCGGCCGTGCGACTCCCTCTCTCTGCCGTGCCTCTCCCTCGCGCCGCCGCGCCTCAGGTGTGTCTTCTCCGGCTCCGGCCACCGTGCTGCTGCTCCAACGACCTCTCCGACATTCTGGGCCCACATGGCAGTGACTGGACGTCGCCGGGACCGTGAGGACCGCCGGTCCACACCGAGCTTCACGCCTGCCGGTCCGGTCCGTGAAATCAGGACTGCTGCCCCTGCTCGGTCCGGTCCGGACCGGACCGCCGGCGGGCGGTCGAACCGACGGCTCGGACCGGGACTGGACCGTCCCGGACCGTGTCCACCCTGATTGGCTACTGGGCCTCAGTGGGCTGCTTGTAGGAAGGAAGAAATTAGAAGCATGTATATACTGTCCCTAACGTAATCGACTCCGTAAATTCTTCCATACGCGGCCGCAAAGCAAAAAACCTCAGCGGCGGCGACACGGGCGGGCTCTCTCCTCCGCCTCCGGCGATGAAGACGCGAGCGGCGATGCAAGGGCTCTCTTCCTCCCCTTCCGGCGACGAAGCGGCCAGGCGAGCCCACTGCTCCTCGGTCGCGAGTCGCCGCTTCAGGTCAGCCACTCGCCCGCCGTCATCCTCGATCGTCTGTCTCCCTCATCGAGTTAGGGTGTTACCAGGGGTAAATTGTTGAGATGGCTGCTGCCTTGTTTGCGCGCGATTATGTTGAGAAGGATTACTCTACAGCCTTGCACGCACGATGCAGGTGATGTCATTATGGATGTGTGTGGCATCAACTGTGAGGATTGGAGCTTACTGAAAATTGCAACAGTGCTGAAAATAATATGGTGGCCTGGAGAAGTTTACGGTTCTTGTGAGGTAAACTGTACGTACTATTTTGTGAATGTATCCCCAGTTGCATGATGTTGATGTCCATTTCTTGGAAACTTGCTGTCACTCATTTAAATGTCCAAATCATGCCTTTCTTTCAGATGTTTTCAGAAGATGAGGTGTTAAGGTAGGTGAATGATGCAGATATATATGAAGTTGAGATGAATAAGCATGCTTGCTTGAGAGTCTGCAAAGATATGGTGAAACTCTGAAGAGTTTTTTTGGTATAATTATTTTTCTACTTTGTGCGAGTTTTTCAGGTCAACGGAACAGAGATAAATGTGGCTTGTGAAGGATTCGGTTCCATTCTTACTACTTAAAAACATAGGTGATCCATTTATATCTAAGTCGGAGATTTATTTTTAGTCACCAAATTATCCAGAACTAGCAGGATTCGTGATAAATAGCAGTTTTCTGGTGAACCCAACACAAAATGAAGGATTCATGATCTACTAATGACTTCTAGCATTAGTGGTCACCAGTTATTCAGAACCTAAACTGACATCAGCAACTTATTTATCAGAACTAAAACAGGTACACTTAACAAGAGATCAATCATAAAAATGCACTTCTGGCCTAGTAAGCGACAGTATATCATGCACTTTCTGATTAAATTCTTAACAGAATCAACAGAGCACTGGTTATACTCGGCAACAATACCCAGAAACACAGAAAAGGTTCGCGAATTCGACATCCGCCAGGAAAACCCACTAGTTATACTCTCTCGAGTATAACCTATGGGACAAAAAACCTGGCGCATTAATCAATCCACCCTACCAATCAAGTCTGTACAAAAGCAGTACATCACAAATTAAAGCAACAATCAAAAGAAGATTACAGCGGCTCAGAGGTATTAGCCGCAGTAGCACCATCCCCTTCATCAATCACTCATGGACACCAGACGGACTTCGAGCTACATGAGAAATAAACAATTATCAGAAAGTAATAGAAAAAAAATATAAGCGAGACTACACGCTGCAACGATAATATTTTTTCTTCTCAATTTCCATGTTCTTTTAGTCCTTCGAATTATTTGGAACTACTGCTGTAGGTGCAGGACATTTAGAGACTGACAGTTTTTGTGGAAACTTAGGTACTAACGTATATACCCCACATTTTGGCGTGTTTAATAGTACAGAAGAAGCTGCAACAAATTATGAGAATGCACTCGGCAGAAGACTTGGTTTAAACACACGTACCTGGTTTTCACAGGCTGCTGTTGCTTCTTGGCTATCAGAAAGTTGCCTCTTTTCACAGGCTGCTCTATTCCCTTCAACTTGCGACAGTCCTCAATCCGCACATTTGGTATTTTTGAAATGTCATCTGCTCCACCAATGGACTCAAGGTCTGAACAATTAGAAATCACCAATTTCTGGACTGATGAGAGAGTTTCGCTCCAAAGGTGGCCTGGGATGGATCTCATATGTCGACAGGACAATAATTTTAGTGAAACAAGGGACTGAAGGCCTTCTGGGCAGCTAGGAATGAATGAAGACATACGCATATCCTGACATGAACATATCCATAGATTTTGGAGGGACGATGGTAACTCAAATCCCTCCCATTTGATTCTATGGCAGTCATAAAATTTCAACTTCTTCAGAGAGGAAAAACCTCCAAACGTTTTAGGCCATATGAACAACTTCTTACAACAAGAAAAAGAAATTATCTCAATGGCAGGTAGATATTCCTTTTGTAGGAGATCATCAATGGTTGATAGTTCATCACAGTCGTTGATGCTTAGGGAAGTAAGGGATGATAATACCCTAGCGCTGCCATTTCCCCCTGTGGAGACCTGTCCATATAGCCCAATAGATGTAACATATCGACAATTTGAAATGCACAATTCCTGTAGAGCTGGAAGATTCCACATCTGTAGTTGGATGGACCTGAGACGGCTGGATGACAAGAAAAAGTAGGTGAGGGAGCAGCACTGGATATTGTCTGTGAGATTCCCGCAATCATTATTAGACGATGCCTCCTTGTTGCCTAGCACGAGCTTCTTGAGAGAGGGCGCAACCAAACTTTGGGAGTTTATTTTTCCACATTCCACCACCTTGAGTATTTCAAGGGAACTAAATTCCCCTAATCTTTCAGTGGGTAGCGATATTAGGTTCATGCACTTCATTATTGCAATTCTCTTTATGACTGGTAGATAAGTTGGATCTAGAAGTTGTTCGAGACTTGATAAACAGGGACACCCATTAATGATTAGATCTGTCAAGGACGAGAAACCAATGCTGCCATTATTGATGTCAACTGTAGGTATCGTCTCGAGTCCATGACAACTAACAAATGAAACGGATGTTAAGCCCGGCAGGCTTTCTGGCTGAAACCAGGTTGGAAGAGAAACACCTCGGTAATCTTCAAGGACTAAAGACTTGATACTGGCAGGAGGTTGTAGATCCGGAAGGACTTCTATGTCATTTCTGTCACCCAGCGATTGATCCCCCCACAGCAGCGTCAGCTTGTCAAGATATTCCTTGTTCTTTAGTTGGGCTTCTGCTGAATGGTACTTGCTTAGCTTGCCAACATTACTTATTTCCAAATGTCCACGAAGTTGCTTTATATTCTTTATGAACCTATATCCTGGTCCCTGCTCAGCACTGGCTGCATCAAGATTTACTCCGTAAAAAGATTCTTCTTTTCGGGATCTTCTAATATTTGGGCCATATTTAAATCCCTGCGATTCAAATCTCCATAGGTTGACCAACATACCAAAGTCACTAGGCAAGCTTTCTAGCCTGCATTTATTGACACATATGACCTGTAAATTGTGGAGCCTACAGATCGTTGCAGGAAGATTGGTGACAGAACAAGCTCTGGCTACCTCAATGTACCGAAGATGTTTCAATTTGCCAACGCTATCTGGTAACTCATTCACAGAGGCACAAACAATCACGCGCATATGCAGAAGCTCGCTGCACCAAGTATCCATCAAACTAGCTGGAGTTTTTTTATTTGCTAAAGATTTGTTGCAAAGAAGGGTACGGAGCTTTCTGCAGTGACGTAGGCTCAATAAGTTTGAATTCTTGATGTTTGTGCTAGAGAGTACTGACAAATGGCGAACATTCTGAGGAATTCTTTTGAAGTCATCGTTGTTTTTCACGATAAAACAGTCATCCTCTGAAACTTTTTGTGCCATATCATGCAATAAGTCATGGATTAAGTATTTGCCTTGAACTTCTTGAAAGAAGGACCGATTTAATAGGTCATTAAAGTATTGGCATCCAATATCTTGAACTGGAATAACACCTTGATGCTTCACAAAGCCTTCTGCCACCCAAATTTCTGCTAAGCTCTCCTTTTCAAACACCTTATCTTTGGGGTACACAGCGCAGAATGAAAAGCATCTCTTCAAGTGGAATGGTAAATACATGTAGCTCAACCGAAGAGCTGGCACAATTTCAGTCGTCTCTTGGTCCAACTCCCACAGTTCACTTTCTAGTATATTATTCCAATGTGATGTGCGAAGGTCATCCCGTAACATGCGTCCAAGAGTTTTAGCAGCTAAAGGAGAGCCCTTCAACTTAGGAAGTATCGTTCTACCAATGAGCTCTAAATCTGGAAAATCATTAGAACTCTCAGATCCAAACACACATACTTTGAAGAACTTCCAAAATACATCATCCTTTAAACCTTCTAATATAATTGGCTCCATAGTGTGCACTAAATCAGAAACTTTTGGAGATCTGGTGGTGACTAACATCATACTTCCTTGTAGCGCATTTTTCAAAGGTTCACAAAACCTCCTCCAACACTGACCATTTTCCTTCAGAGCATCATCCCACAAATCATCGAGGACAATCAAGAACTTTCTGTTGTCCAGTAGGTTAGAAAGAGCATGCTGAAGAGAATTCAAATTGCTTGTTCTTGCCTCATTACCAGGACAAGATTCTATAGCCTCTTTAGTTAACCTCTTCTCATCGAAATCATCAGAGACACAAATCCAAATTATTGTGTCGAAGTGAGACTTCACTTTTTGATGACTACTGATATGTTGGGCCAAAGTGGTCTTTCCAACACCCCCAATTCCAACTATGGGCAAAACGGGAAGATCTCGTAATCTTGATTCATTAACTTGGCCACTCACTAATATGCTTGTTGATGCTTCATCTGCATTAATTTCCCTCTTGCGTTTCGAACGTTTGCTACTACGTGTAGGCACGCCAAGCAATCTCATAATCTGCTCTAGCACCATGTCACGACCAAATATTTCTGTTTCATTGGGGAAAGAGCTAGTCTCTGGCCTGGTTGTTTTGTCAAACCGGAGTGTCACTTCAACCAACCCCATTTTCTCTAGGAGTTTGGAATTAGTTTTTAGCCTTTCACGGACGACATTGACTTCTTTGAAGCTATTATAGAAGTCTGTAAAAGATAATTGGCTTTCATTGCGCTCCATTATGACCTTATGGTTGTACCATGTGATCTCATCAAGAAGGTCTTCAACATCATAGACCGCATCCTTGAGTTTTGGAAGCTGCCCGACCACATCATTGTTGTGGCTTCTCCACTCTGCTCGATTAATTAGGCTATACATAGCAGGAAGAGTGTCACAAAGGCATTGCAAGTCTCTTTGCAAGTCAAATAGATTATTTTGAAACCTTTGCTCCTTAGTGTCAGAAGTAATAGCAGATCTAGCCCATTGAAAAAGATTGACACACTTATCGGTTCCACTAGTGAGCCCAGTAGTATCCATGGTGACACGATGCGTATGAACACACACTTTCTCCCTGTTGAAAATTATAGGACACCATGAACAAACATATTTCATGGAAATAGGTGCTGCTAAAGGTATAAATATGATAAACTGATGTGATTCTGTTATATAATTCACATCTCTTTTCTATAATAAAGTATGATTGTGCAGCTACCCCTTGAACCCTAGTTTTCATATATAGTTATTGCTAATTTAGGAAATAATAATGATTTGTGAAAGTGACTTCTAAATATGTCATTGATAATTAATATATGAACTTAGTAATAAAGTTTGCATTTGTAAAAGGAAAGTAAAGTAACAACACTGCAACCTTACTAAATAATGATTATAATAACAATATTATGCAAGCATTCAACAGAGAAGAATCATTATGTTCTTATAACTGGCTGATGTTTATTACCCAGCTAATCATATGAATTAGACGCGTGTTCTCATGGAACAAACGTACTAAAAATAGAGATGACACCCTGCACATTGCTATGGAAATTACTTGTAATTATTTCAATGAGATTTGATTATATGCAACATTAGTATTTGTGCAATAATATATGAACTGAAACTGAAACATATGTAATTTATTATATTTGATAATTTTATAGTTGTAGAATATTAATTAAATATAAGTTACATGCATGATTCATGTTAAGGTGGGACGTTTCCCATGGATGATGGCATGTTGAGTTAGCATAATTACATCTTGAGAGAATTAAAGGTTGAGAAGCAAACTACCTCACAAATGAAGCGTCTGGGCACCAAAGGGTAACATACCTCAGGCGTTAAGATGGCAATGAGGCCCCGGAACCCGCGTCCCCGCGGGTTTTTACCCTATTAGGGGATGGGGATGGGCGAGTTTCTATCCCCACGGGGCTGTTGGTGGGTACATTATAAAACCCGGCATATTTCGCGGATTTAAACCCGTTTGCGTACTACCCGCACCCAAACCCGACAATACCCGTCAAAATACGTTTATTAGCATGCACTGATTCATCTTAACTCAAGTGGCCCAAAGTCATAGCACCCGAGCACCCGAGCCCCCAGCGTCGAGGCTGTAGAGTACAAATAAAGCCCTCCCTCGGTCGATGCAGTGTCTTCACTCTTCAGCCCTCTCTCCCGCATAGAACCACACCTAAACCTAAACCTAGATCCCCCAGCCGTGGTCTGCTGCTGTAATATGCTCCTGTTTTTCTTTCAAATGTTGCTATTTTCATTGACTGCTCGTGTGGATGGGTTCCCCGTGGTTTTTAAAAAACCCGACGGGTTTTGGGGACGGGCAAAAAGTTACCCCCGCGCTCGTGATGGGGACGAGGACGGGCTTGCAATTTTCTCGTGGGGGTTGGTTTGGGCAAGTAAAACCCGATGGGTTTCGTCCCAGTTGCCATCTTGACTCAGGCGTGTTTGGTTCCTAGCCAAACCTTGCCATACTTTTACCACAAGTCTGTTAACTGTCTATGGTAAATGTTTGTTTCATTGTCATACTTGTCGAATGCCACATTTTCTTAGTAGTCTACCTCATTTGACATTGACTCATACATTTTTCGAATCTTACCACCACAATTGTGAACGAGACAAGCTAATAACAACCACTTCCATTCCTACAACTTTCGCACCCTCTCTTCCCCATAGCCTCTGCCTCCTATACCATGTCCTCCCTTCCCATGACTTGTTAGAGAACAGTGGTCGGGCTAGGCCCTAGAATTGGTCGAAGGCGACAACAGGGAGGTCTATGCTCTAGTTGCCTTCGGCGGGGCATGCGATAAATGGGTAATCAATTGAGGCATGGAGTATGGGTGTGGAGCGGTGGAGGTGGTGTTTCCAGCCGAGGTGGGGATCTCTTGTGGTGAGGCGTCGGTGGCTGCGATCACAGCTGTAGTATGCAGGCGATAATGGAGGCCTTCTACGTCCTGATGAGGTGGTCCTCTGCTCACACACATGGATGGTGTCGTGGTTCTGCGCTATTAGGAGGTTGTGCAACATGCTATAGGGTCTTGGACCTACAGATCTGGCGACAACGATGAATATGTTTGCCGAACTATTTTGCTGCCAAAAGAAATAAAGGTGAAGCATGAGAATGGTGTGGGACTGCCAGAGTGTCCCGAATTGGAATTTTGACGATGCCGGTGACCTTCCTCCCTCTTCAATCTTCATTGTTCCGACCTGTGACTTGATTCCTTCTTGTGTGTCCATGATCTTCATGCATGTGGCATCTCCCGTCAAGATCGTGCTACACATGTAGCTTCTCGAATGATGGAAAGTGGTGCCAACATAGCATGATGACTTTGATTTGGTGATGCTTCTGGAGTATCTGACCTCGAGCTCCAGGGCGAAAACTCTAGGTTTAACCCTAGTTGGTTATACCTGGTGATGACATTGCTTTTGCACAATTACCTTCTTGAAGTCATTGCTCGGATTTGTTTAGACTTGATCTTCAGGGTGAAAACCCGGGACCTGACTTTCGGTGTTTGGATCCGACGATAACAGCTTGAGCATCCTTTCCTTCCAGGAGGATTTTCCGCCGGAGAACTTTTTCGGTTGTTCTTGTGGTGTCAAGATTTGGTTGGTGCTTGAGCTTCGTTCTTGTATGACATATGGTTGGTGCTCTTTGTTGGAATGATTCTTGTATGTTTTTTTAGGAACATTCTTGTATGTTAGTTATTGAGGTTAATTAGATAAATTCCATTGCAGTTCTGGCGATTCAGAGAAATGCCACTCAATTTCCTTCTTTGGAAAAATACCACAGGAACTTTCCATCACACTTATGCCAGTAGGTAACATTTCAGACCAAAATACCCCCGTCTTCCTCCTTGTGTTCTTCCTCCTCCACCCACCTAAGAGCATCTCCAGCCGCGCCCCCCAACAGGACCCCAGGCATTTTTAACCACCGGCGCTCAAAAATCGGCCCAGTCGCGCCCTCAGGAGCATGTTTTTCGCCGGTTTGGGCCGAAATTGGCGCCGACAGACCCAGGCCGAACCCGGCGCACTGGGGGGCGCCAGGGCAATCGATTTTGGCGCGAAAGAACGGTGGGCCCGCTGAGTCAGTGACCCACGCACCTCGTCGTCCTCATCGCCTCGGTTTCCCGTGGGGAATTAATGCCAAGGCTGCTCGCCGGTCAGCCTTCCATTGATTCCTCACAGGAGATGCGGGCGGCGCGGGCGCGGCGACGCACCACCTCCCGCCACGCGTAGACATGGCGTCAACCCCCCAGGCACTATATAAGCAACGCCTCCCCCTCGCTTGAGGCCGCACCCCGCCCACAGCCACCGAGCTCTCTCCACGCCACCGAGCTCTCTCCCCATGCGCCGACACCGGCGATGTTCCTCCCCTCTCTTCTTTCCCAGCCGCGACGATGGGCGAGAGGTTCCCCGGCGATGGGGTGGCGGCCAATGGCTTCGGCCGCCGCTCATTGCACGAGTGGGAGGCCTACCTGTTGTTCGAGGTCAACAAGCCGGCGCCGCCGGACATGCGCGCGCCGGGGCGGTGGAAGCTCAGCGTCGATGGCGTCCCCATTCCCTCGCTGCCAGACGTCACCATGCGCGCCAACTCTTCGCTGACGAGGTCGCCCTCATGCGGGCGTCGCTGACGGAGGAGCAGTGGGCCCTCCCGCAGTACGCCGCCTGCAACCACAAGGCTTGGACGCCGTACTTACAGCACCGGCAGGCGCAGCGGCTGGCCTCCACCAACGGAGCGCCGGTGGTGCCGGGGTCCAAGAACAACGAGGGACGCTGCCTGTGGTGGGGCAACCCCGGCCGCACACTCCACGCCATCCTCGAGCACCTCGAGGGCGGCAACAACCCGCCATTGACGTACCCTGCCGCCCCGGTCCCCCGCCGGAGCGGCGGCCAATTGATGTTGCGCCGGTTCGACTCCTCCCACTCCTCCGGCTCGTCGGCGTTGTTCCGCGTCAACGCCAAGCCCGCGGAGACCGCCGAGACGCCGCTCGGCCGGTGCACCCACAGCGCCGGCATTGCCATCAAAGAGGGCGGGCGCGCCTCCTCCTCGGCTCCTCCCCGCTTCGTCAAGCCGAAGACGGAGCCGGGGATCGCCATCGTGAAGATGGAGCCAGGGCTCACCGACGTGAAGGCGGAGCCAGGGCTCTACGATGCAGCGACCTTGAACTGGGCGCGGAAGACTGGGCACAGACGGAGCGGGAGCGCCAGCGCCGCGCCTTTGAGCTGTCTGCCACTCGACGCCATGGCCGCGACGAGGGAGGCGTTGTTGTGCTCGACAACGACAGCGACGAGAACACGCCGCCGCGATCGGTCCGCCGGGGCGACACCGGGCAGGGGTCCAACAGTGGCGTCTGCGTGAAGGAGGAGAAGGACAACGACGACGGCGGTGACCTCGCCTCTCTCAGCGCGTTATTCCGCCTGTATTCGCGGCCTATTTGTTTTTTTAGTATTTTATCTATGTAAAAGAACTATTTTAGTTCGCCGAGATAATGTACTGTTTCGCCGAATATTTGTCCCGTTCACCGAATTTTAGACAAATAGATGTTCAAAAAAATTAAAAGCAGCCGCCTTGGGCCGACCCTGGGGGCGTCGGCTGGGAACCCGATCACCCCCAATGCCGATTTTAGCGCCAGTTCGCCTCCATGCGGCGATTTTTCGAGCCACCTGGGGGCCAACGGCTGAAGATGCTCTAACCTCATCTCCTCATGTTTCCTTAAATTAACCATCCTCTTTCTCTCAGCAGCAATGAAACAACCGACTTACCCTCCTCTCCCTCTCACCCGAAGCAGTAGACATCTCCCATCTCTTTCCAAAAGCAGCAGATGCAGCTCATTGCCATTGCGGATGACCTCCAAGGCCATGGCAGCGCCCCCATGATGTCGGAGCCCCACTGAAGCAGCACCCCGACGGCCCAGCCACCTCCTATCCCCGTGGACATGGCGGCGACGTCCCCGTCGGGTGCCAGCTCCAATGGGACAAGCAGATCAAGCAGAGCCCAAAACAGATTGAGATCCAACCGCTCCACACGCATCTCCAGCAACGCCTCCAGCACCCATGCCCCCCGCCCTCTAGAAGGGCCCAGCCCACGGCCTCCAGCGCCCCCGCAAGACAGCGACAGCGCCTTACGCCGGCAGCCTTGACCTGCATGAAGCGCCGCCGTACGTCCCCGTGAGCCCCCCTCCCTGCACCTTCTCTCCCTCTCTCTCTCTCTCTCTCTCTCTCTCTCTCTCTCTCTCTTCTGGTTGTCGGCGAGCAAGGGCGAAATGATGAGTGCAGAGCACGGGAGGCCATGAAAGGGTGCAGGTGGGCACGAGTTATGGGGTGCGGCCGCGTTGGGTACTGCTGCCTGGTGCACCAGCAAATCCCAGGCAGCAAGGCAGCCATGGCAACACCTGTAGCAGTAGCAGAGAGAGAGGGAGGGAGGGAGATTGGTCTACGCCATGGTTGATTTCAGGAAAGGAGATGAAGACATGATGGATGGATGAAGAAGAACACAAGGAGGAAGACCGGGGTATATTGGTCTGAAATGTTACATATTAGCATCTATAAGTGTGATGCAAAGTTCCAGTAGTATTTTTCCAAAGAGGGAAACTGGACTGGCATTTATCTGAATTTGCCAGAACTACAGTGGCATTTATCTAATTAACCCTTGTTATTGTTGATTGTATGCATTCTAATAGACGCCGAGTATATGCTCATTCTGTTTGTATTCTCTAGATCCTTAATTAATAAAACCCATCATTTATTGAAAAACATTACGAAAACATCTCCAACATCCAATAGCACACCGTTAATAATTTCCAACCCGTATCGTCTCCCTACTCTATAATTTTCTATCTCTTGTACCATCCCGTGACATTTTCCTCCAAACTCGCTCCTCTATCTCTCTCTGTTGGTCCCACCAGCCATACTCTTTTCTTTTTTAGAACGAAGGCTCAAGAAGCACCGGACTTTCAATTAACAAAGCCATCATCAGCCGACCAGATTACAGGACTACAACTTACAATGAGAAAAAAACAGAAATAAAGATACGTTATGCTCAGTAGAACAACTCGAAGGCAATGAACTGCGGCCGCGAGCACACAACACCAATGCCATCGAACGTTACTATGTCAAAACCAGCTAACCTATTAAGGTTATGGGAGGAGGGCACCACCGTGCATAGTTTTGTGTTACTGACTGTCACCAAAGAAAATAGGGGCAACACAAGATCTAACTCCGCCGCCACAAAGGCCCCTTACCATTTCACCCAGGCTCAACGGGTGCCACACCGGCAGCCTGCAGAGTGGTTCACCCTAGATCCCAAATCAAAGTACCCAAGCTGCCAAAGGAGAGACACCAGGAGCAGACCTACATGAAACGGAATACTAACCGCCCAATCACCATTGTCGGTAGCACCAAGGTAGAACACCAGATGAGAGTTGTCGAACGAAGACGCTGAAACCTCAGAGAGGCCAAAAGGATGCAGCCCCATGCACCGGTCAGGGATAGGTGTCGACAAAGCCGAAGGTGTACCGCCGACATCGAGGAAGGGACCTGCATCCCCTCGCACCAGCGGCTGGGACACTCTGCACCTAAACCCGAGCAGCCTGCCAAAGATGAGATCAGGCCAACACATTCCGCTATCAAATCACCACCAACTTCACCACCACTAGAGCAATCCCCGTGCGAGGCCTTCAGGAAGAATCACACTTCCAAAGTGTTGTCGTCGCCCCGAACGGGGGAGCTGAGCCTTTCACCTGAGCTACTGCGTGGGGTGGAAGGGGGGAGAAGCCCACCGAAGCTTCCAACAATGGAAACCGCACCCCAAAGACGACGTCTTCAGTGTGGCCGCCGCACCAGCCAGGGGTTTCCCCCAGATCCGCACACCCTTTTTTTTCGCGGGGGTTCCAATTTGACGGAAGGTTGTTCCGATGGCGAAAATTTAATTGGGTGTTGCTAGCATTTGGCGGAAGTTTGTTTAGCTATTGATTAGCATTTGGCAGAAGGTTGTTTGGCTAGCATTTCGATTTGGCGGCAGGCAACAACTATATATATTGTTTGTTAATATATTTATTAATTTAATAGAGGCGGTCATTTAAGGTATAGGGCTGGATGACCGACTCCTCCATCGTGTGGACACACGATAGTGTTTATGTTTTAGGGGATAGTGTTCAAGATGACTTAAGCCTATATGTAACCTGTGGACTGGTAGACACATAATACGGTGCTACTATTTATGTAACAATCCTTGGTATAGTTCTACACGCTTTCTAAATGAGAATGCTCATATTCTTGAAATCTCAAATGGCATATACTCGTATATTTCACTAGGGGATAAACCTGAGATTTGGGTTATTCGAGCAACAGTTGCCATCCATCTGGGTCAGATCCGCGAGCCCTCCAGTAGCTGGGGACTCCTGCTCCGGGTCCCTACAACACTCAAATGACAAGTCTAGATTGAGTAAAAAGCACATTTTATTAAAAAGGAAAAAGGGGCCAGATATAATATACCAACCTCATGACAGGCTCTTGTTCATAATTCATGAGGTCGGCAGGGGATTTGAGCCGACTGCTGCTATCATGCACCCCGATCGAAACTGAAGAGGTAATAGAGTTTAAAATAGATCACAAAGCTTTGTCTACAAGAAATTAATATTGCTCTATGATATTGCAACACTCTGGTGTAATAATTTGAAACAACAGCCACTGATCTCTGCAGCATAATGTGCACTAAACCAGTATAAATATTACAAAGTAATTGGCCTTTAAAGCATTTCAAATATTTCAAACTGTCAAAATACTAAACAAGAAAATGTAGATTTTCACACTTTCGGAATTTCAATGAGAAATTCATATTAGCAGAGGTGTACTTCTAGTACTCAAATTTTAGAAACAAAATGTTTTTGAAGTTTCTGGGTAGGATTTTTTTAGTATTGTAACACAAATTACCGATCTAAAATTTTGTACCCGCACATATCCTTGATTTGTAGATGCATGCATGCATTTACATCACATCGAATTGTGTACAATCACCCTCCTTTAACATACACATTCATCGCTTGCATTCTATTAACCAGAAATATTTACCCCTTCTGGAACGCTGATCCGCAAGCAAACTTTAGCTGCTTCATATTCAGGAACAGCACATCCTTAGGGCATGACCAGGGGCTAAGACATCTTCAGCTCGGGTCTAGCGGCTGGAGAACCCATAGCTAAGAAATTTTTCTATGGATCGACTGTATGGTACTATAATCAACTCTAGGGTCCAATCAGAAGAACGTGGGGAATGGTGGCAGAATCATAGTTTAAAAGACCGGAACGGCAATCGAACCGGTGAGACTATTGGTTTAGATTTTACGGGTTAGACCGCCGGTTTAACTGGTTCAATAGCGACAATAGCTAAAATATTTAAGTTATTTTTCTAAAAACATGATCACTAATAGAATAAATATACATAATATTGGTTGTAATCGAATATCTATACAAATATAAAAAGGCCCAGAGGGTCAGATGCAGTAAATCTCGGCCATCAAACCATGTCAATCCAACACTTATATTGCTCCAGTGACGAGCGCTCAATCTGTTTAGCGTACAATTAATATCATGCCAATCAGCATCTACATTATCGACGTAATTAACGCTTGACTGATATCCTACCTAATATCATTTTGCAACTAATTTTCTCCATAATATCAACGTGCATCGCACATATGCATTTACTAGTTAAATCAAAAAATAAATTGTAGCTAGCCTAGTTTCTTCGAGTTAAACTAGATCTTTATTTATTAGAAATAACCAATACATCATTTATGAGGATTGTTATAGTTTCATTGAAGGGCTCCTCAAACCAATTAGAAGTCAAAAAAATCTAGCTAATCTGTTGAGCTCATGAGCAACTTTAGGAGCTTCTCTATTATAGTGTTCGAACCTAATAATAATGAAATCACATGGCAAATGAAAACACTTATCAAAATTGCAGCCGCCGCTCCCGCCAATTGTCCTCCATCCTTCCTGGTGTCAGTCACCTCCAAATTGTCCTTGTTAATAATAAGGTGATTGCATCCCATCCTTTGCACAATCGATAGACCGAATGAGAGGGCCAAAGCTTCAACTGGCAAGACATCTGCGCAGTTGTCTATCTTCCCATTCCCCCTGCGATAAATCTACATTTGTCTCTCTTAGGACTGCCCCGTCGTGCCCCTAAGCAGGTCATGGTCAAAAGAAGCATCAAC
>LR880970.1:845406719-845424689 GCA_904067115.1 Aegilops sharonensis
TCATACTACTTTTTTCGAACATGTGGAGCTTGTTAGTGAGGCTAAATGTTAGAGTACATACGCTCTTAGGCATCTCTAGGAACTGCTAATTTGAAATATTCTAGAGAGTTTGTGCTTGAAACTATATATACTAGCTAGATAACGCTCCGCACATTGCTGCGGAAATTTTTAGCAATGAACTTAACAAAAATAAAATTAGAACATATGAGAATAGTACCACACGATATTTAACCTAGAGGTAATGGAGGGTGGATGCATATTATATTATCTTGTGACACTTAACTTCAATTATTTATTGTCAAAAAGTATAAAATATAAAATAATGATGTCAAGGCTTTTATGTTCTTTGATGATGTCGATGGATTGCACGTGGTTGAAAGTGAAAAGTCAAAAGTTGAATGGTTGCATGGGCGCGTGATGATGTGGAGAGCATGCATATCGTGGAAAGTGAAAAGTTAATTGATTGCATGCGCTTGACGATGTGGATGGCTTGCATGTGCATTTAAATGAGATGTGACATGTGTGGGACATATGTGCTGAGGTGTATAGGCTGCAGATCAAGATAAATAAGATATGAGAATGAACTTGTTAGGTATATAGGATATGTGTTTCAAACGTGATGGCAAACTCACGACTATAAATGCGACTTTCGCAATCAGGCCTATTGGAGGCGAAATCCGAAACCCGTTTCTCACAGCCAAGTTAGAGATGGATCTAGAGAATGGGCGCTGCTATGTTTCGCTTTTAGCGAGCTTGCTTCGCCTCTAGGGGTGGCGGTAGTGGCCTCGCCCAATAGGGAGCCAGTAGTTGTCTTCGTTGCTTGTTTCCTGTTGTTTTTGTTTGTTTGTTTTCTCATATATTTTATATATTTCAAAATATTCTACATATATATTAAAAAATACTTTACTTAATTTTAAAATTTTAACATTCATTAAAAAGAATTCATGCAATGCGAAATTTTGTCCGCATAATTTGTAAACAATGTTCATGTCATTCAAAAAAATGTTTATCACATTAATAAATTGTTCACATGTTTTAAAAAATTTGCTCTGTGCTTTTCATAAAAATCATGTAATGTAAAAATTTGTTCAAATAATTTTGGGAAAAATGGTTTTTACAATTCAAAAAACGTTTATGACACTGAAAAATATTCATAATACTTTAAAAAAAGTGCACATGTTTTTAAAGGATGTTCTTGACATTTATGATTAGTGTACAATATGTGTTTCAAAATGGTCATTGAGTATTTAGAAAATGTTTTATGTGAATTAGACAAATGTTCAATATGTATTTGGAAAAATGTGCAATGTGTATTTGGAAAATATTCAACATTTATATCTTACAAATTTCAACTTGTATATTATTTTCTTCAATGTGCATTTGAAAAATATTTAGCATGTATTCAAATAAATGTTCAACACGAATTTGAAAAATGTTCAATATGTATCTGAAAATTGTTCAACGTTTGTACAAAAATGTTCAACTTGTATTAAGAAAGTTGACATCTATTGAAGAACAAAATCATGAATTACAAAACAAAGAAAACCGATACAAAAAACACACAGAAGGAAAAACCACGCATAAACTTCTAAAACCGGTTTCCATAGAAGCTTACAAAAACCGTTCCCAGAAAACTACATTACCCACGTTATTGGGCCGACCTGCTAGCGGGAGCACCACAGGCGAGTCGTCTTTCGGTCTCCCACTATGCGATGTATAGCCTTGGCGCTTTAGGATGGCCATGGCAGTTTTTTTTTGAAAGCCATCTGTAATATGCCATAGTGGGCATGGAAAATCATCACAGTCGGGCTTCGTTAACATCCGTGTATGGTAGGCTTATTTCACACCAAGTTGTAGATGCTTGCCGATTATATGCAAACAACCATCGTTGTAGGCCTCTTGTCTTTGGTAATGTTACATCTAAAGTGGGCCTAGCTATCTGCCCGACTTCGGCAGTTTAACCAGTTTATTGTAAGCATGTAAGGAGTTTAGTTAGCATCTACATCCCTTAGCCATTTTTACCTCCTGCCGTCTTACTCCACATCCTTTGCAGCTAGCCATCGATCTTGTTGGATCTTTGATCGCATGGAAATCTCCTCCTCTATGTTTCCATATGACCTACGACACCATCGAAAATGATGTGCACGTGGCATGGTTTTTATTATTTTTTGAAACTTTGAATGGCAAAACAAAGTCCACTTTAAGTAATGTGTGTGGCTATCCTATTTTTCGTTAATTTGTTCTTTAGTTTGGTGTGATGTTAGCAATGCACATATGTTGATACTATGAGTTGTTACACATTATGTGTTTATATGTAGATGTTCAGAATTTATACATATGTTTTTTCAGGAGGTTGGCGGGGATTGTTGGGTTTAGAGATCTTAGGTTTCCCGTCGCCGTCGTGACACGGTAAGATTTTCTTTTGTAGTATCCCTATTGTACCACAACAATGACACCGCCAAAAAGTCATTCGGATGTGTAAATAATCCTTCGGTAAAGGCAATCCTAACTTGCTATTCTTTGCTCCAGAATGTCATCTATGGTTTGCAGTTGTAGCCCAAAGGGAAGAAATTTGTGATTATGCATAATTGACATTCCACCCTTGTTTGAACTTGTATGGTTCAAACAAGAAAACTTCACAGTCTCTTCCCCGCATGCGGCACAACATTCAACTGCACCCACCATGATGCACCATCATCATCACCAATAACTTTCATCAACACAAATAAATCTTCGTAGATGTATTTCAATTGAGTATAGGTGTTTATTTATGCATACAAATAGTTGTATGTTTTGTATTTTTCAGCACAAGGACTGACTTTGGCACTTGCACTGAATGAAAGGATGTATCAAACCGAAAAGTCCATTCTGCACCCGAGCTCATATGCTCCCGCATGAACAGTAAAATCGAAAAAAAATCGAAAAAAATTCAAATTTTTTTTGAGAGAAACATTGACAAAAGTTCTAAGTGCCTGCAAAAATTCATCATGAAATCACATTCCTGTAAGGCGTGGCAAAAAAAAAACAAATTCAGTGCTTCAAAATGCGTTTGAAAGTAGCTTTTTCAGAGTACTATTTTTGTTTTTTTTTTGCCACGCCTTCTAGGAATGTGATTTCATGACGAATTTTTGCAGGCACTTAGAACTTTTGTCAATGTTTCTCTCAAAAAAATATGAATTTTTTTGAATTTTTTTTGATTTTACTGTTCATGCGGGAGCATATGAGCTCGGGTGCAGATTAGACGCGTCCGTATCAAACACGTCACCTTTAAGTTGAGGCAAGGGGATGATGGCATCGTGCTACAGAGCAAGACTGTTCAAGAGGCATTGCTGTCATGCTACAAGAATAACACTATCCAATAGAGGCATGTTCGTGTACTGGTGTTGCGTGTACAAGCATGATAAAATTCCCTAAGTGAAGAGTTGTAGGAGAGGATCAAGCCATTTCAATTTAGCTAGTAAATGTGAGTATACTGTTCAATGCATGGCCACTCTCACCCGATGCCAGCCCATGCTTCATCATAGTTGCGTTGTCGTCGGCAGCATCAAATGTAGTCACATGCGAGGATTATAGCATTTGCCCGAATTTACTAGGGGTTAGACCAATTGCCCTAGAGTTGTCTCAGTGGCAAGTGACAGGTGCTTATTCTTAGATGGTGGCAAATTATCAAATAGGGAAGTAAAATGTGGGTTAAGATCTAATTGTTGTCACTTGACGGAGCTGGTGTCAGATCTAACTCAAAGGCCAAATACAACACGCGGACGTTGCGGTCTTCTGATGATGACCTTCGATGCTACGGATGAGGAAGTGTCGAGGCGGGCGGCCTTGGGATCTCCGTGGCTGTGCACACATGGTTTTACACAACGGTGACTGACTTCCTCCATCACGGAACGGCCACAATCGTTCCCGTCCCCACTTCAGCTAGAGCGGGCCTATGTGCCGCTGAGGTGCCCAATGGTGGCCATCGCGTAGAGCCCAGACGCCCTATGGAGCGCCCCCTCTCCCGGCGGTTTGCGATGCTCTGCAGTTACGGGCGAAAACACTGATGCCACCAACCGTCACGGCTACACGGGTGTGCCATGTGGATGTCGTTGGGAGGAGGAGGCGCCCTGGTCGGCCTTGCAGCCAGAACTGATGAGGGAAGGAGACGATAACCCCTCCTGATTTATTTATTTTGATTGGGAGGTTTTCTTGGGTATTTTTGAGCTCTCTACGTATGAGTGTTCTATTTACGAATCAGGAGACGGAAAAAGATCCGAGTATGAAAATTTCTCCATATCACACACGACGTCCCCGAGGAATATAGATTCAGCCAAATGCGTTTCCTCATAGTCATGGCCGATTCGATACTAGTGACGCTTGGGATGACAAAAAGAAGACTGCTTGGAATGACTAGAAAGTGATAAGTCTTCCTGAATATGATGCAACAATATATCCCTCTCTAACTTAATGTAAGAAATTTTTTGACACTGTCAGTGATGTATTTTCTGGGTTATTACATGATGATTTTATTTAATCATGAAGATCAGGAGGTGTGTTACTCACTCGTCGCTGGGTGAAAAGAACAACTCTTTTCACGACCAGCTCTCTAGCTCAGCGCATAATAGCACCATGACACCTTGACCATGTTGTAGTGATGATTGATGAGACTATTCCGATTCCCCATCATTGATGCATATTGAAATTATGAAACTTTCCTACACAGGTGACCCAAGAAAAATTCTTGCTTTATTGGAGATTCATACCTGAGTACTTGTAATGGTTATAGGCCAATGCCACCCTCATTTGTAAGTTGGTAGCCTACAAACCAAAAAAAAATATTGAGGGTTGAGTCCATGTTAGTAGAGGCGTATCATAAAGCAATACTGTTTGAAATTCTCCATCCTATAGTTGGAAAATATTTTAAGAGGAACATAAACAAGATTTCAGTGATCAGTGATTACTTCAAAGTTGTTGCACCGAACAACTACTAGCACTCTAACTACAAAATAATTAGGTGGCAAACTTGCACAAATATTTTTGGTATATTTGATAGTAGACTTCCGTGTTTTACTTCAGTACGCAAGAAAGAATAATTTTCACTATGTAGTTCTATTGTTTCGTAAAAGAAGCCTCAATAGATAGAGTAGAAAATAGCACTAATCTTGCCTCATCTGCAAGTGAAAATTTTTCAGTAGCAACCCTATCGTTCTGATTAAGTTCATCGATGATCTCATCAGTAGGTGATATGTTTTTAATATCAATGCTCTTAAGCTCGTCGACGATCTCCCTTATTGTAGGCCTTTTATGCCGGTCATCCTGCAAACATCTTAATCCTATTCCGACGCATGTGTTAACTTCTTGCCATGTGTGTGATGACATTGTTGGATGTAACTTTTTTCGCCATATTGTACGTACCTGCAGAGTGGAAACAAAATGTTGACATGTGGCACACACTTATCGAGCAAGAATTGGACAAAACATAATTTTACAAAAATTCCAGTATTATTCATGAGTTGGAGATTTTTTTTCTTACAAGCTCAATGAAAATTTCAGAAGGAACACATCCACAATTCCAGTAGTTCTGGCGTCCTGCCATTATTTGTATGATTATAGCGCCCAAACTGAACATGTCATATTTTGATGAGATTTCCTGTTTGTCAATATATTCCGGTGGCATGAATCCCCTGCATGGTATCATATCCAGTTAATTTCCAAAAAAGTTATATTAGAGTTGATTACTTCTCATAAGGTACCAACTCACATTGTCCCTCTCAATGTTCCTTTTGTGGTGGTAATGGTTTTTGTTGAAGGGACGATTCTTGATATACCAAAATCTCCTATTTTCGGCATCATATTGTTGTCCAGCAATATATTTTCTGGTTTTAAGTCTAGATGGTAAATATGTACGCTATGAAGATAATTTAAACCCGCACACACTCCCTTAATTATATTGTAACATGTCTGCCAATCAAGTCCGCATGGCTGCTTGTCTATTCAAATAAACATGAAACATATTCAAAGGAGTCAATTAAGATATTGAAAGATGTCATAAATTATTATTTTTTGGAAAAGGAAGAGGTCGTAAATTAGGTACAGGTTTTCTTTTCATGCAAAATAAGATTCACCAAGTAGAGCGCAGTCATACCAGAAAGGTGTCTCTCAAGGTCTCCACGGTGCAAATATTCAAAGCAGAGAATTCTTGTTGGCTCATGAACAAAGATATATTGTTCATTGTGCTCAATCCATCTACCTGGATGATAGCAGTAGCCAACATACTGTACAATATTTTGATGATGGGCCCTAATAATATTATTGAACTCGTCTGCAAATTTCGTGTCTTCAGGCCCTATGTGAGTAAGCTTCTTCAGGGCAATCTCTTCCCCATTGTCCAATACTCCCTGTTAAGTATTTCTTGTTCATATGGGACATTGGTACTTGATGTTCACAGTAGCCGATCAGTTAAGAAAATAGAAAAGATTAATTAAAAATCGCACCTTGTAAACTACTGCGAACCCACCCTTGCCAATTATGCGGTCCTCAGCAAAATTATTTGTAATATGTTGTAAGAAGTCTAGTGTAAACTCCCTTGTCATTGGACTCGCCATGGTGTCCTATATCTCCTGCTGGCAGCTAGGACGAGCCTCCATGTCCTATCGAACTAATAACACAGTAATTGTTGAAAATAAGCTGAAAGGTTGTATCCATAATCTTCACAAAGAAAAAGAATACAAATTGTTGGTATACCTTGTTATTTTTACAAACACTAACTCAGATGCTCTGGTATTATTGCTATATCAGGATGGACAAACCCATATTGACCTACTTGCTGAGGTGCGTAACACACCTAGCTAAGTAAGAACTTCATTTGTTCGTGGCAAGGGCAGTAGCAAGGTAATTAAGAAGATATAAAGTCCATATTGGTACAACGAGCAAAGCAATAACTTCCAAAAGAGCACTAGTTAGTTCCGTGATTTCAACGAACCCAGCAAGATCAAGAAAAACTATGGAAGAAACAAAACAAAATGGAAAGCAGCTAGCAGGTTTATTAGACACAGATCGACGAGAAGGATAGAGGAACAGAGGAATCTTCACACCTGAGCTAACCTGGAGAGGGCCCTTTCCGAAGGCGGAAGCAGAGTATGTGCGTGTGAAGAAGAGAGCGAGCAAGAGAAAGAACTATGGTCACAAAAAGAAGAGAAATTATATGCTGATATTTCCGATTAATGAGGATGGACCAATTCTAGGTAGCCATTTCCATCATGAGAGAGATGCATGACTAATTATAGAGAAGGATGGGAGGCCGAGAAATTGAGGAACAAGTAGTGAGATGCATATGATGTCGACATCCTCGCTCTTGTTGGTACGTCCACGTCAAACAATTGGAAAATGGAGACACACCAAACTGACGATCAACTAATTAGAACTGCTACTGGCTTGCATTTACAGCCATCTTGGCGTTCTAGAATGTAGGACTGGGGTGCCAATAACGTGGGGAGGCGAAATATCTTGATGATCTCCACACAAAGTGGCCTAGGATGTTCATATCTGCCACTCAAGCTGGTCATAATGGAAATATCATAGGTAGTATCATGCATTGCCAACTAAGCAACTTTGATGAAGCGGCATAGAATTGAATGAACAAAGAGAGGCTTGAGTATCATATCATGATACCGTATCATATTAAAGGATGTACTACTTTGTGTCATGCATAGCAATAAATATAGTCCTATATAATACCAACATATGATACTATGAATTATGGATGTAGTATTATACACTGTTATCATATGCATGATACTATTATATGATACTCCCCGTTATAACCAACCTCAACAACCCAGTACCTCTTTCATCAAGAATGTGAGGGACCTGAAGTTACATCAGTTTGGATTAAACTAGCTAGTATTGATTAAAAAAACCCAGCTACTCCCTCTGTCCGGTGGTGAATGTACGTTTGGTTCTAAATTTGTCCACAAAAAGTGTATACTTTTATCTTTCCAATGCATCTTAAAGTAGAAAAAAAATGCTTCTCTCGTCACGTGATAATCAACACCAATAACATTTTACACATGCTTTTCTTAATTTCTACATGCACTTATCTTATTGGGCGTTGAGTAATTAAAAAGAAGAGAGATGAGGGTTTGTATCTTTTCAATGCATTTTTTTACTCCACTTTATAATTTGTTCTAAAATTTCTATATGTACAATTTTCAATCGGACAGAGGGAGTATTGATCAGAGGAGCGAGTAATCAATACTTTCTGTCACCGCAGTCTTGTGTTCCCACCGTGCATATGGGACATTAATCCCTTATGGTTGGCCGTTGGAGGATGCTTACACTGCACGTATGACCAGAGACAAGGAACATGAGGGAGTGACCAGACTACACTGAAAACATGTACTGGTTGAACCGGGGAAGAAAAACCAGCCCTGTACCTTTACAGTACACAGTGAAATGGGAAAAAATATCTCCAACGAATAGCGACAATTGATTTTGATAGCTCACCAACTTGGTGGCCACGTAATAATGGACAATAACCGATCAAATTTGAGTTCCGGCGACGTTTTGGAGATACTGATTTGAGAATTATTGCTACAGTTCAAGCAACATGGTGGCATAGAGTAGGTCGTGACGTCTCAACACACACATGTTCTAATCGAGATCTAGATTAGAACACCACGGAGGCATACATACCTCTTCAGAATAGTAAAATGGCAAAACCAAATGAGTAGCCTGTTTGTGTTACCGAATGAGGCTTAATTTTCTACTAGTATACTAGTACATCTTTTGTGGGAAGTCACAGCAGAAAATTTGGTTACGTAGATCTCATCCTCATCCTCGAGCGACAAGTCCTGCTTTATTAGTACTCGTAACCAAAGAAGATTCCATCCTAAGTTACCAAAGTGCACTACTCGAAAAAGGCTTATACGTGGGCTCAATTTAGTGGCAGGCAGAGCTGGATACCCGCCATAGCTATTTTAGAGAAGTTCCAGTGACGGGTAATAAAAGGCGCAAACCAAGGGTACATGATCTGCAGTGGCGGGCAAAAGTTACCCGCCACTCGTAGATTCTTCTAGCCTGGAGCCGTTGGCAAAATTATTCACCGCGACTTCACACTAGTAGAAGACAGGGCTACCGTTCGGCCTAGGCCAGCCCATTAGTCCCGGTTCTTCAAGAACCGGGACCAATGGGGGGTATTAGACCCGGTTCGTGAGCCCAGGGGGCCGGCAGGGGCCTCGTGGGCATTGGTCATGGTTCGTATGGAACCATTTGTCCCGGTTCGAGCCACGAACCGGGACCAATGGTCCTCGCTGCTGGCCCACAACCATTGGTTCCGGTTCGTGGCTTGAACCGGGACAGAAGGGGTGGCTTTAGTCCTGGTTCATGCCACGAACCGGGACAAATAACTTGCCTACATATACCCACCGCCACGGCAGAGCACTCCAGAGTGTTCTGTTTTGTCAAGCCGGCGAGGGGAGGGCATTTGGATGCTCTAATTCACCTCCTATGCACATGAGGTGTTCGATGAAATGCCCGAGCCACACTAGTTAAGCCTTCTTCTCTCGAAACTCGACCTCCGAGCTCCATTTTCAACGAGATTTGTCTAGATTTAGCGGTCCGTCACGCCCCGTCCCCGCCCCGTATTCACCGCCGTCGATCGCCCGCGCCGATCTCGTCGTCGGCACCACCGTGGTGAGCCTCTTGTTCTTATCTTCTTTCTGAAAGAAAAAAATTCTGACTTCAGATAGATACTTTTCTAATTTTCTTACTTTTATTATTCCTTGTTATTATATAGTGCGATGGTTTTGGTATCCGCCCCCGTCGGCCCTCGTCCTGTCTATGATTCATATGTGGTATATATTATTTTTTCAAAACTATTTGGTTCATTTATTGTTTATGACAATTATGCCGACCAATGTGACATTGATTTTATTTATCTAAGAGGTTGTTGAACCGGAAATTCCAACCGACCCTATTGTCGAGAGGTTAAATTTAGTTGAAGAAGAAACAATTACTTGAAGGAAAAAATAAGAAAAATTGAGGAGGAGAAGATGATATTGGAGTTGCATGTTGCGGATGTCGTCGATGATCACAAGATCAAGATGGATGTAATGCGGTTGAAGATTAGAAAATATGCCATTCATACAGAGGCTTGGTATCATTATGCAGTTGGATCAGTTGTTACCTTGGTTGCGGTTATGATCGCATTTGTTTTTGCATTGAAATGTTTTACATAATTTCAATGTATGGTTAATTTAGATGCTCTGGAGAGCTATATGTTGTTCAATGAGAACTATGTATGTACTTTGGTTTTAATACTCTGGAGAACTATGTATGTACTTTGGTTTCATAGTTCATTTCAAATGCTTTTCAACTTCATGGTCTTACAGCTTTGAATGGTGCAATTTGAACACAGAAAAACAAGGGAGTTTAAATAAGTTCAAAAAAAATTGAAATCCCTTTGTAGCAGACGAGTTTTGTACACGAAGTGCATCCAGTTTTTGCCGTAAGCATCTCTACTTTCTTGCACATGCTATGTGCGTGAAATGATGATACCATGCCAACTTGGAACCTTTTCAGAGTTTATTTCAAATGCTTTTCAATTTCATGGTCTTATAGCTCTAAATAATCAGTAAATGCATGAAAGATAACAAATGTAGTCAGAAAGGGTTGTAAATTGATGATGTGGCTTTGAATGGTGCATTTTGAACACAGAAAAAAATGGGTTCAAATAAGTTCAAAACAAATGAAATCCCTTTATAACAGATGAGTTTCCGTATAAAACCCTGATACTTCGAAGGAGATTGTCTGTTTTGTACACGAAGTGCATCCAATTTTTGCCGTAAGCCTCTATACTTTCTTGCACATGCTATGTGGGTGAAATGATAATACCATGCCAACTTGGAACCTTTTCAGAGTTCATTTCAAATGCTTTTCAATTTCATGGTCTTATAGCTCAAAATAATCAGTAAATGCATGAAAATTAACAAATGAAGTCAGAAAGGGTTGTAAATTGATGATGTGGCTTTGAATGGTGCATTTTAAACACAGAAAAACAAGGGGGTTCAAATAAGTTCAAAAGAAATGAAATCCCTTTGTAATAGACGAGTTTCCGTATGAAACCCTGATACTTCGAAGGAGATTGTCTGTTTTGTACACGAAGTGCATCCAGTTTCTGCTGTAAGCATCTCTACTTTCTTGCACATGCTATGTGGGTGAAATGATGATACCATGCCAACTTGGAACCTTTTTAGAGTTCATTTCAAATGCTTTTCAATTTCATGGTCTTATAGCTCAAAATAATCAGTAAATGCATGAAAAATAACAAATGAAGTCAGAAACAAAATAAAATAAAATAAATAAGTAATTTGAAACAAAAATAATATAAACTTTAATAAAATAGATAAGTAGAAACAAAAAAAACTTTAATAACATAAATAAAATTTATGAAACTAAAATTATCAAAGTATTTTCTGTTCAAAACATTATAAGCAACTTCTAGTATTATTGAAACTAAAATTATATAAAGTAGATGCAATTAAAATTATCAAAGTAGTTTCTGTTCAAAATCATTAAAAGCAAAAAGAATTTTCATGAAGAACTTTTTTTGTTAGAAAGTTTAATAGCAAAAAGAATTATCAAAAAATAAAATTAATAAGTAATTATAAAGAAAATAAAATAAAATAAATAAGTATTTTGTTGTAAGTAGAAACAAAACAAAATAAATAAAGCATAAAATAAAACAAAAAAACTGGGAAAAAAGAAAAAATTTGCCACCAACTGGGCCAGCACGGCCTGAATACGATTAGAAACCCATCCATGGGCCAGGATTCAGGCCCGCAGTAGGCCCAGAAGGCTCATCAGGCAAAGCAGTAGCAAGTAGGCCCATAAGCCTGCAGTGGAGAGGAGCTCGCGAGGGGTGCGGCAGTGGGGCTTATAAACCACTGCACGCCCCTCTCAACTAGCGAGGTGGGACTAAACTTTGGCCGCGACGCGGGCAGCACAGGGGCCTTTGGTCCCGGTTGGTGTCACCAACCGGGACTAAAGGGTGGACATTGGTACCGGTTGGTGCCACCAACCGGGACCAAAGGCCGCCGCTTCCTGCCCTTTGGGCTGCTGAAAAGAGACCTTTGGTCCCGGTTGGTGGCACCAACCGGGACTAAAGGGGGGCATTGGTACCGGTTGGTGCCACGAACCGGTACCAATGCCTTGGGTATATAAGCAACACTTGTGAAAATTATGTTTCAGTTCTTCTTCCCAGCCCGACGCCCCAGCGCTGCTCCTCGTCGCCGTCGCCGTCGCCGTCGTCGCCTCTGCCCCGCGCCTGAGCCCCTGCCCACGGACCGCCCCCGCGCACCGGCGCCCTCGCCGCCCCTGCCGTCCGACGCCGTCGCCGCGCCGTCCCTGCCTCCGACGCCGTCGCCGCGCCGCCCCTGCCCTCGACCACGTCGTCGCCGACGCCGCGCCGCACCGGTCCCTGCCCCGCGCCCGAGCCCCTGCCCGCGGCCCGCCCCCGCGCGCCGGCGCCCTCGCCGCCCCCGCCGTCGGTGTCGCCAGCCGCCCCCGCCGTCGCTGTCCAGCGCCGCCCTGGTTAATTCATATTTTTATTAGATTTTTTACATGTTTTTAGATTTTCATATATGTATGTATGTATTTTTTAGATATATGTATTTTTATGTATGTATGTATTTTTTACATGTTTTTTGTATGTATGTATGTATTTTTTTCAATTGTAATTAATGATGTTTTAAAGTATATACATATATGCATGCAAGTTAGATTTTTAGAAGAGTTTTATCTATATATGTTGTCTGATTTAGTACATTTTAGGTTAGCTTAATTTTTAGAAATTTTTTAAATATCTAGCTAGGAAGGGAAGAAGAAGAAAAAGAATGAGAGGAGAAAAAGGAAAATAAGAAGAGGAAGAAAGGAGAAGAAGAGGAGAAATAAATAAGAAGAGGAAAAAAGAAGAAAAAGAAGAGGAGAAGAAGAAAGGAATAGAGGAGAAAGAAGAAAAAAATAGAAATTTCTATTTTTTCTTCTTTCTCCTCTATTCCTTTCTTTTTCTCCTTTTTTTTCTTCTTTTTTTTCTTCGATTGCTTCTCTTCTATTCCTTTCTTCTTCTCCTCTTTTTATTTCTTCTTTTGTCTTCTTATTTTTTATTGTTGGGGAACGTAGCAGAAATTCAAAATTTTCTATCCATCACCAAGATAAATCTATGGAGAGACTAGCAACGAGAGAGAGGGGAGTGCATCTTCATACCCTTGAAGATCGCGATGCGGAAGCAATACAAGAACGCGGTCGGTGGAGTCGTTCACGAAGCGATTCAGATCGCGGCCGAATCCTATCTAAGCACCGAACAACGGTGCCTCCGCGTTCAACACACGTACAGCCCGAGGACGTCTCCTCCTTCTTGATCCAGCAAGGGGAGAGGAGAAGTTGAGGGAAAACTCCGGCAGCACGATGGCATGGTGGTGATGGAGCTCGTGGTTCTCCGGCAGGGCTTCGCCAAGCACTACGGAGGAGGGGGAGGTGTTGGAGGAGGGAGAGGGCTGCACCAGGGGAAGGGTGCGGCTGCCCTCTCTCTCCCTCACTATATATAGGGGGAAGGGAGGAGGGGGAGGCGCCCTAGGGGAGGGGCGGCGGCCACAGGGGAAACCCTAGATGGGTTTGGGCGCCCCCACCCCTAGGAAACTTGCCCCCCAAGCCAGGAGGGGCGGCTGCCCTAGGGGTGGCGCCCCCACCTCTCCTGGTTACGTGAGATGGGGTGGAAGGGGCGCTCAGCCCCTTAGTGGGCTGATGTTCCCCCTCCCCTTGGTCCATAAGGCCCCCCCAACACTTGCCGGGGCCTCCGAAACCCCGTTCGGACACGCTGGTCATCATCTGGTACCCCCGGAACAATTCCGGACTCCAATACCCTTCATCCAATATACCGATCTTCACCTCCGGACCATTCCAGAGCTATTCGTCATGTCCGGGATCTCATCCGGGACTCCGAACAACCTTCGGTAACCACATACTATTTCCCATAACAACTCTAGCGTCACCGAACTTTAAGTGTGTAGACCCTACGGGTTCGGGAACCATGCAGACATGACCGAGACGTTCTCCGGCCAATAACCAACAGCGGGATCTGGATACCCATGTTGGCTCCCACATGTTCCACGATGATCTCATCGGATGAACCATGATGTCGGGGATTCAATCAATCCCGTATGCAATTCCCTTTGTCAATCGGTATGTTACTTGCCCGAGATTCGATCGTCGGTATCCCAATACCTCGTTCAATCTCATTACCGGCAAGTCACTTTACTCGTTCCGTAATGCATGATCCCGTGACTGACTACTTAGTCACATTGAGCTCATTATGATGATGCATTACCGAGTGGGCCCAGAGATACCTCTCCGTCATACGGAGTGACAAATCCCAGTCTCGAATCGTGCCAACCCAACAAACACTTTCGGAGATACCTGTAGTGCACCTTTATAGTCACCTAGTTACGTTGTGACGTTTGGTACACCCAAAGCACTCCTACGGTATCACGGAGTTACACAATCTCATGGTCTAAGGAAATGATACTTGACATTAGAAAAGCTTTAGCAAACGGACTACACGATCTTTTGCTATGCTTAGGATTGGGTCTTGTCCATCACATCATTCTCCTAATGATGTGATCCCGTTATCAATGACATCCAATGTCCATGGTCAGGAAACCATGACCATCTGTTGATCAACGAGCTAGTCAACTAGAGGCTCACTAGGGACATGTTGTGGTCTTTGTATTCACACATGTATTACGTTTTCCAGTTAATACAATTATAGCATGAACAATAAAAAATTATCAGGAACAAGGAAATAAAATAATAACCATTTTATTATTGCATGTAGGGCATATTTCCAACAGTCTCCCACTTGCACTAGAGTCAATAATCTAGTTCACATCACTATGTGATTGTAATGAATCCAACACCCATTGGGTTTGATCATATCTCGCTTGTTAGAGAGGTTATTAGTCAACGGGTCTGAATCTTTCAGATCCGTGTGTGCTTTACAAATCTCTATGTCATCTCCTAGATGCAGCTACCACGCGCTATTTGGAACTATTCCAAATAACTGCTCTACTATACGAATCCGGTTTACTACTCAGAATAATCCGGATTAGTGTCAAAGTTTGCATCGGCGTAACCCTTTACGACGAACTCTTTTACCACCTCCATAATCGAGAAAATCCCTTAGTCGACTAGTTACTAAGGATAACCTTGACCGCTGTCCTGTGATCCATTCCTAAATCACACTTGTACCCCTTGACTGACTCATGGCAAGGCACACTTCAGGTGCGGTACACGGCATAGCATACTGTAGAGCCTACGTCTAAAGCATAGGGGACGACCTTCGTCCTTTCTTCTCTCTTCTGCCGTGGTCAGGTCTTGAGTCTTACTCAATACTCACACCTCATAACACAACCAAGAACTCCTTCTTTGCCGATCTATTTTGAACTCCTTCAAAATGTTGTCACGGTATGTATTCATTTGAAAGTACTATTAAGCGATTTTGATCTATCCTTATAGGTCTTGATGCTCAATGGTCAAGTAGCTTAATCCAGGATTTCTATTGAAAAAACACTTTTCAAATAACCCTTTATGCTTTCCAGAAATTCTACATCATTTCCGATCAACAATATGTCAACAACATATACTCATCGGAAATGCTATAGTGCTCCCACTCACTTCTTTGGATATACAAGTTTCTCATAACCTTTGTATAAACCCAAAATCTTTGATCATCTCATCAAAGCATATATTCCAACTCCGAGATGCTTACTCCTGTCCTTAGAAGGATTGCTGGAGATTTGCATACTTGTTAGCATCTTATAGGATTGACAAAACCTTCTGGTTGTATCATATACAACCTTTCCTCAAGAAAATTGTCGAGGAAACAATGTTTTGATATCCTATCCGCAAGATTTCATAAATAATGCAGTAACTGCCAATATAATTCCAACAGACTCTTAGCATCGATACGAATGAGAAAGTCTCATCGTAGTCAACTCCTTGAACTTGTCGGAAAACATCTTAGCGACAAGTCGAGCTTTCTTAATGGTGACACTTACCATCATTTTCCGTCTTCATTTTAAAATCCATCTGTACCCAACAGCCTTACGACCATCAAGTAGTTCTTCCAAAGTCCACACTTTGTTTTCATACATGGATCCTCTCTCGGATTTTATGGCCTCTAGCCATTTGTCGGAATCCGGGCCCACCATCGCTTCTCCATAGCTCGTAGGTTCATTGTTGTCTACCAACGTGACCTCCAAGAAAGGATTACCGTACCACTCTGAAGCAGTACGCGTCCTTGTCGACCTACGAGATTTGGTAGTGATTTGATCCGAAGTTTCATGATCACTATCATCAGCTTCCACTTCAATTGGTGTAGGCGCCACAGGAACAACTTCCTGTGCCCTGCTACACACTAGTTGAAGTGACGGTTCAATAAACTTATCAAGTCTCCACCATCCTCCCACTAAATTCTTTCGAGATAAACTATTCCTCGAGAAAGGACCCGTTTCTAGAAACAATCACTTTTGGTTCTGGATCTGAAATAGGAGGTATACCGAACTGTTTTGGATGTCTTATGAAGATGTATTTATCCGCTTTGGGTTCGAGCTTATCAGGATGAAACTTTTTCACATAAGCGTCGCAGCCCCATACTTTTAAGAAACGACAGCTTAGGCTTCTCTAAAACATAGTTCATACGGTGTCATCTCAACGGAATTACGTGGTGCCCTATTTAAAGTGAATGCGGTTGTCTCTAATGCCTATCCCATGAACGATAGTGGTAATTCGATAAGAGACATCATGGTATGCGCCATATCCAATAGGGTGCATCTATGATGTTCGGACACACCATCACACTATGGTGTTCCAGGCGGTGTTAGTTGTGAAACAATTTCCACAAGGTCTTAATTATGTACCAAACTCATAACTCAGATATTCATCTCTATGATCATATCATAGACATTTTATCCTCTTGTCACGAAGATCTTCAACTTCACTCTGAAATTACTTGAACCTTTCAATAATTCAGACTTGTGTTTCATCAAGTAAATATACTCAGCATCTACTCAAATCATCTGTGAAGTAAGAACATAACGATATCCACTGCGTGCCTCAGCACTCATTTGACTGCACACATCAAAATGTATTACTTCCAACAAGTTGCTTTCTTGTTCCATCTTACTGAAAATGAGGCTTTTCAGTCATCTTGCCCATGTGGTATGATTTGCATGTCTCAAGTGATTCAAAATCAAGTGAGTCCAAACAATCCATCTGCATGGAATTTCTTCATGCGTGCATACCAATAGACACGGTTCGCATGTCTCAAGCTTTTCAAAAACGAGTGAGTCCAAAGATCCATCAACATGGAGCTTCTTCATGCGTTTTACACCAATATGACTCAAATGCAGTGCCACAAGTATGTGGTACTATCATTACTATCTTATATCTTTTGGCATGAATATGTGTATCACTACGATCGAGATTCAATAATTCATTTTAGGTGCAAGACCATTGAAGGTATTATTCAAATAAATAGAGTAACCATTATTCTCCTTAAATGAATAATCGTATTGCGATAAACATAATCCAATCATGTCTATGCTCAACGCAAACACCAAATAACAATTATTTAGGGTTAACAGCAATCCAGATGGTAGAGGGAGGGTGCGATGTTTGATAACATCAAACTTGGAAATACTTCCAACACATATCGGCACCTCGCCTTTAGCTAGTCTCCTTTTATTCTGTAGCCTTTTTATTTCGAGTTACTAACACTTAGCAACCGAACCGGTATCTTAATACCCTGGTGCTACTAGGAGTACTAGTAAAGTACACATTTAATACAATGTATATCCCATATGCTTCTGTCAACCTTGCCAGCCTTCTCATCTACCAAGTATCTAGGGTAGTTCTGCTTTAGTGACCGTTCCC
>LR880970.1:845429480-845445626 GCA_904067115.1 Aegilops sharonensis
ATCCCGTATTCAATTCCCTTTGTCTAGCGGTATGTTACTTGCCCGAGATTCGATCGTCGGTATCCCAATACCTCGTTCAATCTCATTACCGGCAAGTCACTTTACTCGTTCCGTAATGCATGATCCCATGACTAACTACTTAGTCACATTGAGCTCATTATGATGATGCATTACCGAGTGGGCCCAGAGATACCTCTCCGTCATACGGAGTGACAAATCCCAGTCTCGATTCGTGCTAACCCAACAAACACTTTCGGAGATACCTGTAGTGCACCTTTATAGTCACCCAGTTACGTTGTGACGTTTGGTACACCCAAAGCACTCCTACCGTATCACGGAGTTACACAATCTCATGGTCTAAGGAAATGATACTTGACATTAGAAAAGCTTTAGCAAACGAACTACACGATCTTGTGCTATGCTTAGGATTGGGTCTTGTCCATCACATCATTCTCCTAATGATGTGATCCCGTTATCAATGACATCCAATGTCCATGGTCAGGAAACCATGACCATCTGTTGATCAACGAGCTAGTCAACTAGAGGCTCACTAGGGACATGTTGTGGTCTATGTATTCACACATGTATTACGGTTTCCAGTTAATACAATTATAGCATGAACAATAGACAATTATCATGAACGGAAATAAAATAATAACCATTTTATTATTGCCTGTAGGCCCTATTTCCAACATTTATTGGGTATGTCATTGTCGATATACCCCCTCCCGAGAACTTCAACACGAGGGGGGGGGGTACCGATATACCCCCTCCCCGATAACATTATTTTCCCATGTATATGTATGTCGCGTCGTTGTCGATATAACCCCCTCCCGGATAACTTCGACATGAGGGGCCGTCGATATATATACCCCCTCTCCGTCCGTGATAACTTATACCACGGAAGCACCCCCTCGGCCCTCTCACTCGACCAAAACTCTCGAGGACACCCAAACCCTAGATAAAAACGATGTTGGTCTCCTACCCCCTCCCGCTGCGCCCCTACCCGATAAACTCTCTCGAGGCCACCCAAATTCACCAAGTTAAAAGAGCGTTGTCGTCGAGGCCACCCCAAACCCTTGAAGAGTTGTGTCGAGGTCAACCCAAACCCTTGAAGCATTGTCTAGGCCACCCGAAACCCTAGAGAAGCAGCGTCGAGGCCACTAACATGATTCCTTATTGTGATTAGCTAGCTAGTTCTACGTTTGCCACTAATATATATCCATCTGTACCATGTTTGAATAATAATTGACATGTTGTTAATATTTGCAGAAACTATGGAGCACTCCCGAGACGAAGCAACAAAAGCGATGTTGGGGGAGATAATCGCACAAGGAAGTGATGTCGTTGCATCGTTTCTCAATGACACCGATGGTCAGGAAGGACTGGGTGAAGAAGAGGGCTATGTTCATGATGGCTCCGGTGACCCATTAATGCAGGTACAAGAAGAGGGCTATGTTCATGATGGCTCCGGTGACCCAATGGAGGTACAAGAAGGAGGCCATGATGACGGCTCCGGTGACCGAACCGAGTCCGGCTACGTATATATATATTAGTTAAGCATGTGTTGACTAGTTAATTGATGCATTCATTGTTTTCATATGTACACATATTAATTAACTCTCGTCTTTCTTCTTTTTTCTCTAGCCCTCCGGATCGAGCTCAACTTCGGTAAAGAAACGAGGCCCGAAGAAAAAGTTGCGCTCGGATGAAAGGTTTGAGATCACAGCAATCGCGCGCGATGGCTAGCCGATAGAACCCATCCGGACAAGGGATGCATTTCGTGCTCAGTGCGGGGTTCTTGTTAGGGACAAGATCCCGATCAGTATCCAGCAATGGTTAAAGCCAAAGAAGGAAGACCCTGAGGTGCCGACGTCTTATGTCTCCGATATGCAGAAAGAAGATCTTTGGACAACGCTTAAGGCAAATTTCACCCTACCGCCAGAGGAGGATCCAGAGAAGCCAGTTAAAGAGGAATTGATCAAGTCTCATGCTCTTAAGAAGATGGCAGAACTATTCAGGAGGTGGAAGAATGAGCTGAAAACGTTTGTCGACAAAGAAGAGACACCAGAATTCACCAGCCGGTTTGAGAAGATCAGAGATCAATGTCCCGCATTTGTGGCCCACAAGACATCGGAAAAGAGTAAGAAGATGTCAGCGACAAACAAGATTAATGCTGCGAAGAAGAAGCATCACCATCGCACGGGTTCAGGTGGTTACCTCAAAGCCCGACCTTTGTGGGACAAGGCTGAGAATGAACTGATTGCTAAAGGGGTCGAACCAGAGACATTGAGATGGCCAGACCGTTGCCAGACTTGATTCTTCGGGGTTGGCAACTGCGAATACCCGTCAGGAGGCTTCGGGAGTATATCGAGAAAGCGCAGGAAGGGACGTTCGTTCCAGACAGAGAGAATGACGAGCTCACAATGGCCCTCGGGAATCCTGAGCACCCTGGACGGACACGAGGCACGTCAGGCTCCCTTTTGTGGAAGGCTGAGTTTCCGGACGCAGGGGGTTACAAAACCCAGGAGAGGAGGAAGAAAGTGGAGCATAGCCAACTGCAGGCGCTGCACGAAAGGGCACAATGGCTAGAGGAACGAGAAGCAGATCGCAGCAAATGACCTGCCGAAGCTTCCCCTGAAGCTACCCCACCATCTCAGCGGAGAAGCAGCGTGACTTCCACCGAGCAGACTGAGCAGCTGGAGCCTATCTTCACGGGCTACCCCGTGGATGCTATCACAGAGTCTCAACATTGCCACCTTATGACGCGATGGATGACATTGAAAGTCAAGGCGGCTGTTGGCTCTGTTATACCTAATGGACCTGGCTCAACCTACCACGGCAAGCCAATTCCAGAAGGATATGCTAGGGTGATGGTGGATCAAATAACGGACGGATTTGAGGACTGTCGGTGTCAAAACCGGCGGATCTCGGGTAGGGGGTCCCGAACTGTGCGTCTAGGCGGATGGTAACAGGAGACAAGGGACACGATGTTTTTACCCAGGTTCGGGCCCTCTCGATGGAGGTAAAACCCTACTCCTGCTTGATTAATATTGATGATATGGGTAGTACAAGAGTAGATCTACCACGAGATCAGAGAGGCTAAACCCTAGAAGCTAGCCTATGGTATGATTGTTGTTCGTCCTACGGACTAAAAACTCTCCGGTTTATATAGACACCGGAGAGGGCTAGGGTTACACAGAGTCGGTTACAATTGGAGGAGATCTTCATATCGTATCGCCAAGCTTGCCTTCCACGCCAAGGAAAGTCCCATCCGTACACGGGACGGAGTCTTCAATCTTGTATCTTCATAGTCCGGGAGTCCGGCCAAAGGTCTTAGTCCGGCCATCCGGACACCCCCTAATCCAGGACTCCCTCAGTAGCCCCTGAACCAGGCTTCAATGACGACGAGTCCGGCGCGCAAGTTGTCTTCGGCATTGCAAGGCGGGTTCCTCCTCCGAATACTTCATAGAAGATATTGAACACCAGGTTAGTGTCCGGCTCTGCAAATAAGTTCCACGCTCCACCATAGAGAGAATAATATTTGCACCAATTAGATCTGCCGACGTACTCCGTGACGTCAGGCCAGGATTTTCTCAGCACGTTTAGCGAGGCGGTTTCCTTGGCACGTCTTGTCAAAACAGAGATCGTGTCCCCTTATTCCGGGATTCTCATCAATACGGGCATGGGTAACCCAACCGTGCCTTTGGTATGACTCCCTAATTGAAAGCGAGTCTCAAACGGTTACGGGGAGGGCTCTTGGTATTCACCTCCTTTATAAAGGAACCAAGGCCCAGCTCCCTTCTTCTCAAACCAATCAAATCCGCCCCTTGCTTCGAGTTCCAACACCCAAAGCTCTAGTTTTAGGCGCTTCGGACTTTTGATGATGTCCGGCTCCGACCTTCAAGGCTGGTGGATGCCTTCCTCCATTACGGAAGAAGATGTGCGAAAGCTGAGAGATGCCAGGTATCTAACCGACAAAATCTCGCATAGACTGCCTGCTCAAAGGCAAGCTATTCCCACTCCCCAGCCCGGTGAGAGCGTGGTGTTCGCATCTCACTTTCTTCGGGGGCTAGGCTTCCCGATCGATCCCTTCGTGAGGGGGCTTATGTTTTATTACGGGCTGGAGTTCCACGACTTAGCTCCGGAGTCCATCCTCCAGATCTCATCATTCATTGTCGTGTGCGAGGCCTTCCTCCATATCACTCCTCACTTCGGATTGTGGCTAAAAACCTTCAAAGTGAAACCGAAAATGATCGAGGGGCAGCATGCTGAGTGCGGAGGAGCTATAATAAGCAAGATGGATGACGCTCCATGGCCCGAAGGCTCTTTTCAAGAGGAGCTCGGCTTATGGCAACGGGACTGGTTTTACATCACAGCCCCCAGGGGCACCACATGGGTGGCACCACCTACTTTTTGCTCGGGTCCCCCACCACGGCTGGCGTCATGGGTTAATGAAGGACTTATCTGGGGGCCGCCCAAAGACGTGCCCTTGCTGCAGGGCCGTATTTGAGATCTTCTAGAAAGAGATATCAATTTGACCGTAGTGGCGCAAGTCATGGTGATTCGCCGCACACTGCCCTGCAAATGTCGACCTCTCCGCCTGTGGGAGTTTAATCCGGAGGGACCGCGAGTCCTACAACATTTCATGGGAGCGACACCCGTGGAGATGTACAAATTGTTCTTTGGACCACAAGCAAGGTGTCCGGATTTGTCCGAGGACGCAGGTCTGAGCTGCAATCGCCCGGATGCTAAAGTAAGTAGCCCCGTATTTGGACACACCATCCGTATTTTTATCACAAAATTACCCTTAACATAGTTGTCCTTTGAACAGGAGTGGATAGTGAAGGCAAAGCTTATCAGGTGTCCAGTCCCCCTGCCCGAGACCATGCCGAATCCCATGCTAACCAGGATGCTGGAGGTCGCGCTTTTGGCGGAAGGCGAAGGGGGGAACCAAGGAGCTACCGCCTCCGCGAAGGAGGCTGTTAGGAAGGGAAGAATCGAAAATTCCCCCGACCAGGGAAAGAAAAGGACTGCCTCTGAAGACCCGGAGGTGATAACCTCAAAACGGGGGAAGAAATCTTCGCCAGAGGGTTCGGCACCGGAGAACGTCCCGGCCGAATCGCCCTCTAAAGGGGACCCGCTCTCCCCCGAGACGTAAGTGAAGGGAGGGGTTCCATAATGAATGACACTCCTGTTTTATTTCCGAGGAAAATAACCGAAACATTACCTTGCAGTTCGGATCTCAACCCTTCTCAGCAGAGCTCATCTTCAGGGGATCTTCGTCTGGAGATGATAGAGAGCGAAACGCCTCCCCTTGTTGCACCATCTCACAAGGCTGGCGACCCCGAGGTGTCATCCCGGAGGGTTTTTCCAAGTCCGGACCCTGGAAAAGGTCGTCAGGCTAGTTCGGCACCCTCTGGCGCACCGTCGGAGGGGCTGAAGGATCTGCTTGGTAGGGCGTCCATCTTAGAGGAACACCGTATGTTGATGAATACGGTGATTGGAAGGATTTCATCCGCGGAAAGCGGACTGTACGAGGCTGCCAGGAGTTTACTAACAGGCTTTGAGGTATGTAAAAAGGTGTACCTTTTGGTAGAGCCACATATTAAATGCGCCCTGTATAAATAGTATCCCCTGAGACTCTGTGTGTCGTCACGAGTGACGGCGCACGGAGGATCATAACCCCAGGTATAATATGTCGCCTATTCCATAAAGGTGGCGAGGCGTTCGGTGGCTAGCCGGACTGATGAATCTGCCGAACTAAAGTGGCAACTTGACGTAGCAGATGCCGACATCGTGCTTGTAAATAAGCGGCTAGACGAGGCTCAAGGTATGTTCCAAAGACACCCGGTAATAGGAGCTCGATGCTCGGGCCTTATATATATGTGCTTAATGTAGATGGTGCTGCTGCTGTGGAGAACCTTCGGGTGGAACTTGCCCGAGCCAAGGAGCAAGCAAGGAAGAGTGATGCGGCTGCCGTTAAAGCGGCTGAAGAGCTAAAAGCCGAACAGACTGCTCACTGCCAGAGCAAGAAGGTAATAGCCGAGATGGCCATAAAATTGAAGGATGCTACCGACCGCTGTAAATTTCTTGAACAAGAAGATAGGGCGGCTCAGAAGGACCTTGAGAAGATCACTGCCGAAGCCAAGGATACTCGCTCTGCAATGATAGCGATGAAGGAGGAGCTGCGTCAGGCCGGAGATATCACGGCTGGAAAGCCTTATATGCTGCGGATGAAGTTCGGAGACCCCAACTATGCTCCATTAGACCGGCAGTCGAGTGTGGAAAACGCTTATCTGGATTTGGCAGCAAGTGCGGCGGACGCGACCGAACACTTCCGCGGCTGAGGTGACCATGGATTGGAAGAGCTTTTTTGGTCGCAGTTCCACAATCCAGAACGCCCACTTTCAGTATCCGACCGTTTGGCCGCCTGGGCGGAGCTGAACAGGTTATCCGGACTCGCCATGAGGTATGTTGCGAGTCGTCTGTGGCCGGAGAAGCCGGAGCCGAAGAATTATTTTGGCTTGGTGCAGCAGTTCCTTGGTTCGGTGCCGCATGCTGATGCAATGAAGAGGTCGGCGTGCATAGAGGGCGCACAGATGGCTCTTGCCCGTGTCAAAACATACTGGGCGGATATGAAGGCCAGTGTTGTTGCGTCCCGGGATTCGGACGAAAGCCGAGTACCTGCCAAGCACTACTTTGAGGAAGTTCTTCCTGGCGCTCGTTTAATAGAGTCGCAGTGCTCGAAGGATGTTGTGTTCGAATAGCTTATACTATTTGTAAAATGAATTCCTTGATGAAAAAAGCTTTTTATACTTGTGCTTGCAAGAATTATGATGCCTCCTGTGCGGCCTTTTAATGTATATATTTGTATATAACCTGAAAGATGGCAGTCGTTGGCTTCAGCCCCCACGCATAGAATGCGGGGGTGTTCGCAAAAAGGCGCCTTTTCACACTTAATCCAACGTCTTGGTCCTACAAAGGAGGTGGTGGCGTGGCGAACTAGGCAACCGGACTATAATGCTTCATCACTTTCACTTAGCCATATGAGTTTGACAGTGGGGCTACTGAATAGCCCATAGGGGCACCGCGCTCGCCCGAATTCGGGGCGCGAGTGTGCCTGACCGGGAAGCGGCCCTTCGTTAATGCGGGGGAATCCTAAAGATTCCGAAAGTCATTGAGTGGTTGACCAGTCTCTCGCTATATCATGACAGTCAGTTTTTGGCTTTCTCTACTGAGGAGCTCACCTGGCCGAACCGGGGCACAATCGCAGTAGTTCTCCTGGTGCCGCGTTAGCCGATATAACGGAACGTAAGGCAGCAAAACACAGGAGCCGGGCAAACCCAACATTTTACCAAAGACATGATTCGGAGCTGATGCATATAGGGCCAAACTCGCGACGCCGAACACTCCCGAAGGTATTCGGTCTTTATGAGGACGGGCCGAAATAGAGCACTTGGTAATAAAGCCCCTGGTGTCCAGGTACGCGCAAAAATTCTGGCGTGGCCACATGCCAAGACGCCAGCCTCCTCCTCGGTTATAGAGAAAGCCGGGGGATGTTGTCAACAAGAGACAGTAAAAAAGGTTTACGCAGGGTCTTAATCTGAAAAGAATCCTTGAAAGGGGTCCCTGCTGCACGTCTGCGCCTGTGTCTCCGTTGTGCCGTATCCTGGACGGGCGTAGCACGATGTTCGTCTGCGAAAGAGAGGAACTTAATAAAAAATACGCGTGCGAGAAATCTATATTAAAATAAACAAAATATAGTTGGAGCAAAAATTGAGCCGTATTGTTTCCGGGTGTGAGCACGCGGAGCCCCTTGTACGGGGTTATGCGGCTATTAAGCATGTTTACGCCGGACTCGTCGAGCCGTGTCCGGGATAGTAGGGCTAGATTTGTGGGCGGCTGTCGAGGCGGCCGCACCTTTGCCCGTGCTTTGGGGGTCAATTTATGTTCCCCTGTAATGAAATGATGCCCCTTGGGTCGGGCATTTTGAGTGTAAGGGATGCGTAATGCGGTATTGCGTTAAAGCGGGCGAAAGCTTCACGTCCCAGTAGCGCTTGATAGCGACTTACGAATGGGCGATGTGGAATGTTAGCTTTTCGCTTCGGAAGTTGTCGGGTGAGCCGAACGTGACTTCTAACGGAAGGGAACCCATACTTGGGGTATCCGGGCCTGGCGTGACTCCTTGAAAGGAACTGTTGCCATGGTGGATTATAGCTGGGTTTACCCCGAGTTTGCGGACTGTGTCCTGATATAACAGGTTCAAGTCACTGCCGCCATCCATAAGGACGTTTGTAAATTGGAGTCCGTTAATAATCGGATTCACGACCAAGGCAGTCCAGCCTGCGTTCCGGTCTCCTTTGGAGTAATCCTGATGATCGAAGGTGATTGGTTGTAACAACCAGTGGCATTGCTCCTCTAGGGCTGACCGTACGGCGCGTGTCTTCGTAGGTGCCGTTCTGTTTTTCCCTTTTGTCACATGAAGTGAATTTACTGTCTTGACTTCTTGTGGGAACTTCTTTTGTTCTCCGGTGTTCTGCTTGTGGGGTGCATCGTCCTCTTCGCTTGGTGTGTCGAGCCCCTTGTGTTCGGCGTTGAGTTTGCCGGACTGCTTAAAGACCCAACAATCTCTGTGGGTATGGTTTGCAGGTCTCCCAGGAGTGCTGTGGATTTGACATATTTTGTCCAAGATTTTGTTGAGGTTGGATAGCTCGTCCCTGTCATCTTTGGGAAACGACTTTTTCTGATTTTGCCGAGAGATTTTGAATCCGGCGTTTACTGCCGTGCTCATCGGGCTGTTGTCCTTGATCCGACACGGTTCTTTGTTACGGCGCGGCTTCCCGTTCCCATCTCTGGGTTCGTACGTATTCGGGTCGCTGGTGCTGCTTCTTGCCAACCAGCTATCCTCTCTTGCACAAAAGCGGGTCATGAGGCTTGTTAACGCGGCCATTGTTCATGGCTTTTCTTGGCTGAGGTGTCTGGCGAGCCATTCGTCTCGGACGCTATGTTTGAAAGCTGCTAGGGCCTCTGCGTCCGGACAGTCGACTATCTGATTCTTTTTAATAAGGAATCTGTTCCAGAGCTTCCGGGCTGACTCTCCGGGCTGCTGAGTTATATGACTCAGATCATCTGCATCCGGGGGTCGGACATAGGTCCCTTGAAAATTTGCCCGGAAAGCATCCTCGAGCACTTCCCAACTTCCCATGGTGTTTTCGGGAAGGCTTTTAAGCCAATGCCAGGCTGGCCCTTTGAGCTTAAGGGGTAAGTATTTTATGGCATGGAGGTCATCTCCTCTGGCCATGTGTATGTGGAGGATGTAATCCTCGATCCAGACTCCAGGGTATGTTGTTCCATTGTATGCTTCTATGTTCACGGGCTTGAATCCGGCTGGAAATTCATGATCCAGCACCTCATCGGTAAAACATAGGGGATGTGCGGCGCCCCTGTATTTAGGCGTGCCGCGATGTTCGGGTATTTTTTGCATTGCATTGCTCACTGGAGCTTGCTTTCTTGGCCTATAGATGGATCTGGTTGGGCCAGTTTTTTGATGCGAATTCTTGGACGGATCGCGCGCCGTATTGAGTGCGGCGTCCTTTGTTGCGTGAGATTGATCGTAGGGTCGTCTGTCCGACCTTGTGGCTTCCTTATTTTTTGACTGTGGGGGCTTTATAGCCTCTTCATCAAATTCCGGTAGTAGTTTCCGCTTCGGATAACTCTTTGTGTGACGACTGTTGCCGTACTTGTGTGCGGTATTGAGAACTTTGCCCCATCTGATCCTGAGTGCATCTTCCGCTGCTTTGAGCCTCCGCTTCTGCTTTTTCAGACTACGTGCAGTGGCAACGAGCCTTTGGTGGAGGTTCTGATGTTCCAGCAATTTGTCCGGCGTGAGGTCGTCCGGACTATTATCTTTCCCGGGGATGGGTTGTTCGGATTGTCCGCCCTGTTTGGACGGTTGCTCGACGGCATGTTCGTCTTCCGTTGATTCACCCTGCTCTATGGCTGGGTCTTTGTCGAGGTGGGGCTTGGCCTTGCGCTTACGCCGCCGCTTCGATTGTTTTTCGAGGGAGCGATCCCTGGCTGCGTCCTTTTGATCTGTGTTGTCATTTCTGTTAGGTGTGTCCACCATGTATACATCGTATAATGAGGTGGCTTTCCAGTGCCCTATAGGTGCTGGTTCCTGTTCGTCTCCTTTATCGGCGTCCATACCGTCGATGTCTTCGGAGTCGAAATCGAGCATGTCGGTTAGATCGTCGACAGTGGCTACCAAGTGGGTGGTGGGTGGGCTTCGAATTTCTTCGTCGTCCGCATCCCAACCATGCTGACCGTAATCCGGCCGGGGCTCTCTTGACAAAGAGAGAGACTTTAGTGAATTTAGGATATCGCCAAAGGGCGATTGCTGAAAGACGTCCATGGCAGTGAACTCCATGATCGGAGCCCAATCGGGTTCGATCGGAAGAGGTGCGGGATATACGGAGTCCGGAGCGGAGTCCGGCACCTTGGAGTCACGGGCCCTGCGAAGGACTAGGCTGGTATTCGGCTCTATCACCGTGGAGATTGCGGCTTCCGGGGTGGCGTCCAACCGTCCATCCCCGACTAGCGCAGTAGGCTCCGAGCTAATGGTCGGAGCGGTCACCTGAGCGATGCTCTGGGAGTTGTCCGGTGGCAGTGCTAAATCATGCCCATCGTGACAGTGCGGCGTGCTCGGTCGTGGCTCGAATCCATCGAAGATCAAGTCCCCGCGGATGTCGCCCGTGTAGTTTAAGCTTCCAAACCTGACCTGATGGCCAGGGGCGTAGCTTTCGATCTGCTCCAGATGGCCAAACGAGTTGGCCCGCAGTGCGAAGCCGCCGAATATGAAGATCTGTCTGGGGAGAAGAGTCTCACCCTGGACCGCATCGTGATTGATGATCGAAGAAGCCATCGGGCCTAAAGGCGACGACACAGAGGAACTCTCAGTGAAAGCACCAATGTCGGTGTCAAAACCGGCGGATCTCGGGTAGGGGGTCCCGAACTGTGCGTCTAGGCGGATGGTAACAGGAGACAAGGGACACGATGTTTTTACCCAGGTTCGGGCCCTCTCGATGGAGGTAAAACCCTACTCCGGCTTGATTAATATTGATGATATGGGTAGTACAAGAGTAGATCTACCACGAGATCAGAGAGGCTAAACCCTAGAAGCTAGCCTATGGTATGATAGTTGTTCGTCCTACGGACTAAAAACTCTTCGGTTTATATAGACACCGGAGAGGGCTAGGGTTACACAGAGTGGGTTACAATGGGAGGAGATCTTCATATCGTATCGCCAAGCTTGCCTTCCACGCCAAGGAAAGTCCCATCCGGACAGGGGACGGAGTCTTCAATCTTGTATCTTCATAGTCCGGGAGTCCGGCCAAAGGTCTTAGTCCGGCCATCCGGACACCCCCTAATCCAGGATTCCCTCAAGGACCTTGAGCTTGACCATCCTACGGGTGAAGGGGAGATTCGGCTGGGTTCTTTTCTGAAGACTCCATGCCTATGGCGGAAGGAGCTCATCAACTTTTCGAACTAGACGCCTCCGCCTCCTCCTCCTCCTCCGGCGAGTCAAGGCACTCCGCCTCCTCCTCAGCCTCCTCCGGCGAGAGATCAGGGCACTCAGCCTCCTTCTCCGGCGCGTGGCGGCACTCCGCCTCCTTCTCCGCCTGCGTCGGCGTGCCCGAGCAGCCAGCTGCCTCCTCCTTCTCCGCCTCGCCAGCAAGGGAGAAAGAGACCCGTGATACATCTCCAACGTATCTATAATTTTTTATTACTCCATGCTACTTTGTCTACTATTTTGGACTATATTGGGCTTTATTTTCCACTTTCACATTATTTTTGGGACTAACCTATTAACCGGAGGCCCAGCCCAGAATTCTTGTTTTTTGCCTATTTCAGTATTTCGACGAAACAGAATATCAATCGGAGTCCAAACGGAATAAAACCTTCGGGGACGTGATTTTCTCATCAAACGTGATCCAGGAGACTTGGACCCTACTCCAACAAGTGCCAGGGGCGGTCACGAGGGTGGAGGGCGCGCCCCCCCTGGGCGCGCCCCTGCCTCGTGGGACCCTCGGAGCTCGACCGACGTACTCCTTCCTCCTATATATACCTACGTACCCCCGTGAGATCAGAAACGGAGCCAAAAACCTAATTCCACAGCCGCAACCTTCTGTATCCGCAAGATCCCATCTTGGGGCCTGTTCCGGAGCTCCGCCGGAGAGGGCATCTACTACGGAGGGCTTCTACATCAACACCATAGCCTCTCCGATGAAGTGTGAGTAGTTTACTTCAGACCTTCGGGTCCATAGTTATTAGCTAGATGGCTTCTTCTCTCTTTTTGGNTCCAACGTATCTATAATTTTTTATTACTCCATGCTACTTTGTCTACTATTTTGGACTATATTGGGCTTTATTTTCCACTTTCACATTATTTTTGGGACTAACCTATTAACCGGAGGCCCAGCCCAGAATTCTTGTTTTTTGCCTATTTCAGTATTTCGACGAAACAGAATATCAATCGGAGTCCAAACGGAATAAAACCTTCGGGGACGTGATTTTCTCATCAAACGTGATCCAGGAGACTTGGACCCTACTCCAACAAGTGCCAGGGGCGGTCACGAGGGTGGAGGGCGCGCCCCCCCTGGGCGCGCCCCTGCCTCGTGGGACCCTCGGAGCTCGACCGACGTACTCCTTCCTCCTATATATACCTACGTACCCCCGTGAGATCAGAAACGGAGCCAAAAACCTAATTCCACAGCCGCAACCTTCTGTATCCGCAAGATCCCATCTTGGGGCCTGTTCCGGAGCTCCGCCGGAGAGGGCATCTACTACGGAGGGCTTCTACATCAACACCATAGCCTCTCCGATGAAGTGTGAGTAGTTTACTTCAGACCTTCGGGTCCATAGTTATTAGCTAGATGGCTTCTTCTCTCTTTTTGGATCTCAATACAATGTTCTCCCCCTCTCTTGTGGAGATCTATTCGATGTAATCTTCTTTTTGCGGTGTGTTTGTTGAGACCGATGAATTGTGGGTTTATGATCCAGCTTATCTATGAACAATATTTGATTCTTCTCTGAATTCTTTTATGTATGATTGAGTTATCTTTACAAGTCTCTTCGAATTATCCGTTTGGTTTGGCCAACTAGATTGGTAGTTCTTGCCATGGGAGAAGTGTTTAGCTTTGGGTTCAATCTTGCGGTGTCCTTACTCAGTGACAGAAAGAGTTGCAAGGCACGTATTGTATTGTTGCCATCGAGGATAACAAGATGGGGTTTTTATCATATTGCATGAATTTATCCCTCTACATCATGTCATCTTGCTTAAAGCGTTACTCTGTTTTACTTAATACTCTAGACGCATGCTGGATAGCGGTCGATGAGTGGAGTAATAGTAGAAGATGCAGAATCGTTTCGATCTACTTGTTTTGGACGTGATGCCTATATACATGATCATACCTAGATAATCTCATAATTATTCACTTTTCTATCAATTGCTCAACAGTAATTTGTTTACCCACCGTAGAATACTTATGCTCTTGAGAGAAGCCACTAGTGAAACCTATGGCCCCGGGTCTATCCTCATCATGTCAATCTCCATTAATTTGTTTACTTGCTTTGTTTTTACTTTGCCTTTTAATTTTTTACTTTGCATCTATCTATCAAAAATACCAAAAATATTATCTCTATCAGATCTCACTCCCGTAAGTGATCGTGAAGGGATTGACAACCCCTAAGCGTTGGTTGCGAGTTGCTATCGTTTTGTGTAGGTACGAGGGACTTGTGCGTGATCTCCTACTGGATTGATACCTTGGTTCTCAAAAACTGAGGGAAATACTTACGCTACTTTACTGCATCATCCTCTCCTCTTTGGGGAAATCCAACGCAATGCTCAAGAGGTAGCAAGAAGAATTTCTGGCGCCGTTGCCGGGGAGCTCACGCAAAAGTCAACTATACCAAGTACCCATCACAATCCCTATCTCTCACATTACATTATTTGCCTCTCGTTTTCCTCTCCCCCATTTCACCCTTGCCATTTTATTCGCCCTCTCTTTCCCAATCTCCTCCTCTCTTTCTCTTTTGCCTTTTTCTCGTTTGCCTTTGCTTGTGTGTTGGATTACTTGTTTCTATGGCACAAGATAATACCAAATTGTGTGATTTCTAGAATACCAATAATAATGATTTCCTTAGCACTCCGATTACTCCTCTTAATAATGATGAGTCTTGTGAAATCAATACCGCTTTGCTGAATCTTGTTATGAAAGATCAATTCGCCGGCCTTCCTAGTGAAGATGCCGCTACTCATCTAAACAATTTTGTTGATTTGTGTGATATGCAAAAGAAGAAAGATACGGATAACAATATTGTCAAATTGAAGTTATTTCCGTTTTCACTTAGAGATCGTGCTAAAATTTGGTTTTCATCTTTGCCTAAAAATAGTATTGATTCTTGGAACAAGTGCAAAGATGCTTTTATCTCTAAATATTTTCCTCCCGCTGAGATTATCACTCTTAGGGACGATATCATGAATTTTAAACAACTTGATCATGAGCATGTTGCCCAATCTTGGGAAAGAATGAAATTAATGCTTCGCAATTGCCCTACTCATGGTTTGAATTTACGGATGATCATACAAAAATTTTATGCCGGATTAAATTTTGCTTCTAGAAATCTTTTAGACTCGGCCGCGGGAGGCACGTTTATGGAAATTACGTTAGGAGATGCTACAAAATTGCTTGACAATATTATGGCTAATTATTCTCAATGGCATACCGAAAGAACTTCTAGTAAAAAAGTGCATGCTATAGGGGAAATCAATGTTTTGAGTGAAAAGATGGCTGAACTTATGAAGATGTTTGCTACTAAAAATACTTCTCTTAATCCCAATGATATGCCTCTATCTACTTTGATTGAGAATAATAATGAATCTATGGATGTGAATTTTGTTGGAAGGAATAGTTTTGGAAATAACGCGTATAGAGGGAATTTTAATCCTAGGCCTTATCCTAGTAATCCTTCTAATAATTATGGAAATTCCTACAACAACTCTTATGGAAATTTTAATAAGATGCCCTCTGAATTTGAGGGTAGTGTTAAAGAGTTTATGAATTCACAAAAGAATTTTAATGCTTTGCTTGAAGAGAAATTGCTTAAAGTTGATGATTTGGCTAGGAACGTTGATAGAATTTCTCTTGAAATTGATTCTTTAAAGCTTAGATCTATTCCTCCTAAGCATGATATCAATGAGTTTCTCAAAGCTATGATAATTTCCATTGATGAGTGCAAGGAAAGAACCGCTGGGATGCGTGCTTCCAAAGATGCTTTTATTAAAGCATGTTCTTCCAATCCCTATGAAAATCAAGATGAAGATCTAAAAGTTATTGATGTGTCCCCCATAAATCTTTGTTTTGCAATATGAATCTTGATGAATCTGAAGATTATCTTCCTTTACCTAGAAGGCGTTCTAAGAATTCTGAGTTTCTAGATCTTGATGATGAAATTGATGAAAGTGGGATTGAAAGAAATAAAAATCTTAATGTTGCTAAACCCACTATTTTGGATCTCAAGGAATTTAATTATGAAAATTGCTCTTTGATTGGTTGTATTTCCTTGTTGCAATCCGTGCTAGATTCTCCTCATGCTTATAGTCAAAATAAGGCCTTTACAGAACACATTGTTGATGCCATGATGCAATCTTATGAAGAAAAACTTGAGTTGAAAGTTTCTATCCCTAGAAAACTCTATGATGAGTGGGAACCTACTATCAAAATTAAAATTAAAGATTATGAGTTTCATGCCTTGTGTGATTTGGGTGCTAGTGTCTCCACTATTCCCAAAACTTTGTGTGATTTGCTAGATTTCCGTGACTTTGAAGATTGCTCTCTAAACTTGCATCTTGCGGATTCCACTATTAAAAAGACTATGGGAAGAATTAATGATGTTCTTATTGTTGCCAATAGGAATTATGTGCCCGTAGATTTTATCATTCTTGATATAGATTGCAATCCTTCATGTCCTATTATTCTTGGTAGACCTTTCCTTAGAACGATTGGTGCAATTATTGACATGAAGGAAGGGAATATTAGATTCCAATTTCCCTTGAGAAAGGGTATGGAACACTTCCCTAGAAAG
>LR880970.1:845480595-845496427 GCA_904067115.1 Aegilops sharonensis
ATCCGCACCAGAGTGGTACGGTAATCCTATTCTGGAAGTCATGCTACTAGATCATGGTGAACCTACGAACTATGAAGAAGCGATGGTGAGCCCAGATTCCACAAAATGGCTTGAAGCCATGAAATCTGAGATGGGATCCATGTATGAGAACAAAGTATGGACTTTGGTAGACTTGCCCGATGATCGGCAAGCTATTGAGAATAAATGGATCTTTAAGAAGAAGACTGACGCCGATGGTAATGTAACTGTCTACAAAGATCGACTTGTTGCAAAAGGTTTTCGACAAGTTCAAGGGGTTGACTACGATGAGACTTTCTCACCCATAGCGATGCTTAAGTCTGTCCGAATCATGTTAGCAATTGCCGCATTTTATGATTATGAAATTTGGCAAATGGATGTAAAAACTGCATTCTTGAATGGATTTCTAGAAGAAGAGTTGTATATGATGCAACCAGAAGGTTTTGTTGATCCAAAGGGTGCTAACAAAGTGTGCAAGCTCCAACGATCAATTTATGGTCTGGTGCAAGCCTCTCGGAGTTGGAATAAACGCTTTGATAGTGTGATCAAAGCATATGATTTTATACAGACTTTTGGAGAAGCCTGTATTTACAAGAAAGTGAGTGGGAGCTCTGTAGCATTTCTGATATTATATGTGGACGACATATTGTTGATTGGAAATGATATAGAATTTCTGGATAGCATAAAAGGATACTTGAATAAAAGTTTTTCAATGAAAGACCTCGGTGAAGCTGCTTACATATTGGGCATCAAGATCTATAAAGATAGATCGAGACGCTTAATTGGACTTTCACAAAGCACATACCTTGATAAAGTTTTGAAGAAGTTCAAAATGGATCAGGCAAAGAAAGGTTTTTTACCTGTATTACAAGGTGTAAGATTGAGCCAGACTCAATGCCCGACCACAGCAGAAGATAGAGAGAAAATGAAAAATGTTCCCTATGCTTCAGCCATAGGCTCTATCATGTATGCAATGCTGTGTACCAGACCTGACGTATGCTTAGCTGTAAGCTTGGCAGGAAGGTACCAAAGTAATCCAGGAGTGGATCACTGGACAGCGGTCAAGAACATCCTGAAATATCTGAAAAGGACTAAGGATATGTTTCTCGTATATGGAGGTGACAAAGAGCTAGTCGTAAATGGTTACGTCGCTGCAAGCTTTGACACTGATCCGGACGATTCTAAATCGCAAACCGGATACGTATTTTTATTAAACGGTGGAGCTGTCAGTTGGTGCAGTTCTAAACAAAGCGTCATGGCGGGATCTACATGTGAAGCGGAGTACATAGCTGCTTCGGAAGCAGCAAATGAAGGAGTCTGGATGAAAGAGTTCATTTCCGATCTAGGTGTCATACCTAGTGCATCGGGACCAATNTCATTGATCGAAGATGGTTATGTTTCCTAACCATAGACATGTGTTGTCATTTGATTAATGGGATCACATCATTAGGAGAATGATGTGATTGACATGACCCATTTCGTTAGCTTAGCACTTGATCGTTTAGTATGTTGCTTATGCTTTCTTCATGACTCATACAAAGTTCCTGCAACTATGAGATTATGCAACTCCCGTTTACCGGAGGAACACTTTGTGTGCTACCAAACGTCACAACGTAACTGGGTGATTATAAAGGTACTCTACAGGTGTCTCCAAAAGTATATGTTGAGTTGGCATGAATCGAGATTAGGTTTTGTCACTCCGATTGTCGGAGAGGTATCTCTGGCCCTTCTCGGTAATACACATCACATAAGCCTTGCAAGCATTGCAACTAATGAGTTAGTTGTGAGATGATGTATTACGGAACGAGTAAAGAGACTTACCGGTAACGAGATTGAACTAGGTATTGGATACCGACGATCGAATCTCGGGTAAGTAACATACCGATGACAAAGGGAACAAAGTATATCGTTATGCGGTTTGACCGATAAAGATCTTCGTAGAATATGTAGGAACCAATATGGGCATCCAGGTTCCGCTATTGGTTATTGACCGAGAATGGTTCTAGGTCATGCCTACATAGTTCTCGAACCCGTAGGGTCCGCACGCTTAACGTTTCGATGACAGTTCATTATGAGTTTATAAGTATTGATGTACCGAAGGTAGTTAGGAGTCCCGGATGTGATCACGGACATGACGAGGAGTCTCTAAATGGTCGAGACATAAAGATTGATATATTGGAAGCCTACATTTGGACATCGGAAAGGTTCCGAGTGAAATCGGGAATTTACCGGAGTACCGGGAGGTTACCGGAACCCCCCGGGGGGTCTATGGGCCTTGATGGGCCATAAGAGAGAAGAGGAAGGGCCGGCCAGGCAGGCCGCGCGCCCCCCTCCCCCCTCTAGTCCGAATAGGACAAGGAGAGGGGGGGCGGCGCCCCCTTCCCTCTTCCCCCTCCTCCAATCCTAATCCAACTAGGATAAGGGGGGGAGTCCTACTCCCGGTGGGAGTAGGACTCCTCCAGGCGCGCCTCCCCTAGGCCTGGCCGCACCCCCCTTGGCTCCTTTATATACGGGGGCAGGGGGCACCCCAGGACACACAAGTTGATCTACGGATCGTTCCTTAGCCGTGTGCGGTGCCCCTTTCCACCATATTCCACTTCGGTCATATCGTCGCGGAGCTTAGGCGAAGCCCTGCGCCGGAGAAGTCATATCGTCGCGGAGCTTAGGCAAAGCCCTGCGTCGGTGGAGCATCATAATCGTCACCACGCCGTCGTGCTGACGGAACTCATCCCCGACACTTTGCTGGATCGGAGTCCGGGGATCGTCATCGAGCTGAACGTGTGCAGAACTCGGAGGTGCCGTACGTTCGGTGCTTGGATCGGTCGGATCGTGAAGACGTACGACTACATCAACCGCGTTGTTATAACGCTTCCGCTTTCGGTCTACGAGGGTACGTGGACGGACACTCTTCCCTCTCGTTGCTATGCCATCACCATGGTCTTGCGTGTGCGTAGGAAATTTTTTGAAATTACTACGTTCTCCAACAGTATCCACAAGGACGAAAATCGTAGGTCTCTCTTGCTCGATTGTAGGATCACCAAGATCCATGGTAACAAGCATACCCTCATCAAAACCATACATCTTGCAAAGTGCTTCCCAATTTTTGCAACCAAAATGGGTTACACTCTGAGCATTGTACAACTTTACTTGAAAATCCACACCATGATGGGTACTTAGGATAATTTTTTTGGTTTCAAAACTTTCATGGTCTTCAAAACCCATCCTCTCCAAGACATAGCGTCTTGCAAAGCATGGGATAAGCTAGTCGAATTGGAAAAGATGAAAAATATTGTCATGATTGAAATAGTTGAAGTCATGAGTAATTACGAAAAAAAAACTATTACCGTCGGTTGCGTACCGTATCAACATCGAAGGTCTCCTCGAGCTTAATGCTGAAGCGACGATCTTCGTCCAGCTCAATGAACCTGTCGCAGATACCTTGGTCGTCGTGGCACCAGTCGCACTCCCCCGGGTGGTTTTCGTCGTCCGAGTACGACATTTCCGGCCTATGTTCATAATTCAAATATTAAACTAGATTATTAATCACGGGTTGACTATCGGTGATGTACGTAGCTCCTCCTTTCATTCCCGAGTGCATTATTACATCAAATTGTCTAGCACACGGGAATGAAGGAGAACTTACCCAATATGAGCATTCAGTAAGCAAAACCAAATCATAAAATAAGCAAAACCAAATCATAAAATAAAGTAGTATTCAAATTAGCATGCATTCAATAATTATAAGCAAAAGTACATCATCTCTTGGTGTCCGTACATCGTCGAATATTATCACTAATATAGCATCACTAATACAACTAGAACCGTAGTGCCCGACGGGTATCGACGCGGGCGGTGGACACCCAAAGATAAGGAACCATCACAGGATCATAGCTCCAGTGAGATCCCTGGACAACCTGCCAGGTATTGTCGAACCTGCCCTCCAATGCAACCATGTAGCGACGGACGTGCTCGTCCTCCTCGCTGACACGGTGACGTACCACCTCCGCGGTGTCCGGAAACCTCGACACCGTCACTGGACCACGCGACCGCCACCAAACAAGGATCGGGTCAACAATGGACTCCCTCCTCACCAACCTACGTCCCCCGGAAGGTAGCACCTCCCAATACCAGCCCGGCGGAGCCCAGTCCCGAACATGGCCCTGGTCTAGCAAGCCTCCACCGCCGAGTCGACGAGACGAGGATGCGGATAGGCATCGCCGACGTCGATGCGGGAACTACTTCTATATATAGTTAAATAAAGTAGTTTTATTAATTAAATCAACTAGCTAGTTCAACTATTAAACACTTACTATAAATAAATAAAATAGTACTTACTAAAAACAAACTACTTCTATATATAGTAAAATAAAGTAGTTTATTAAATCAACTAGCTAGTTCAACTATGTATGAAGCACTTACTATAAATAAAATAAAGTAGAATTACTAAAAATAAACTAGTATTTTTCTAACTAATTATATTAAACACTTCTCTTCTTATTTTTTTCAATTTCTAAATACGTNCTATTAAACACTTACTATAAATAAATAAAATAGTACTTACTAAAAACAAACTACTTCTATATATAGTAAAATAAAGTAGTTTATTAAATCAACTAGCTAGTTCAACTATGTATGAAGCACTTACTATAAATAAAATAAAGTAGAATTACTAAAAATAAACTAGTATTTTTCTAACTAATTATATTAAACACTTCTCTTCTTATTTTTTTCAATTTCTAAATACGTACTATGAACAAAAAAATCATTAAAATTTTATAAACAAAATTACAACAGAAAAAAATCATAAAGATTCTATGAACAGAAAATCTATGAACTACACATCTAAATTACTACACATCCAACAAAAAAATCTATGAACTACAAAAAAATCTAAAAAAAATCTAAAAAAATCTAACAAAAATCATAAAAATTTTAACAAAATCAAACAAATAAATCTACTAACAGAAAAAAAATCTAACATAATATGAACAAATTAATTACACAATATGAACTACATATCTAAATTACACCACATCTAATCTAACAAATAAATCTATGAACTAACAAAAAAATCTAAAAAAAATCTAACATAATATGAACAAATTAATTACACAATCTAAATTACGCAATATGAACTACATATCTAAATTACACCACATCTAATCTAACAAATAAATCTATGAACTAACAAAAAAATCTAAAAAAAATCTTAAAAAAAAGAAATAAAGTTGCTCACGGCCGGCGACGGCGACGGCTACGGCGACGGCGAGGAGAAGCAGGGCGGGCGGCGACGTCGGGGACGGCAGCGGGGCGGGGCGGTAGGGCGGGCGGCGACGGCAGCGGGAAGGGGCGGCGACGGCGCGCGTCGGGGCGGCAGGGGACGGCGTCGGGGCGGGGCGACGATGGCGTCGGGGCGGGGCCGTCGCGGGGCGGGGCGGCGACGGCGTCGGGGCGGGGCGACGACGGCGTCGGGGCGAGGCGGCGACGGCGAGGTGGCGGCAGGGGACGGCGCGCGGCGTTGGGAGAGATCGAACTCGGGGCGGGGTGGCAGTGTGTCTTATATAGCAAAGGCTTTGGTCCCGGTTCGTACGTCAAACCGGTACCAATGCCCTCCTTTTGTCCCGGTTGGAGCCACCAACTGGGACCAAAGGCCTCTTTTCGGCAGCCCAAAGGGCGGGAAACAAGGACCTTTGGTCCCGGTTGGTGGCTCCAACCAGGACAAAAGGAAGGCATTGGTACCGGTTGGTGGCACCAACCGGTGCACCAACCGGTACCAAAGAGGGGTATTCGTACCGGTTGGCTCCACCAACCGGTACCAATGGACCCGTCTAATTTTCTGCAACTGTTTTTTAGTGGATTCTTTCTGCAGCTGTTTTTTTAGTCCCACCTCGCCCAGCGAGAGGCACTCGCAGCTGTTTATAAGCCCCGAGTGCAGAGACGATGAAGAAGAGGCTCAATGCTCACCTGCACGTTGGTTAGCTTCAAGCCTTGAGGAATAGGGGTAGACTGCACAGAGCTATGTGCAGTGCAGTTGACACTATTCCAAAAGGCTTGAAGCAAATTAACGAGCATTGCGCCTCTTTTTTATTTTTAATGACTTATTTTTAATAGTTGTGATTAACTTAACTAAAAAATGAGCATAGATGCTTATTTTTAATGACTTATTACAATTCAGAAATAAAAAGAAAAAAAATAAATATAGCAGAAAAGAAAAAAAAACTATATAAAAAACTACTCAGAAATAAATAGAAGCAAAAATAGTTGTGATTAACTTTACTTAAAAAATGAGCATAGATACTTATTTTTAATGACTTATTACAATTTAGAAATAAAAAGAAAATAATAAATATAGCCGAAAAGAAAAAAAACTATATAAAAAACTACTCAGAAATAAATAGAAGCAAAAATAGTTGTGATTAACTTTACTTAAATAATGAGCATAGATGCTTATTTTTAATGACTTATTACAATTCAGAAATAAAAAGAAAATAATAAATATAGCAGAAAAGAAAAAAAATTATAAAAAACTACTCAGAAATAAATAGAAGCAAAAATAGTTGTGATTAACTTTACTTAAATAATGAGCATAGATGCTTATTTTTAATGACTTATTACAATTCAGAAATAAAAAGAAAATAATAAATATAGCAGAAAAGAAAAAAAATTATAAAAAACTACTCAGAAATAAATAGAAGCAAAAATAGTTGTGATTAACTTTACTTAAATAATGAGCATAGATGCTTATTTTTAATGACTTATTACAATTCAGAAATAAAAAGAAAATAATAAATATAGCAGAAAAGAAAAAAAATTATAAAAAACTACTCAGAAATAAATAGAAGCAAAAATAGTTGTGATTAACTTTACTTAAATAATGAGCATAGATGCTTATTTTTAATGACTTATTACAATTCAGAAATAAAAAGAAAATAATAAATATAGCAGAAAAGAAAAAAAATTATAAAAAACTACTCAGAAATAAATAGAAGCAAAAATAGTTGTGATTAACTTTACTTAAATAATGAGCATAGATGCTTATTTTTAATGACTTATTACAATTCAGAAATAAAAAGAAAATAATAAATATAGCAGAAAAGAAAAAAAATTATAAAAAACTACTCAGAAATAAATAGAAGCAAAAATAGTTGTGATTAACTTTACTTAAATAATGAGCATAGATGCTTATTTTTAATGACTTATTACAATTCAGAAATAAAAAGAAAATAATAAATATAGCAGAAAAGAAAAAAAATTATAAAAAACTACTCAGAAATAAATAGAAGCAAAAATAGTTGTGATTAACTTTACTTAAATAATGAGCATAGATGCTTATTTTTAATGACTTATTACAATTCAGAAATAAAAAGAAAATAATAAATATAGCAGAAAAGAAAAAAAATTATAAAAAACTACTCAGAAATAAATAGAAGCAAAAATAGTTGTGATTAACTTTACTTAAATAATGAGCATAGATGCTTATTTTTAATGACTTATTACAATTCAGAAATAAAAAGAAAATAATAAATATAGCAGAAAAGAAAAAAAATTATAAAAAACTACTCAGAAATAAATAGAAGCAAAAATAGTTGTGATTAACTTTACTTAAATAATGAGCATAGATGCTTATTTTTAATGACTTATTACAATTCAGAAATAAAAAGAAAATAATAAATATAGCAGAAAAGAAAAAAAATTATAAAAAACTACTCAGAAATAAATAGAAGCAAAAATAGTTGTGATTAACTTTACTTAAATAATGAGCATAGATGCTTATTTTTAATGACTTATTACAATTCAGAAATAAAAAGAAAATAATAAATATAGCAGAAAAGAAAAAAAATTATAAAAAACTACTCAGAAATAAATAGAAGCAAAAATAGTTGTGATTAACTTTACTTAAAAAATGAGCATAGATGCTTATTTTTAATGACTTATTACAATTCAGAAATAAATAGAAAAAATATTGTGATTAAAAAATAAATATATCAGAAAAGAAAAAAAAACTATATAAAAAACTGCTCAGAAATGAGCATATATGCGCTTATAAAGAAAATTCAACCTAAATTTATAATGAATTTCTACTAATTTCGGAGAAATTCATATGAATTTAGATTAAATTTCCTGTATACGGGCATGTATTTTCATTTTGAGAGGAGCTCAACAAAGGGAGAGAGGGAGGGGCTTATAAACCGGTCGGGCCAACTTTTATTCCCGGTTGGTGGCATGAACCGGGACTACAGGGTAGCCTTTGGTCCCGGTTCAAGCCACCAACCGAGACCAATGATGGTGGGCCAGGAGCGAGGCCCATTGGTCCCGGTTCGTCCCACCAACCGGGACCAAAAGGTCCAGACGAACCGGGACCAATGGCCCACGTGGCCCGGCCGGCCCCCGGGGCTAACAAATCGGGTCCAATGCCCCCATTGGTCCCGGTTCTGGGTTGAACCGGGACTAATGGGCTGACCTAGCCTGGACCATTGCCCCCTTTTCTACTAGTGTATCCCGGCTCCTGGCGGGCAATAATAACACTTGATGTCCTGATAGCCTGCTATTAGTACTACTGAAGAGCAGTACCAAGGTATGTTGCTGTGTTGTCAACGTATATCACATTACCTAATTCATGAACTCAAAACTGAAATGCAGTACTATTTTTATATTTTATGAACGAGGAGTCGAGGACAGAACATGGAGATATGATATCTTTATGGTTGAGAATGATATACCTACGGAATCAGCCCCCTCTCCTGTTTAAGAGACGTGACACGAGATTCTGTGAAGTGTTTCTTCCCCCCTTGAACATGCTCACCCTGGTTTATTTCTTTATATCTGGACGCTTTGCTAAAACAATTTCAAACTTTTGAGGACGAGTCCAGTGCACAAAATCAAAAACTGGGGTCAACGGAAGGCTTGCTGAGATGATCATGAAGTGGCTCCTCGATCGGGCAGAGAATGGCTGTTGGAAAGCTTGAATATACATAGAGATATCATTGAAGAAAGATTGGTGAGTATAAACTGCCTATATACTCCAACTGCTGTCATCTTTTTGAACGACTTTGATCGCTGTTATTGCTGTGACTTCTTTCAGAAAATAACCTGCCTGTATACTCCAACTGATGTTATCTTTGTCTTCTCCAGGAACATGTGCTAAGTTCGCTCAGACGTGGCTGGACAGCAAATAACCTTCCTGTATGCTCCAACAGTGACGGAGGTAATGTGGGGTATACAGAATTGCATGCCAAGTTTAGCGCCTAAGGAAAATCACAGCTGACTGAAGAGAGGACCGCCTCCCGATGAGCCAAGGACTGCAAATTGTCTTGAATCATCATGACTTTAATAATGTCAAAGCAGAGATGGTGAGTTAATAGTGGAAACTCATGATGTTAGGACTTGGAAAGAAAACTATTGAGATCATTGGTTGAGCAGGCTAAGGATAAGGAATCGTGTGAAGCTGAACAAGCGGGAAAGTGTCTGAGAAGAAGATAAACCATAAGCTCGCGGCTAGCTGTAGCTTGGAACACTCCAGTAGCTCTATTTCATCACAAGTGCATAGTTTTACAAACTAGAGAGGAATTTCAGACGGGAAAGAGCAGCATGAGGTAGGAGACAGACGAAAATGAGGAAGGGGATTCAGGTTCAAGGTTCTGCTCAACCCATGTCGATCTCCTCCCAGCCCCCAGGCAGGTTACTTAACACACCCAGGTAGGTCAGTTTCAGGTATTGTTGGGCTACCTTTTTTTTTGCTCAAGCAAAAAAAGGAGCTGGGGGCACGACAAAGCTGTTGCAGAAAACTGATTTGTTCTTCGTCTGAGGATAGTTTGGTACTTATGTAGGTTGATACTGTAATACGGAATACATACTGATCTTGGTTGACTTCATTAGGCCTCTTTGACCAGTTAGTTTCAGTCTGAGCGGAAAAGTGAAGTGCTAATTAAGTTCGAACAAACCTGTTTAATTAGCTCATCATGTTAATAAACATTTGTTCTACTTTGCGTGAGCTTTTCTGGCCCATGAAACAGAGACAAATGTGGTTAGTGAAGGATTCGGTGCCATTCTTGCTACTTTACAACTTAGGTGACACATTTATATCCAATTCAGGTATATGAGAGCACGCCGGCCCGGTGTATGCCTCATACCTGGCAAGTGGCTTTGTTGGGGCCTCAGGTCTTAGATGTTAGGTTTGGCTGGGAGGTCTGTGGTATTAGGCCCGGACTATCAGCATCCCTTCATCAACTGGATCTAGGGCTCAGGTTGGTCGTGGCTAGACAGGAATTTCAGACGGGGAAGAGCAGCAGGAGGTCGGAGACAGGGGAAAATGAGCAAGGGGGTTCAGGTTGGGGACGCGACGACTTCACTGTCCTCTCTTGGATCTAGGGCTCGATCTGTCTCGAGCTCTTCGGCATCATCATGAAGCCCGGCTCCACGGCGATGCAAATTTGGGATGCCATCGCAAACCTCTTCCGCGACAACAAGAAGAGTCGTGCCCTCGCTCTTGACGGCGAGTTCTGAAATACTGCTCAAGGGGACATGACGATCTCCGACTACTGTGCGAAGCTCAAATCTCTCTCCGATGCTCACGATGATGTTGGTCTGGCAGTCGCCGATGAAACCCTCGTGCTTACTTTGCTCCGTGGACTCAACGAGCAGTACTCCCACCTGCGCTCATTCCTGCCGTTTCAAGTGCCCTTCCTGTCCTTCCTTCAGACTCGCTCTGCACTCGTTCTTGAAGAAGCCCAGAAGCAAACTGACGCTAAGAACTCTGCTTCCACCGCTAAGTTATTCATAACTAGCAGGATTCATGATAAATAGCAGTTTTCTGGTCACGCAACACCGAAATGAAGGATTCATGATCTACTAATGACTTCTACCATTAGTAGTCACCAAGTTACAGAAGTAAAACTGACATCAACAAGCTATTCAGAACTAAAACTGGTAGACTTAACAAGAGATCAAACGTAAAAAACACTTCTGACATATTAAGTGACAGTATAGCATCCACTTTCTGATTAAATTCTTAACTGAATCAACAGAGCGCTAGTTACACTCGGCAACAATACCCAGAAAGAGAGAAAAGGTTCGCGAATTTGTCATTCGCCAGGAAAACCCACTAGTTATACTATGCTCGAGTATAACCTATGGGACAAAAAACCTGGCGCATCAATCAATCCGCCCTGCCAATCAAGTTTGTACATAATAGCAGTACAGCACAAAGCAAGAAACACAAGAGCATTACGGTAGCTGAGAGGTATTAGCCGCACTAGGTATCTAGCATCACCCCCTTCATCAACCCCTCGTGGACACGCCCCAGACCGAATTTGAGCTACATGAGCAAAAAAAAAACATTGATCAGAAGGTGCACTAAGTAGTAGAAAAAGCAAATGAGTCTACACACTGAATGATAATTAACAATTTGTTACAACAAGACACGAGCGAAAGTTTGAGATAATTTCCATGTTCTTTTAGTCCTTCGAGTTATTTGGAACTATTGCCGTAGCCCGTAGGTGTGACATTCATAGAAAAACGACTTGGTATATATGTTTAATCCTACACAAAAAGGGCTCAACAAATTATGAGGTGCTCGAACAAAAATACTTGGTGTAAGCACACGTACCTTGTTTTCTCAGGCTGCTCTCACTTCTTGGCTATCACAAGAAGCTGCCTCTTTTGATGGGCTGCTTTATCCCCTTCAATTTTCTACAGCTCTTAATCCACACATTTGGTATTTCTGAAATGTCATCTGCTCCTCCAGTGGACACAAGCTCTGGACAATCCCGAAGCTCTAATTCCTCAAGTGATGAGAGAGTAGTGCTCCAAAGGTGGCCTGGGATGGATATCCTATACCGACACTTCAGTAATCTTAGTGAAACAAGGGACTGGAGGTTTTCTAGGCCGCTGGGGATAAATGAAGAGATATCCCCACATTCTTTTAAGTGGAGACTTTGGAGGGACGATGGTAACACAAATCCCCCCCAGTCGATTACAGGGCACTGAGAAACTTTCAAATTCTTAAGAGAAGAGAAACCCCCAAACCTTCTGCCGTGCATGGTCATGGTCGACAACTTGTAACAGCAGTCAATTGTAATACTCTCAACGGCAGGTAGATATTCTTCTTCTAGGAGACCATCAATGGTTGACAGTTGATCGCAGCCGATGATGGTTAGGGAAGTGAGGTTGCTGAAGATCTGTCCAGGTTGTCCAAAAGATGTGAGAGATTGACAAAACGAAATGTCCAGTTCCTGTAGAGCTGGAAGGTTCCACATTTGTAGTTGGATGGATGTGAGACGCGGGCATGACAAGGAAAAGTAGGTGAGGGAGCAGCATTGGATATTGGCTGCAGTGAGATTCCCACAATCATTATGCGGGGGGCAGATACCCCGGCTGCCTAGCAAGAGCTTCTTGAGAGAACGCGCAGCCAAACTCTGGGAGTTTATTTTTCCACATCCCTTCACCTCGAATATTTCAATGCAACGAAATTCTTCGAATTTTTCGGTGGGTACTGATATAAGGTTCTGGCAGTGCATTATTGCAATTTCCTTGATGACAGGTAGATATGTCGGATCTAGAAGCTGTTCGAGACTTGATAAACGGTCGCACTCATTAATGATTAGCTCTGTCAGGAACGAGAAACCCATGAGGAAACTGCCGATGTTGATTAGAACTGTAGGTATCTCGAGTCCACCACAACGAATAAATGAAGCAGATGTTAAACCTGGCAGGCATTGTGGCTGAAACCAGCTCGGAAGAGAAACACCTGGGTAGTAGTCAAGGACTAGAGACTTGGCACCAGCAGGAGGTTGTAGATGTCGAAGGACTTCTATCCCGTTTTCATTATCCCCAGATTGACTCGCCGGGGAACTCCATTCCATCGTCAGCTTGTCAAGACATCCCTTATTCTGTAGTTCTGCTTCTGCTGCATGATTCTTGCTTAGCTCGTGAATATTACTTATCACCAAATGTCCACGAAGTTGCTTCATGTTCTTTATGAGCCGAAACCCTAGTCTCTGCTTATCATCGGCTAAATCAAGAGTTACTCCGTAAAGTTCTTGGAATCTTACAATATTTGGGCCATATTTAAATCCCAGTGATTCAAATCTCCATAGGTTGACCAACATACCAAAGTCACTTGGCAAGATTTCAAGCTTGCATTTCTTGACACATAAAACTTGTAAATTATGAAGCATACAGATCGTTCCAGGAAGACTTGTCACCGAACAAGCTCTGGATATCTTAAGGTACTGAAGATGCTTCAATTTGCCAATGCTAGCTGGTAACCCATTCGAAGACGCAAAAACAATGACATGCATATGCAGAAGTTCACTGCACCAATCTTCCAACAAACGAGCTGGAGTTCTTTTATTTGCTAAAGGCTTGTGGCAAAGAAGGGTACGAAGCTTTTTGTACCGGCATAGGATCGACAAGTCAGAATTGTCGATGTCATTGCTAGATAGTACTGACAGATGGCGGACATTTGGAGGAATTCTTCTAAAGTCATCCTTCTTCTTCACAATGAAACAATCATCCTCTGAAACTTTCTGTGCCATATCATGCAACAAGTCATGGATTACGTATTTACCTTGAACATTCTGGAAGAATGACCGACTTAAAAGGTCATTGAAGTATTGGCATCCAATATCTTGAAGTGGAATAACACCCTGGCGTTTCACAAAGCCTTCTGCCGCCCAAATTTCAGCTAAGTTGTCCTTTTCAAACTCCTTATCTTTGGGGTACACAGCACAAAATGAGAAGCATCTCTTCAAGTGGAATGGTAAATACATGTAGCTCAACCGAAGAGCTGGCACAATATCAGTTGCCTCTTGGTCCAACACCCACAATTCACTGTCTAATATACTATTCCAGTGTGATATATGAAGGTCACTCTGTAACATGCGTCCAAGAGTTTTAGCAGCTAAAGGAGAGCCCTTCAACTTAGGGAGTATGTCTTTACCAATGGGCTCTAACTCTGGATAATCATCAAAACTACCAGACCCAAACACACATAGTTTGAAGAAATCCCAAAAGACGTCACCCTTTAATTCTTCCAATGTAATTGGTTCCATAGTGTGCACTAACTCAGCTACCTTTTGTGATCTAGTGGTGACCAACATCATACTTCCTTGTAGCACATTTTTGAATGGTGCACAGAAGGTCTTCCAGCGCAGGCCATGCTCCTTCAGAGCATCATCCCACATATCATCGAGGACAATCAAGAACCTTTCATTGCTCAGTATGCCAGAAAGAACATGCTGAAGAGAATTTAGATTGTCAGTTGTTGCCTTTTTACCTCGACAAGATCCTATAGCCTCTTTAGTTAACCTCTTCACATCAAAATCATCTGAAACGCAAATCCAAATTATTGTTTTGAAGTGAGACTTCACTATTGGATGACTACAAATATGCTGGGCCAAAGTGGTCTTTCCAATACCCCCAATTCCAACTAATGGTAAAACTGGAAGATCAGGTAATCTTGATTCATTACTAACTTGGTTGCTTGTTGATGCACCATCTGCACTAGGTTTCCACTTGCGTTTTGAACCAGCGCTACTATTTGTAGGCACATTGAGCAATCTCATCATCTTCTTTAGCAGCACATCACGACCAAATATTTTTGTTTCATTGCAGAATGAGGTAGTCTCTGGCCTGACTGTTTTGTCAAACCGTGGTGTCACTTCACCCAACCTCATTTTCTCTAGGTATTCGGAAATATTAACCAACCTTTTATGGATATCATTCACTTTGCTAAAGTTGCGAAAGAATTCAGTAATAGATAGTTTGCTTTCATTGCCTTCCACTATCACCTTATGGTTATACCATTTAGGATCATCAAGAAGGTCTTCAGCATCATAGACTGCATCCTTGAGGTATGGAAGGAGCTTGGAAACACAATCCTTGTGGCTTCTCCACTCTGCTCGATCAATGAGGTCATGCATTGCTGGAATAGTATCTCTCAGAAATTCCAAGCTACTCTGCAACTGACATATGTCATCCTGAAACCTTTCCTCTCGAGTATCTCCCCATTCGGACGAAATAGCAGATCTAGCCCACTGAAAAACATTGACAAACTCACTGATGCCACTAGGGACCCCAGCAATGCCAACCATTATATCCCTGATGCCAAGAGTATGAGCGCTTCCTTTCTCCCTATTGACAATAAATGTACACAATGAGCAAACATATTTTGTGGTTAGAGGATGCTAATAAAAGGTATAAATACGGTAAGCTATATGTGATGTAATCATATACCCCACATGTCTTTTCCAGTATTGTGTGATTACCCTTTGAACCGTAATTTCCATGTATAGTTCAAGAAGAAGTTCAGAAAGAACAATATATTTGTGGAAGTGACTTAAAATATGTCTTCAATGATATATCTATACTAACTAATAAAGTTTATGTATGTAAAGGGCAAGCTAAGTAACACTAATATAAGCCCATTGAATAATAATAATAATAATAATAATAATAATAATCATGATGATGATGATGATGATGATGATGATGATGATGATGATGATGATGATAGTTATAGTGATAAATAATTATATATTTTTGGCCTATATATTAGACACTTTTTTTTGGAAGATGAAACCAATTCATATACTCCTATTTAGGACTAAGACATATACTTTACTAGACGATACCCTGTGTTCTGCAGCGGAATTAAAGATTTTATTTCTAAATACTGTACAGAATATAAATTGAAACTTAAGATTTCAACTTCGTAGGAATTTCTATACAAACAAAAAATAAAAAATAATAACACAAAACGATGAACATCTTATAAATTAAATGTGTGGCATTTAAAATTCAATATGGATGTTGC
>LR880970.1:845514807-845525817 GCA_904067115.1 Aegilops sharonensis
TTACATTACCATCAGCGTCAGTCTTCTTCTTAAAGATCCATTTATTCTCAATAGCTTGCCGATCATCGGGCAAGTCTACCAAAGTCCATACTTTGTTCTCATACATGGATCCCATCTCAGATTTCATGGCTTCAAGCCATTTTGCGGAATCTGGTCTCACCATCGCTTCTTCATAGTTCGTAGGTTCACCATGATCTAGTAGCATGATTTCCAGAATAGGATTACCGTACCACTCTGGTGCGGATTTTGTTCTGGTTGATCTACGAAGTTCAGTGACAACTTGATCTGAAGTTTCATGATCTTCATCATTATCTTCCTCACTAACTGGTGTAGGTGTTACAGAAACTGATTTCTGTGACGAACTACTTTCCAATAAGGGAACTGGTACTATTACCTCATCAAGTTCCACTTTCCTCCCACTCACTTCTTTCGAGAGAAACTCCTTCTCTAGAAAGGATCCATTTTTAGCAACGAATGTCTTGCCTTCGGATCTGTGATAGAAGGTGTACCCAATTGTCTCCTTTGGGTATCCTATGAAGACACATTTTTCCGATTTGGGTTCAAGCTTATCAGGTTGAAGTTTCCGATTTAGTATATAACAGCCATCCAGCAATGAGCAGGCGGAGTAGGTGGGCAAGTAGGAGGAGGTCGTTGGCGGAGGCTCAGTGGAGGAAAATACAAGTGCAAGACGATCATAAGCCGTTGTCGATCGAAATTTAAGAATTCAAGATCTACAGGGATGCACTTCAATATTTCTCCTCTAGATTCAAAGTTTGAGAGAACAGGGAACCCAATCCACCCCTATCTACCGTCCGATCTGGCATGGCGATATGTGCCAGGCAGAGTCATTAAGGATACTTCTGCTAATCACGTACAGGAATCTTAATAGTGTAAGGAGAGCTGCACCAACTCTGCCCACATGCATGGCTGCTTTCTACCACAGCACAGTCACGACAAAGAAAAACTTGAATGGGCTTGTAACATGGGCCTCGTTAGTCCAGTTCTATTGAAAAACTAGAACATAAATGCGCGCGTTGCTGCGCCCGTATGTCTTAAGGGTAAATTTTTAAATTGTTAGAGAAAATTAGAATGATAGAAATGTCTGGTAATTTCAAGGGGAAAATTAGAACACCTTGAAGTTGGTGGTGGGGCATGTGTAAGTAGGATGTAGTGAGTGAGATATTACAACGTATGCCCATTGCTTCTCCTATTCTGATTTGGATTGTCTATTATTTTCTCATATCTCTTATCTAATCACATGTTCCTCCGTTTCCAGCTTGGTGCTATAAGCGAGCATGGAAAATGGAAGTCTTGCCATCGCCAAGGGCAAAACTACGCCGTGGCTTGCCGGGATGAAAAGCAAGATGGAAAAGGCAAAATAAGGCGATGTGATTGGTAGGAGTATATATGAAAGTAGCTCAGGTATAGAAAGAGACAAACGGATAACAATTCTCCTCCACCAACAGCAGCAGTTTCAGAAGGGCGACCAATGATCCATCACTGGCATGGTTCTGCCGCCGCTTCTCTCTGGATAGGATGATTCGCATGGTCAGAGCAGGTGTAACAGTCCGACTAATGCAGACATGTGGGGCGGTACAACTGCCAGGGCATGGAGGTCGACGAATACGGCGGAAGAACAGGGGTGTACGCCGACGCTGCATGCGGCCGCTGCAACCGCAATGGAATGGAACACGAACAAACGCAGTAGGGCAGGCCATGGGAAAGAAGGGACCCACCTGCAGGAGCCTATGAAGGAATAATAGAGCGCCGACCCCAGGCACACGTGCCTTAGATGCTCGCCGTCGGGATGCCAGACGGCGGCGGCGCAGCGCCGACAAACAGGGGAGGAGCGCAGGGATACGGCAGGGATACAGGGGATGAACAGGCTGGAAGGTGCTCACGTTGAACTGGGCTAGCTGCGAACGATTGGGCCCAGTGGCCGTTCGACCAGTAAGGCCCAATTACTCACCGCACGCCTTACTCGTTCCGAGGAGCAGCGGCCCGGGTAACGGTGCCTCGAGCGGTTAACGTGCGTAAATGATCTCTGAGACGGCCAAACTAATCTGGAGCGTAAATGGATGGGATCCGACGACTGAGAACGTCAAAGCGCTGTGGAAGGGCATAGCTGGCTCTGTTTTACTGTCTAGTAATTGTTCCGGAGGGTAGGCTCTCTCTTTTTTTTTGAGCATCAGCACAGACACAAGCGCTCATATACACGCGCATACACTCATCCCTATGGACGCACACACGCACACCCTACCTCTATGAGCACCTCCGAGAGACTGAGCCGGCATATCATCTTGAGATTTACGAAGTCACCGTAGGCGCCAGATCGTCGACGGGAACGTCTCCTCCTACTGAAAGCGCATCGCCGGAAATCCTGAAATAAATTCAGGAATAATGCGAGCACCAGGATTTGAACCCTGGTGGGTTGGGGATACCACTGTCCACCTAACCAACTCAACCATAGGTTGATTCGCGGAAGGTAGCCTCTCTCATATTTAACAGGTTATAAGCCCTCAAAAAAAAAGTTAACAGGTTATAACTGCTATGCAAAGACAGCCTGTTTGGTGTTAGGTTTAATCTTGATCTCATGTATTTGCACGAACGAGTTTTGTATGTACTAGAGTCTAGGGTGTAAAGTGTCCAGCGTAGCTTCAGTGTTGTGCGCGCAAAGGAGGCGAGATGCCGGGCTGCTATGCAATGTGGCGAGTACGGCGAGATGCCAAATATGACGGGCATATANCAGAGCAGGTGTAACAGTCCGACTAATGCAGACATGTGGGGCGGTACAACTGCCAGGGCATGGAGGTCGACGAATACGGCGGAAGAACAGGGGTGTACGCCGACGCTGCATGCGGCCGCTGCAACCGCAATGGAATGGAACACGAACAAACGCAGTAGGGCAGGCCATGGGAAAGAAGGGACCCACCTGCAGGAGCCTATGAAGGAATAATAGAGCGCCGACCCCAGGCACACGTGCCTTAGATGCTCGCCGTCGGGATGCCAGACGGCGGCGGCGCAGCGCCGACAAACAGGGGAGGAGCGCAGGGATACGGCAGGGATACAGGGGATGAACAGGCTGGAAGGTGCTCACGTTGAACTGGGCTAGCTGCGAACGATTGGGCCCAGTGGCCGTTCGACCAGTAAGGCCCAATTACTCACCGCACGCCTTACTCGTTCCGAGGAGCAGCGGCCCGGGTAACGGTGCCTCGAGCGGTTAACGTGCGTAAATGATCTCTGAGACGGCCAAACTAATCTGGAGCGTAAATGGATGGGATCCGACGACTGAGAACGTCAAAGCGCTGTGGAAGGGCATAGCTGGCTCTGTTTTACTGTCTAGTAATTGTTCCGGAGGGTAGGCTCTCTCTTTTTTTTTGAGCATCAGCACAGACACAAGCGCTCATATACACGCGCATACACTCATCCCTATGGACGCACACACGCACACCCTACCTCTATGAGCACCTCCGAGAGACTGAGCCGGCATATCATCTTGAGATTTACGAAGTCACCGTAGGCGCCAGATCGTCGACGGGAACGTCTCCTCCTACTGAAAGCGCATCGCCGGAAATCCTGAAATAAATTCAGGAATAATGCGAGCACCAGGATTTGAACCCTGGTGGGTTGGGGATACCACTGTCCACCTAACCAACTCAACCATAGGTTGATTCGCGGAAGGTAGCCTCTCTCATATTTAACAGGTTATAAGCCCTCAAAAAAAAAGTTAACAGGTTATAACTGCTATGCAAAGACAGCCTGTTTGGTGTTAGGTTTAATCTTGATCTCATGTATTTGCACGAACGAGTTTTGTATGTACTAGAGTCTAGGGTGTAAAGTGTCCAGCGTAGCTTCAGTGTTGTGCGCGCAAAGGAGGCGAGATGCCGGGCTGCTATGCAATGTGGCGAGTACGGCGAGATGCCAAATATGACGGGCATATAACCCGAAAACCGATATACCGAACCGATTTAACCTGGACCGAAGCCGAAGTGACCGAAACCGAAACATTGCATACTAAGCTCGGTTAGCATTTTTGAGAAACCGAATTAAGTTCGGTGATTTCGGTCTGTACCCTAGATCCACCGAACTAACCGAAGCACCGATGATGCCCAACTCCCCTAATTCCTCTGTTCCCAACTCCTGGCAAAGTCGCACTCCCGCAGACCACAGTCCCGCATGCCGCATCCACAGAACTGGCGTCGCCTCCTCCCAAAATCATGGCACAAATTGGTTCTTGCCATCCCCAAGAAGGCAAGTCTGTTGTGCGTATCTGTACCTTCCATGGCGGCTTGATTTCTTGTCTCCCTGAGCACCCTATATGAGTCGCGAATCACTGCATTCAGATGCATCGCTGCGCCGCCCACCTAAATCCCTGACCTCGGGCCACGACATCTGGTCAATTTCCGCACAGAAAGGAGAAATTTGGCTGCTGCAAGCCACATCAAGCGGCTGTGTGAATTCTGCATCGAATCCAGCCTGCAAGACTGCAACGTAAGTAGTTGATTTAATTCTATTCGGCCATATTCTTGATTCCATCCAGATCCAAGTTCATGATTTGATCCTAGTCCTGATGCGTATTGTTCCTTTTTCTTGAAAAGAGGGAATCTGATGCTTTATGTTGTACTAGATGTCTTTCGGGACAAAGGAGTCTAATGCTATTGTGTCCATGTAATATTGCAGTACAGGCCAAACCAGCTGATCGCCTGATGTGAAAATTTGCAGTCTGATCGCCTGTAAGCCTGCATGTTGTCTGTTGGTGCAGTTTGTGGCTATCTGAAGATTTCTTTTGTGAGAGGAAGTTGTTCGTCTATGCGTGTCTCTCTCACGTTAGTTTGCCATTCAGGCCAACCAGCTAGCATTAGTAGCTATATATATATAATATTGTATATTCTCGCCCACAAGCCCACCGCCCCATCTTTGCTTTTCCAATAGCAGGTCTGTTCGGTGCAGAACCGAGGACCGACCCGAATGATCCAGGGACCGAAGTCGCGGTTATGTTAATTAGCAGAGACCGATCGGTTCATATTTTCTGAGAACCGAGAATCAAAAAATACCGAAGAACCGAACCGAACGGTTCGGGGGGACCGAACGCCCACCCCTGATGGCGATGTCGTGAGAAGCGCCAAGGCGCGGCAGAAGGTGGAGCGTGACACGCAACATGTTGAACCGGTGAGTCATTCAGATGGGTTTGAAGCAGCCATGCATGTGTGAGGTAGTTGGCATGTTGCCGAGTGATTCGGTCATGTTAATTAGTACATGCACGTCATTAGCTGGTGGAGGTTGCAGGTAGAAGAATGAGGCAAGAGCACTAGAGACCCACAAACTTGCGTTAGATGTGATGGTTTAGTCCACAAACTTGCAAAAGGTGATCAACTCATTCACATACTTGCAAAGCATGGGATGAGTTAGTCCACAGCCAATAAGAAGCAGACAGTTGGCGCCTTGCTGGCAGCTTCGTGGCAGATTGGCTTGGACCGGCGTTTTTGCAAAAAAACCCTCAACATTTATGGAAATCATGTCTGCAGTCCTTGTCTGGGTCGGCCTTGGTTATTTGTCCCAAGATTCTCATCACCTTTCATGTTTTCCCACATTTCAGCACCGGTACCATATTCTATATACTGCTAAAATATCCGATGCAAGAACATGGAAGATCACCTATAATAGAGGAAATTCAGTAATATGTATCTAAGAATAATCGGCAGGAACATTTAAAGTTTGTTTCCTTGATGAGGTGAAATCTTCTGTCGACATACGTATAACAACTTCCGAATTGTAGTCATATATAAAATACATATTTAAAGTTTATTTGTAGGTTTCTAGTTATATGCGAGTGGGTTGCAACGGTCAACAATGCTGATAAATAAATTGAATAGATGATACAAATACAACCTTCAAAACATATGTCTATTGTTTGACAATCATGTTTAAGCAATTCCATTGACCAGGTGGTGAATAACTATTTGACATCGTAATTTTGTCGATCAATCAGTGATTCAAAAACAAACTTTACACACTAAAAGCATATTGTATAACAATCACATTTAAGCAATTTCATCGACTATTTAATACATAACTGTTTGATATCACAACCGGTTCAATTTCTTTCTATAACATACAATTACCAAGCAGTAAGTTAAACACACACATGACTCCCCACAATGAAGGCGGCCTGCACAAAATAAATCTCTGGTAATTTGAACCGAAGTACGTAATTTTTTTAACTACGTATTTCAGTTCAAGACTAACTAAAGTCCAAAGTTCATCTAGTATGCATGCCATGTCAGTAAATAAGCAAGCGATTGCACATGGCCGGTTGATCCATGCATCCATGCTCGTAATTTCCTAGTAGTTACCTAGAAAGAGATATTATGCATATCAGATTAGGATCAACCCGGTCGGTAGCATGTATGGATGCATGATGCTTGTCTTGTCTGGTCTTTCTTTGCCTAGCATGGCAATTGGCGACGATGATGGTGCATGCACGGTTGGCCCTTTTCAATGCAATTCAACCGTGGGATCATTACATAAGTGCAATACGTGAAACTCAAAATATGATAGACTCACCTTCCCATCGACAGTTTTACCTCCTCACCGTTGTCCGTGGCCGACATGCAGCGGCGGCGACCTGCGAGGTGCTGCACATTCTGAAGGTTCCCCTCCTCACTATCGTGTGCGGCCGATCTGCAGCAGCGGCTACCAGCGAGGTGATGCGCTTTTTGGAGGCGACCAGCAAGGTCATCCTCTATGTTTTGTACATGATAAGTTATACTTTTTGGAGTAGTCTATGACTCCGATCATATGTATTTGGTACAGATGCAGATATGATTGAAGTGTGTTTCTGCAGAAAGTTACGACTACAACCTGAGCTCAGCCAACAAGTTAATCTGTTGCATATTGAAATTGCTTCCTGTATTATGGAACACCACACAGAGTAAATTGTAATCCAAGAAAAGCTATCAGCAAGCGATGGCATCATGGATTTTTCCAAAATAACCAAGGCCGGCCCAGACAAGGATTGTGAGCATGATTTCCATAAATGCTGAGGAGGTTTTCACAAAAACACCGGTCCAAGCCAATCTGCCACGAAGCTGCCAGCAAGGCGCCTATTGTCCGCCTCTGATTGACCGTGGACTAAATCATCCCATGCATTTCAAGTTTGTGGATGAGTTGATTACCTTTTGCAAGTTTGTGGACTAAACCATCACATCCATAGCAAGTTTATGGGTCTCTAGTGCTCTTGCCTCTAGAAGAATTAGTGGAGTAGTTGCACAGGACGTGTGCATAGAAAGTGGATCAGGATGTTGGCCTCTGGCCGTGTGAGTTACAGCGTGAGTTTAGGTATTAGCTTTTTTTTTTAGCATTAGTACAGACATAAGCGCTCATATACACGCGCATACATTCATCCCTATGAACGCATACACGCACTACAGATGTCCGCAAGCTACAGAAGAACCAAAGGAAGCTAGAGGAACCAAGAAGATCACCAATGGCAGCTCAACGGCGCTGAATTTGGCACGACGGCCGGTGGACTAAGATGAAAGGAACGATGATCGATGCGGCGATGTAGGACCTCCCACGTCGATTTCTTTGGCTGAGACGACGAATCCGAGTCTGGCGCATCCAATGGACAAGGTTACCAAGGCCAGAGTATCCAGTGGCCGCGCGGACGACGGCCCCACGGTGGCGGACGTAGACGGCGACAGTTTCTTGCGCCCCCGCCATGCCTGGGTCGCCACGCACTCGCCACAGCCCCTCCCCGCCCCCGCCATGCCGCTCGCACACCCGAGCCACGCCCCACTCGGTGCTCACCGTGCCGCCGCCATGCTCCCGCCATGCCAATGCATCGGTTTCTCGGTCCTGCGAGCTGGCTCGGTGAAAGCCCGGACCGNGCGCATCCAATGGACAAGGTTACCAAGGCCAGAGTATCCAGTGGCCGCGCGGACGACGGCCCCACGGTGGCGGACGTAGACGGCGACAGTTTCTTGCGCCCCCGCCATGCCTGGGTCGCCACGCACTCGCCACAGCCCCTCCCCGCCCCCGCCATGCCGCTCGCACACCCGAGCCACGCCCCACTCGGTGCTCACCGTGCCGCCGCCATGCTCCCGCCATGCCAATGCATCGGTTTCTCGGTCCTGCGAGCTGGCTCGGTGAAAGCCCGGACTGGACCGACAAACTTTTGGGCTGGAATCTGCAGCTCGGACCGGCTGTTTTTTCCATCAGGCTAGGACCGAGCCGGCCCGGACCGAGCGGGCCACGAACCGGTCCGAAAGACCGCTCGTGTCGTCCACCCTGAGTTGCTTGTGTGTGTAGAGTTTCATGTGTGTGTGTGTGTGTTCTTGTGTTCTTGTGAGAAGAAGAGAGAAACAACCAGAGAAAGAGAGAGGGAGCTTTGAGAGGCAGCACCAAAGTAGAAGAAGAGCGGCGCTGCGAGAGGCGGCGGCAACATTTGGCACATTTCGCGGTGACGTACGGTTTGAAATAGACAAAATCCAGAGCTGGTTCGGGGGGCTCCCACATCCAAGACATGTAATTCTTTTTTTGGAGCGGGGGTGCCACTGTAAATACTAAATGACACACTACCGATTCTACCCATGTACAGCGTGAGGAAAAGAAAAATATTTCGGTACACAAGACATTTCATCAGAGGGCAGCTTGGCCGCCTTGTCAACCGGCGTGGGAGTTTATGATGTAAACATCTTATTGATCCACTTAACTCATTTCTATGATTGCACCATCAAGTGCTTATTTCACTCACCACAATAAACTTCCCATCACATGCTTCCAGAAGGAAAATAAATATATAGATCAACTGCCGCCCCAAAAAAAAAAAAAACAGCAGGGGAGACCCCTACTGTGACCATCTATATATGTAATATTCTTTTGGAAGCATGGCGGTCAAACTATTATAAGAACAAAACCAAGATAAGTTTCACAGAAGAAAATATTGTAGTAACTCGGGTCTATGATGATAGATTCAGAAATTTAGCGCTATGGTCCACCGCATGTCCACATAGAATGGAATACAACAAGATCCCAGTACATCGAAGGCATGTACCTCAACTGCAGGTACCTCGATGACAAGGTGAAAAGCAAGCAAACAGGAAACACTTGCAGAATAAGCAACAAGAAACAGGGGAGAATTCCCTGCAACTACTAGCGCCAGCTGAATTGGAAAACTCTTCTTGGTGGGCACACCTCAACTATAACATCCAGAAATGGACCCGTGTGAAACATCTGGACCCCGCTGCCCATCTCTTCCTCTCCTGCTCCCTCCCATGTCGCCCCCGCGCGGCGACCGGGGGGCTCCAAATCCGGCGCTCCTTGCACCCCCCCTCCCTCCACCCCTCTCCCACCGCCGCCCCGGGGCTCGGATGGGAAAAGCCCGACTGGAGCCGGCGGCGACGGGGCCCTCGCATTCCCATGGTGGCTAGGGTTAGCGCGGCGCAGCCCCTCCAGCCTGGGCGCGGCGCAGGCGCCGGGCGTCGCGGCGCGGCGGCGCACGGGGTCGTGGTGGGCTCCCGTGTTCCTGTCGGCCTTCAGGCGGCATGCTTGGTGGCAGCGCGTGCAGTGGTTGCTGCAGCGGCGGGGATGGCAGGCCAGATCTGCGCGGTGGCGGCTGCTCGTGACCTGGGCCGAGAGTGGCTCAGGCGGCAAGGGCCTGCTGGCGGCGCGCGGCGGCTGATGCACTCATCGTCGTCGGCATGGTGGCGGTGATGGTGTTGTGTGCCGGCCGGATTTCGCCTTTTTTCCGGCCGGCAGCGCGGGTTTGGGTCCCCGACCCGGCTGTGGGCGGCGGCGGCGAGGTGGCTTTGACGTGCCGGCTCCACAGCAGCTCGGCGGGTCGACTGGGGCGGCGCTTGGCTTTCCGGCGTCGGCTTGTCTGTAGGCGGCCCGTCTCGACCTTCGGCCCTCTCATCGTCGGCTGGTTGCTACCACTAGTAGAAAAAGGGTCATTTGTCCCGGTTATAGAGGGCCTTTAGTCCCGGTTCTGGAACCGGGACTAAAGGGTCGGTACTAAAGCCCCCCCCTTTAGTCCCGGTTCGTTCTTATACGAACCGGGACTAAAGGCCCTCCACGTGGGCCCTCCACGTGGCTGCTGTCTGGAGCTCCACCTTAGCCCCGGTTGGTAACACCAACCCCCCGGTTGATAACACTAACCGGGACTAAAGAAAATTTTACGATTTTTTTTTGAATTTTTTCGATTTTCAAATTTCTGAATTATTTTACAATTTAATCTCTAATCACCCCTCATCACTGCTCAATTTAACCTCTAATCTCTAATCACCCCTCATCATTCTAAATCATCTAACTTCCTGGCCGGTCAACCATCCTCTCACTACTCCAGCCTGAGCACGCTTAACTTCCGAGCTATTCTCCTCGTCTCCAAGTCTGCACTTGTTGCTTTCCTGATAATAGTAAGATGTCAATCCTATTAACCCTCGGCAGTTTAGCTTGAGAATAAAGTCACACGTTTCACTGTTTGAGTTTGAAAATATCATTCTAAAAAACAATAATTATTTAGTAACACTAATATTTCTTGAATAAGTAGTTTGACCATAGTTTGACCAGATTTGACCAAAATTCAATAAAATTGAAATAATTATTTAGTAACACTAATATTCTTGAATAATCATGTAGTAACACTAATACTTCTTGAATCAGTAGTTTGACCAGATTTAACCAAAATTCAAAAAAACTGAAATTTGAGCATATTTTTTCTTCTTTTAGAACTTGAGGATTCTAAAAAACTGCAAACAGGCCTACAAATTTTCGTGCTGAACATTTTGATATATTATACGTTTTTTCTGACATCGTATGCAAAAGTTATAGCTGTTTTACTTTTCATGACACTTTTTTGCAAAACATGTCCAAATTTAAGTTTTTTTAATTTTCCTAACTAGTAGATGTAGTAATATAACTACATCTCGAAGGATTTTATTTTTTGAAGTATTTATACTTTTCTTTCGTTTTTTTCAAAACTGAAATGGCGATACACGCGGGGGGGGGGGG
>LR880970.1:845596252-845617584 GCA_904067115.1 Aegilops sharonensis
CGGATGAACCACGATGTCAAGGACTCAATCGATCCCGTATACAATTCCCTTTGTCTAGCGGTATTGTACTTGCCCGAGATTCGATCGTCGGTATCCCGATACCTTGTTCAATCTCGTTTCCGGCAAGTCTCTTTACTCGTTCCGTAACACATCATCCCGTGATCAACTCCTTGATCACATTGTGCACATTATGATGATGTCCTACCGAGTGGGCCCAGAGATACCTCTCCGTCAACCGGAGTGACAAATCCCAGTCTCGATTCGTGCCAACCCAACAGACACTTTCGGAGATACCTGTAATGCACCTTTATAGCCACCCAGTTACGTTGTGACGTTTGGTACACCCAAAGCATTCCTACGGTATCCGGGAGTTGCACAATATCATGGTCTAAGGAAATGATACTTGACATTATAAAAGCTTTAGCATACGAACTACGATCTTTGTGCTAGGCTTAGGATTGGGTCTTGTCCATCACATCATTCTCCTAATGATGTGATCCCGTTATCAACGACATCCAATGTCCATGGTCAGGAAACCGTAACCATCTGTTGATCAACGAGCTAGTCAACTAGAGGCTTACTAGGGACATGGTGTTGTCTATGTACCCACACATGTATCTGAGTTTCCTATCAATACAATTATAGCATGGATAATAAACGATTATCATGAATAGGGAAATATAATAATAACTAATTTATTATTGCCTCTAGGGCATATTTCCAACACTGGCCCCCTCCTAGCGCCCCACAGCGCCACCACCGCAAGCCGCCGACGGCCGCAGCAGGTCTCTGCCACGGACGGCGCCGCCCGAGCCACAGCCGCGCGCCAGCTGCCCTCTGGAGCAGTCCAAGCTTATCCTCAAGCTCGTCTGCAAGCGCTCGTCGCCGCCACGTCGCCCTGCAGCAACAGAGAGGCGGTTCGTCGGCGTTCTTATCCACTGCCGCGGGAACCGACCTCGGTCGCCTATATAAGGAAACCCCGAGCTCGCCTAGGCCCTCAGTCAAGCTCAAGACGTTCCCCTAGGGCTCCCTTAGCCTGCAATCGACCTGGGAAGGCCATCTTCCCCGTCTCCGGCCAGCTCGGCCCCCGCCGCCCTCCGGTGCCGTTCATCACAACCAGGCCCACCCTCGACCATCCAACATCACCACTCGACTGCCCTCGACCATGCGGAGCTGCCCAGCCTCTCACCCTCGATCGGGAGACACCGTAGCCCAAACCCCCATTGCTCCCGAAGCCACCGGCCGCCGCGAAGCTCGTCGCCGGCGACTCCCTCCGTCCCCACCTGCCTAGCGACCACCGGGAGGACTGCCCTGGACTGGCGGATCCATCCCCGCCATCGGAGCCCCGCGAGGAGCCGCCAATCGCCGGCAGCGATTGCCGGAGTCCCGCCTCCGCTCGGGCAGAGGAAGAGGAGGGAGAGGCGACTGGTCAAACCTGACCAGTGGGCCCCGTGGACCCACTGTTAGTGACCCACGCGCCATCCATGCTGGAATAAGTGAATACCTAAAACCAGAGTACGCCTTCGACGTGTTTAGTTTTCGAATCGTTTTTCGTTTTCTGTTTTATTTTTAAAAACAGAATTTGACTGAAACTTTGACTGGCTATAACTTTTTAAATATAACTCCAAATGAGTTGATTCCTTTTCCTACCCCTCTCAAATTTTGTTTAGTTCATTTTCAGATTATTTGAAAAAAAATCAGACAACTTTTTTGTACTGTTTTGAAACTATGTATTAATTCAAATTTTTAAATAGGATTTTTGGAGAGAGAAGTAAACTTTCAAAAGTTTTGGGAATGCACCCTGCCTCTCCACAACCTGAAGGCAAGCATTCTGAACCCCGGCATAATATTGTCGTTTGGTACGGTTACGACACCCCTTGTCCCGGACTTTTCGTTATTTTATGTGATGATATGAACATACTCATTAGTGCATATTGATGGTTCCATGCTATTGAAATTTGATATGTTGTGATAGTAATCACCCTCGTATGCCTTTCATGCCTGTCGGAAGAAATCCGGGAAAGCCTCTGTCTTGGGTAGACATGAGCTTGTCTCCGGTCTTCGTCGAGGCGGTTGTGTCCGGTATGGCATAGTAAGGTATGATGAGTGGTGGTTCTGTTGGTGGAAATATATTTGTTATGCTAATCATACAGGGAATACTTAAACCTCCTGAGTCGACCGTAGATCGAGTCTTGTTCCAGTAACCCCCATACTTGTTTCGTGCTACCACTTGTCCCTACCATAGGTAGGGTACGGTTCAGTAAGTTGTCAACCCCTTTCTAGCACACACCGTATAGAGAGGCCATGGTGGAAGATACCGGCTGCATCCGGTAGGCATGCCACCTGGTCCAGGGGCATGGGTGTTTTCGGTCGTAGCCGAGGGGGTAACTCCCCCAGTTTGCGCGCGATATAAATTTTGTGATCCCATGCTACTCGAGGTTGTAGCCTCCCCACTTAGAGTTTTGCTTAACTATTGTCGTGGGTGATTCCAGACACTGATGAATCAGGCTGGTGCGTGCGGTCAGATGTGTTTTCAATTAACAAACCGCAGACGGAATTAGTCCCGATGGACTAACGGAAATCCGTTACTCGTGGGTAAAGAGTACACCCTCTGCAGAGATTATATCTATTCGAATAGCCGTGTCCATGGTTAAGGACTACAGTCTGGGATGGGTCAAGTGTCGGTCTCAGTGTCGGTCTTCGGAGGAAAAACTGCTAAACCAAAACATCGATTATGACCTGTGACATATGATGATTATGATTATTATTATTGTGGACTAACCGGTTATATATTATTTGAATTATTGGGTATCCCTGGGACAGTTCTACCTCCTGGATATTCACTGTATTTAATTCACTTATAAGCCCTTTATGTGGTGTCGCTCAGACGCCCGACGGTGGCATGCTTGTTATTTAATTTACTTATAAGCCCTTTATGTGGTGTCGCTTAGACGCCCGACTGCGGCATGCTTGGCATTTAATCACCTATAAGACCTTTATGTGGTGTCGCTCAGACGCCCGACTGTGGCATGCTTGTTAGTTAATTCACTTATAAGCCCTTTATGTGGTGTCGCTTAGATGCCCGACTGCGGCATGCTTGTCATTTAATCACTTAGAAGCCCTTTATGTGGTGTCGCTTAGATGTCCGACTGCGGCATGCTTGTCATTTAATCACTTATAAGCCCTTTATGTGGTATCGCTCAGACGCCCGACTGTGGCATGCTTGTTAGTTAATTCACTTATAAGCCCATTATGCGGTGTCGCTTAGATGCCCGACTGCGGCATGCTTGTCATTTAATCATTATAAGCCCTTTATGTGGTGTCGCTCAGACGCCCAACTGTGGCATGCTTGTTAGTTAATTCACTTATAAGCCCATTATGTGGTGTCGCTCAGACGCCCGACTGTGGCAATGCTTTAGATTATTATCCTTTCGAGGCGTCCCTTCAGACACCCGACCGGTGCATTCTATTCCTACTCTATTATTGTTATGAATAACCTATCCGTGTGCATCATGGGTTTATCTTTGTGATTTACATTGTGATTACAGAATAATTCTGAGCATAATTATCATCTGAAATATTATACCTGTGTTCATAATGTTTGCGAGTACATTCAAAGTACTCACTGGCTTGTCCCTGGTTATTGTCTTGGCCAGATTTCTTGCACGGAGAGGAGCGTTGCGATAACAGCCCCGGAGCCTACGCAATGATGATAATAGCCTCGCGAAGATAGGAGTTATCCTGGTCAGTTGTTCCTGTGGGAAATGGAGTCCCATAGACGCTGAAGAACCACAAACCGCTTCCCCCATCAACCGCTAGCAACTTTTTGTTGTACTCATAGGCCAGAATGGTCTTGTACTACATATTATGTATTTTTGCTTGGAGTTTCTGTATAAAGTTGGTGCCTCATCAACTAACAGTAATCCTGGGGATGGTGAGCACAAAGGCCATTTTCTGGGAAATTAATACCTGGAAAACCAGTCGTCACACGAAAGATTCACCCCAGTCGGACTTACGGATCTCTAGATATAAAGGAAACGGTGAAGGGGAAGAAACAGGGAAGGCAGAAACAGAGAGACAAATCCAATCTCGGAGGGGCACTCGCCCCTCCCACGCCATGGGAGGCAAGGACCAGAGGGGAAACCCTTCTCCCATCTAGGGAGGAGGTCAAGGAAGAAGAAGAAGAAGGGGGGCCTCTCCTCCTTGCTTCCGGTGGCGCCGGAACGCTGCCGGGGGCCATCATCATCATCGCGATCTTCACCAACACTGCCGTCATCTTCACCAACATCTCCATCACCTTCCCCCTTCTATATCCTGCGGTCCACTCTCCCGCAACCCGCTGTACCCTCTACTTGAACATGGTTCTTTATGCTTCATATTATTTTCCAATGATGTGTTGCCATCCTATGATGTCTAAGTACATTTCTATTGTCCTACCGGTGATTGATAAATTGGTATGATTGGTTTGAGTTGCATGTTTTACTATTGGTGCTGTCCTATGGTGCCCTCCGTGTCGCGCAAGCGTGAGGGATTCCCACTGTAGGGTTTGCAATATGTTTATGATTTGCTTATGGTGGGTTGCGTGAGTGACTAAAACACAAACCCGAGTAAGTAGGTTGTTTGCGTATGGGATAAAAGGGGACTTGATGCTTAATTCTATGGTTGGGTTTTACCTTAATGAATCTTTAGTAGTTGCGGATTCTTGCTAGAGTTCCAATCATAGGTGCATAGAATTCCAAGTAAGGGATGATAAGTTAGCTTATGCCTCCCCCTCAAATAGAATTGCAATAGTGACTACCGGTCTAGTAACGTAGTCAATTGCTTAGGGGCAATTTCACAAGTCCTACCACCACTTTTCCACACTCGCTATATTTACTTTGTTGCTTCTAATCAGCCCCTAGTTTATGTTTACGTTCTCTTTATTATATTGCAAACCTTTCCTTTCACACCTACAAAGTACTTCTAGTTTCATACTTGTTCTAGGTAAAGCGAACGTCAAGCGTGCGTAGAGTTGTATCAGTGGTCGATAGAACTTGAGGGAATATTTATTCTACCTTAAGCTCCTCGTTGGGTTCGACACTCTTACTTATTGAAAACTGTTGCGATCCCCTACACTTGTGGGTTATCACCGCCCCGCCCCGACCCCGCGCCGTCCGCCCCGCCCCGACTCCGCGCCCCGCCCTGACCCCGCGCCGGCCGCCCCGCCCCGACGCCCCTCCGGACTCCCCGCCCCGATCCCATGCCGCCCGCCCCGCCCCGACTCCGCGCCCCGCCCTGACCCCGCGCCGGCCGCCCCGCCCCGACTCCGCGCCCCGCCCTGACCCCGCGCCGGCCGCCCCGCCCCGACTCCGCGCCCCGCCCTGACCCCGCGCCGGCCGCCCCGCCCCGACTCCGCGCCCCGCCCTGACCCCGCGCCGGCCGCCCCGCCCCGACTCCGCGCCCCGCCCTGACCCCGCGCCGGCCGCCCCGCCCCGACTCCGCGCCCCGCCCTGACCCCGCGCCGGCCGCCCCGCCCCGACTCCGCGCCCCGCCCTGACCCCGCGCCGGCCGCCCCGCCCCGACTCCGCGCCCCGCCCTGACCCCGCGCCGGCCGCCCCGCCCCGACTCCGCGCCCCGCCCTGACCCCGCGCCGGCCGCCCCGCCCCGACTCCGCGCCCCGCCCTGACCCCGCGCCGGCCGCCCCGCCCCGACTCCGCGCCCCGCCCTGACCCCGCGCCGGCCGCCCCGCCCCGACTCCGCGCCCCGCCCTGACCCCGCGCCGGCCGCCCCGCCCCGACCCCCCGCCGGCCTCCCCGCCCCGACTCCGCGCCTCCCCGCCCCAAGTCCATCCGACCCTCTCGAAGGTGAAAATTTTATGTATTTTTTAGTATTTTTTAGTAATTTTGTAGCTAGTTAGATAGGTATTTAGATAGTTAGATAAATAGTTAGATAGATAGTTATATAGATAGTTAGATAGTTAGATAGATAGTGAGATAGGTAGTAAAAAAATTTGGTTAGATGAGATGCTATATGTTGCATATCTTGCAAAAAAATTTGGTATGTGATGACAATGATGCAAAAATGTTATTAGTTTTGATGCAAAAAAATTTGGTATGTGATGACGATGATGCAAAAAAAAAAGCTATTTAGATAGATATTTGTTAGTGTTGATTATGATGAATAGGTGATAATGATGATGATGAATATGTGATGATGATGATGAATATATTGTTAATGTTGTTAGTTTTTTTGCCTACATGATGCAAAAATAAATGAATGCATGTTTATATGTTTTAAATATGCTCTATTAGTTGTGATGTTCTAATTTTTTGTCGCGATGGAATTTGCAGGCTTTGTGGTGTCGCATTTCATCGGAGTGACCGTTGTCCGATGCCTTGGTCCCCCTGAGCATCCCTCTGCTGTTTGACTACTTCCTCTACACCCGAGGGTGAGCTACAAGTCCATCTCCTCCATTTTTCATATCACTAGATTTCATTCTCAAGTCAACTGGCGTAACCTAGGCGTCTCCCGTCTGAAATGGTTGCATCGATAAATATGCATTCAATTGTATATTTATCACCGCAACTCTTTCGGATTGTCGAGCGTTTTCCATGGACAACCCAAGGATGTGTAGATTGGGTATGTTCTCCATGTTCTACCCTGTTCCGAGACAGGATTTTGGCGGCGCCTCCCCATTGTTCTATGGAGCACATTCTCTCGGCTATTTGCCGAGACGTGTATCTGGAGAACAGCGGGGAGGTGCTGCCGAAGTTTTGTCTCGGAATGGGGTAGAATGGAGAACGTACTCAATCTACACATCCTTGGGTGGGATTAGGACCCATCTTTACCTATTAGAGATGTAGGTGGATTCAACGCGGTAGAAACTGAAAATTTGATGTGATTAATTTAAGTGAATCCTTAATTATGTTGTGTGACTTGCAAAAAAGCAGAGGATGGCAGATAATCAGTGGATGTACAGTGGTTTTATCTGTTGGAGTCAAGTAACATCAGAGTGGATCGCGAAAACCGATGTGTATTTGAAGGAGATATTCCTTCGTCCAATGAGAATTATCCCACCATGCCCCCGTGCGAGATGTGCCAAACGTCACCGTAGAAATCAGACGTACATGAGTGAGTACCTTCGCACGCACGGATATATGCCAAACTTTGACATGCCGCCGATAAACATAGCCGAGCAGGACCGTGGTAGAGATGAGGTGATGCAACAACACATCGATGGATACGAGGACGACGGGGTCAGGGACAGGCTAGACGATGTCATTGTTGCAGAAACGGCAAATGCGACACCTTTAGAGAATGAACCGGAGGAGCCGGGGCAACCGCAAAGGCCTTTTTGGGGGTCTTGGCCTCGTCGAAGAAACCTCTTTATGCGGGTGCGAAAATATCTCAGCTAGATGCCATCTTGCAACTGATTGTAGTCAAGGCTGAGTACGGCTGTAGCCAGAAATGCTTAGAAGCATTCCTGGGAGTATGGGCTAATAGCTTCCCTGATGGTCATGAACTGCCGAAAAGCATGTACGATACAAAGAAAATCATGAAGGCACTCTCTATGGATTATGAGAAAATAGATGTTTGCCCGAAGAACTGCCTTTTGTTTAGGCATGAGTATGCGGATGACAAGTACTGTAGGCAGTGCGGTTCGTCTCGGTACATTGAGGTGGTCGGTGAGGATGGTGAAAAAAAGCAGCTAACCATCCCCGTTAAGGTTCTTCGGTATCATGATTTTATAAAAAGACTGCAGCGCCTTTTCATCACGAAGGAGTCTGCCAAAATGATGAGGTAGCACAAGGAAGGTATAAGGTACAATCCAAAAAAAATTGTACATGTATCGGAAGGGGAAGCATGGAAGTCGTTCGATGAAGAATACCCCGAGGAATCAGCCGAGGCCGGAAATGTCAGAATAACCATATCAGGTGATGGATTGAATCCATATGGTATGTCGTCCAATCCATATAGCTGCTGGCCCGTGTTTGTAATTCCGCTCAATCTTCCTCCCGGTGCCTAAATGCAACGCAAGACCATGTTCTTGTCGCTCATCATTCTGGGCCCTGATTACCCGGGGAAGCAATTGGGTGTGTTTATGCAGCTGCTGGTGGATGCTTTGCACCATTCTTGGTACTTTCCGAGGTTGACATACGACCAGGATCTGCAGAGAAATTTCTTGATGAAAGTTTGGTTGCACTATTGCATGCATGACTTTCCCGGCTATGCTCTATTCCGCGGATGGTGTACAAGTGGGTAGATGCCATGCCCAGTGTGCATGCAGGCTCTGCGAATGATTTGGCTGAGTAAGGGTGGCAAGTATGTAGCGTTTGACCTGCATCGACAGTTCCTCCCTCCAGACCATCCAGACAGGGAAGACAAGAAGAACTTCACGAATGGCCGGGTTGTTCATGAAGTAACCGAGATTCCAACATTTTCAGGGGCAGATGTTCTTGCTCAGCTAAAAGCTCTCCAGCCTAAAGTGAAAGGCAAAGCCAAAGCCAAAGGCTTCGAGGGATATGGTGAGACGCACAACTGGACTCACATTACCCCCTTCTCGCAGCTTCCCTATTTCAAGAACCTCAAACTTCCTTACAATATCGATGTGATGCACACCGAAAAGAATGTGGCAGAGTCCCTTTTCCACACGATCCTCAACATTCCTGATAAGACGAAAGATAACGTTAAAGCTAGAGCCGATCAACAGAGAATTTGTGATAGACCACGCCTCCCACAAGCGGTCGAAAAAAACTGGTTCAAGCTAGATGCTGACTTTGTCCTTAAACCGCCAGAAAAAAGGAAGTACTTATCTGGCTGAAACACATTTTGAAGTTCACCGATGGTTATGCATCGAATATAAGTAAGGGAGTCAATGTTTCAACGGGCAAAGTGAACGGCCTGAAGAGTCATGACTACCATGTATGGATTGAGCGGATAATGCCGGTGATGGTTCGAGGCTATGTCCCCGAGCATGTCTGGCGGGTGCTTGCTGAGCTAAGCCATTTCTTCCGCACGCTCTGTGCTAAATAAGTAAGTAAATACGTGATTGAAAAATTGCATAAGAAGGCACCGGAGTTGATAGTCAAGCTAGAGAAGATCTTTCCGCCAGGCTTCTTTACTCCGATGACACATCTCATTCTGCACCTCGAGAACGAGGTATTGCTGGGGGGCCTGTGCAGAATCGCTGGCAGTACAGCCCTGAGAGACAGAACAAGCATCTCCGACAGAAATGTGGAAACAAAGCTAAGATTGAAGCTTCCATAGCTGAGGCAGTTATCCTAGAGGAGGTGTCAGACCTCAGGACATCATACTATCCAGACCACATTCCCCATCTGCATAACAAGGTGCCTCGATACAATATAGAAGAGTCGAAGTATCAACCCAAGCTCCATCTATTCAACGCGCAAGGTGGTAGGGCTGGGGCCTCGAAACCTTATAACATGCCACGACAAGAGTGGGAGGACCTCATGTTCTATATCTTGCACAACATCAAGGAAGTTGAGGAAGTGTGGATGAGGTAATACCACTACACCATTCCTTTATGTCTTCCACATCATCATGTTCTATGTTCACTTAGTCTTGGTCTAACACCGCTTTTCCTTTTTTTAGTGATTTCGTTCAAGAGGAATGGACGGGAATGAATCCTCCTACTGAGGCGGAGGCACTTACTCTTCTCCGTCATGGAAACCCTGGACGTAAAAATTTTGTTGCTTGGTTCATGGAGATAGTAATATTCCATACTCCCCTATTAAATACCTAGTTCAACATTTATTAGTTAACTAATGCACACAACAATTTCAATTATACTTGTAGGGAAAAGATCCGAACATATCTATGGATGATGAATTGAGATGGGTTTCCATGGGTTTTGACCCTGCCGTCATGACATGTAAAAAGTATGATGTGAATGGGTATCGCTTCCATACAGAGGAGCACCAGAACAGCCGGCTTGATCCCAAAACTATAAATACCGAAGTGTACACCCCCAGTCAAAATTCAGTAGACTACTACGGAAGGGTACAAAATATATACGAGATTAAATTCCACCAGGGGCGCGAGACCCTAAGTCTGCCTGTGTTCAAATGTCGATGGTTCGATCCGCGGGAGGGGGTAAAATATACGCCTTCCATTGGTTTGGTCCAAGTTAAACCATCAACCGTCTATGCCGGAGTCGATCTCTCCATTGCGGCTACCCAAGCTACACAAGTACATTATCTGCCTTACCCATGCCAGAAAGAGTACCTAAAGGGATGGGAAGTTGTGTTCAAGGTGTCGCCATATGGTAAGCTACCAAACCCGAATGAAGACGATTACTACAACATTAACCCCATGACATACGAGGGAGTGTTCTATCAAGAGCAACCTGATGATGATGATGTGGTTAGGAACGATGACGCTAGACCATTGGGTGATGATGATGTGGATCCAAACGACGACGCTGCACGGAATGATGGTGAGACCATTATCAATGAAAATGACATACTTATGCTAGAAAAGTTAAACGAAGACGCTGACGACGAGGAAGAGCCTCCATCTCCGTCAGACAACAAAGATGATATGATTGATAGTGATGATGAGATGGACCGAGAAAGAGGTTACAACAGTGATGATTCATATGGTTTCTAGCAGATGTACGTTTCAAGTCTTTTTTTTCTATAGTTTAGGAATATGCCTTTTTATGCATTTTTATTAATGTGTTTATTATCATGCCTTTTCATTCATTTCATTAATTTACTAATTCCTTATTCTCTTTTCAATGCAGGTTCGTGGAACATGGGCAAGGGGAAGGCTGACGGTGTTGGTTTCCTACACAAGGTCGTCGGCCTGCCTAGTCGGAGTGGTCGAGCACGTAATCCTCCCCCCGGCTACTTGACGATGACTCCTCACAGGGAGGTCGAGGGAGAGGTGCCCTAGAGGAGGAGGGGGTAGGGCGAGAGCCCCTAGAGGGCGAGGTGGTGGGGGGAGAGCCACTGCAGGGGGCCGCGGCCAGAAAGAGCACACCCTCACCGACTTAGGGGTGTTGTCTTCGAGGCCCTCCTCTAGTGAGGTACCCTCCTCTAGTGAGGTACCCTCCTCTGGCAAGCAGGAGGAGGAGGACGAGGCAGGCGAGGAGGAGGAGGTTCGGGATGGGGCCGAGGAGGAGGTGGAGGAGGAGGACGAGGAGGAGGAGGATGAGGAGGAGGTTGAGGAGGGGGAGGCATACGAGGAGGAGGGTGATGGCGGGGATGTTGGTGGTGGCTGGGAGGGGGTTGACAACAAGGGGTGGCTGCGCGGTAACACAAAGCTACCAAAGAATTTTACTCCTACTGAGGAGCGGAAGTGGCTCATTGAGCCCACGGGGAAAGAGTAAGTGCCACTTTATAATAATTTCATTATTTTGCTTTTCACATGCTCATTCTAGTTGTTTTTTTTTTCTTGTCACATGCTAATAGTTCATTCTTTTGTAGCAACTCGATATATTCTAAAGGGGTCCATATTCCCAACGGCCTCATCATCGTCTTGCTGAAGTTACACTGTCCGGGGTTGTACTGTCCGGATCCAGTCAGGCACCCGGACCATCGGGTCTTGGCCACGAGTTGGGAGCACTGGGAAGCGGCCCTCCACGCGGACCATGGGACCCATGCCAAGGCCGTGATCACCACTTTCTGGGTGAGTTCTCTTCAGAAGCACAAGTGCATTCTAGTTTCATGAATGATTTAACTCATGGCTTCTTCCATTCTTGTTTCATGCATGATTGTAGAAATTCTATCGAGTTCTTCCGGAGCACAGGGCCAGAGCGGACCAGATCGTGTTGCGCCAATGCAAGAAGAAGGCCCGCCGGATGCAGTATGAGGTGCGCTATGTGGCCATCTGGACATACTATCACGACTATCTTGCTGTGAAGATGACCAAGGAAGAAGCGCGGAGGAATGACATTACCTTGGAGAGGGACGAGTTCTTGAAGGTAAGTATAAAAGATTTTTCATTATGCTTTCATTACCTTGTGGTACATTTCACCGTTTCGTGTTGACATGCCATTATGCTTTCATTATGTAGGTGTGTCCAAATTGGTGTTATGGAAAAGATGAGTCCTGGGCGGGATTGGTGGATCTTTGGTGTGATGAGTCTGGAGCCTGGGCGGCACAGAGAGTCAAAAACAACGCTAACCGAGGGAAGGAGGGAGTACATGCTCAAGGAAACCGAAACCACTATCTCCACAAGGCAGTTAATGTATGACTAACCCCATTAAACATTCTTCTTCTTCTATTTACCATCACTTTTTCTTATGTATGACTAACCTCTGTTTGGTGGTGCAGGAGGAGAAACTGAAGAGGCCGCTCTCACACATGCAGGCGTGGGAGATCACCCATACGCGGAAGGACCCCAAGCCTGGTGAGCCCAAGTACTACGGCAAGAAGACTGCGCATAGGAAGAAGGCCTACTCCGATGGGTATCTGAAGTTACATCCTGACACACCTGACCCCATTGCGGCGGATCTGGACGAAAGGGTGGTGGTGGGCATGGGGCCGAAGGAGCACGGTTGGGAGGCGGTTCTCGATGCTGTGATCACTCCTACTATCTCCTACACACAGCTCCGTCAGATCGACCCGAGCCTGAGGCAGCGCACAAGCACGCCCATGAGCAGTGCACCGTCACAGTCCCTCTTTCAGGAGCAGCAAACTGTAAGTATTTTCCCTTTTATCTTCATTGCTCACTTTATTTTCCTCATTTAGTAGTTTTATGAGTTCCATCATGTCATACTGTAGGCCTACATGGAGTACACACGCCAGGAGACCATGGCATAGCACGACCGCCTTCATGCATACCATCAGCAGAGGGATCGCCAGATGCAGCACGCTTTTCAGGAAATGGCAGCCGGCAGGTGTCCTCAATGGCCATCAGCAGAGGGTCCTCCAGCACAACCAACGTTGCTGACCTTTGAGGAGTTTGTGGCACAGAACGCTGGCCCCTCGCCGGTTAGTTCATCCCCAATCTATTCACTCAAAGCATATCATGCCTTTCAACACAGTCATATATCCCGTCAATATGTCTTTGCAACATCCAGGGAACCGGTGGATCAACCGTTGGCGGTGGTCTTCACAGCACTCCCAAGTCATGGAGCCCGACCACTCCAATCCACGGAGGTGGAGGCAGAGGTGGAGGCGGCCTTGGCGGTAACGCTGCCGCTAGCAGTGATGACCTGGTCTTCGGCGGTCTTGGCGGTGACGACTTCCGTGGTGCTCGACGTCCTGGTGCTTAAGTCTTTGGGTCACATTGTGGCAGTCTTGGTGGTGATGATACTTATATGTTTATGCTTGTGATGTTTCCTATCTTATTGTTGTTTGTGAGATTCTTACATGCTTGGTGGTGATGATACTTATATGTTTATGCTATGCGATGCTTCTTATGATGTGTGATGATGAATTTGTTGTGTGATGCTGCTCCTTATTGCTACGTGATGCTGCTTCTTATATATGCTGTGTATATTCAAATGAATTGAGCTGAAAAGAAACAGAAAAAAAAACTGGACAGAAACTATGCCGCCGGTTTCTTCCACCACCTTGATTTCTTCTCCGCACGTAAAAAACCGATGAAAAATAATACCGGGCAAACCCACTACATGTCTCGCAATACCCAAGCCCCTCTCTTCCCCCTCACCCTCACGCCGCTCGCCCGCCCCCGATGTGTTCTTCTTCTGCAGCGCCGCCCCACGCCACTGACGCCCTTGCCGGCTGCAACCTCCCCGATCCTTCTCTCCATGCGTCTCCCCACAGTCTCCACCAGCACCGCGACGGGCGTGGCCTCCCCACGCGCCGCCACATCCCCTCCACATCCGGCCGCCGTCAAGGTCATATCCATAGGTCTTCTCGCATGGAGGGCCGCCAGATGTAGCTGGTGCCGATGTGTCCTAGCCAACGGGATCGTGCTCGCCTTCGCACATGGTGCCTGCGAGGAGATCTGAGGGATCTCCCCTTGCTCAAGGCCAGCTCTGGCCCAGGGCATGAGGGGCGACGGCCTGGTGCTCCGGTACAGTACATATAGGACAGAGTAAAGGAAAAAAAGGAAGAGAAGGCCCATCTATGATCTATGGAGAAACCATCGCTGGCACTGAGGTGAACCAAACTAACCCGGCGGTAATCGAAGATATGAATAGAATGCTCTTGGCCCCTTTTACCGGCGATGATGTTTGTCAAGTTTTTTTAGTTTTTGATTGCTATAAATTCCAGGAAAATTTCCATGGATTGGAATGATACATCAACTATGCTAATACCCAAAGTTGATAATCCAAAAGTGGTAACTCAGTACAGGCACATAAACTTATGCAATGTGTTCCATAAAATTATTTCTAACATGCTTGCCTTATACCTCAAAAGTATTATGCCTGAAATTATCTAACCAACTTAGAGTGTTTTGTTGCTGGGAGACTAATCACTAACAATATCCTCATTGCATATGAGTGTGTGCATGAGATTAAAAACAAGAGAGCGAGAGTGGGGCAATAAGAACAAAAGGGAGACGATGGGCTCTGGCGACTCGGGCGATGGCGCCGGTGCGCCCCCGCCGCTCGTAGCCTCCTCCGCCCCGCCCCGTCCGCGCCGTCCGGCGGGTGCCCTGTCCCGCCGTTGCTGTCTCCGCCCCCCTCTCCGGCCTCACTCGCGCTGCCCGTGTCCGCTGCCCCCATCGTGTCGCATGTCCGGTGGGAATATTTTGCCGATGCCGAGCCCTTTCCTCCCCTCGCTGACCCCGCTGCCTCTCCCGCCGCCGCGCCTCATCGCGCTGCGCTGCCTCGCCAGGCTGGTGGCTCAGTCCCCCACGTGCGGGGTTCTGCCGCCGCCCCGCGACCGCCGACGACGCCCTCGAGCTCGTCTCGGGCGGATGGGCGCAAAGGCGCGGGTTTGGCTGGTGGGTCGGCTCGCCGCCGGCGCGAGCGAACCTGGGGCGTGGCTGGCCACTCCGACAGGGGGGCCGCCCGCTCCTCCTGGTGCCGCCCGGTGGCGGGGTCCGGCCGGCGACATCCCCGTCCCCCCGACGGCTCCTTCTGCTCGGTCGCCGTCGCTTCCGTTCATGCGCGCCTCCCCCTTCAGGCCCTTCATTGCGACTTTAGGATCGTCGAGCCTGCGATTCCTCTCATCCCGTTGGGGCTCCGAGACCATGGCTGCATGCGCCGAAGCTCCGCCGGCGGCGGCGGCGGCGCTCACCCTTGAGGGGGAAACCCTTCGGGCGCCTGTGCTACCCCGCCTCCTGGGCCGGGCCGACGCTGCGCCTGGGCTCCTGGGTCCTGGCCCATCCCGGTTGCTTGGCCCTTCGGTTGGCCTGCTCCCCCCTGGGCTGTGCCACACTGGTTGGGCCATGGGTGTACCCTAGGCCCAGGGAGCCAGCCCCTTCGATTTGGCTCCCCTGCGGCCTCCCTCGTCCCCCCTGTCCCCGTCCCCGCCGCCTCCATTCACTCCCGTCCCTCATCCTGCTTGCTCCCCCTCCATTGCCTCGTCCCCAGTCCGGCGCCTCCCTGCCTCCCCCTCGCCCCTTCCGACCGGTGGCCCCCGCCTCCCGCGGCTTCCCCTCCCCTGCCGCGGCTCGTCATGCAACGGGATTGGGATGACGGGTTGGCTCTGTCCAAGCGCAGGGCGGAGGATCGCCATGACAGCTCTCGGCCCTCTCCCGATGCTCTTCGGCGTGAATAGGAGCTCCGCCGGGAGCTCCGGGAGCTTCGGGAGGGACGCCGCTCGCCTCCCCGCTGGGAGGGCCGGGGCCGCTCCCGCTTGCCGCGGCCGTCCGCCTCGGGAGACTGGCGGGCGCGCCACCGATCCCCCTCCCCGCCCCCTCACCGCGGGCGCTCGCCCTTGCCACCCAGGACGTCGCGTCCGGCCTCCCCTCGCGCCCAAGGTCCGCCGCCGGCCCCTGCCCCTCGCCGCTACGTGCCGCCCCACGCTGTTGTGCCCGCGGCCACTGCCCCGGTTTCAGCCGCGGGCGGTGGTGCCGCGCGCTGACGTTCGGGTCCGGCCAAGAATAAGAAGCACAGGGGTGCCCGCGGCGCTCCGCCCGTGCCTCCCTCGGCGGCCCCGGGTTCTTCCGTCACACCCGGGCTCGTCTCCGGCCTCCCTCGCCCCCTGCTTCAACTGCGGGGTGAGGGGACACTCGCAAGTCAACTGCGTCAATCCCCAATGCTACTACCTCTGCAAGGATCCGGGCCACCCCGCCCTCCTGTGCCCGGATAGACCGGTGGTGACGGAGCTCATGATGTACGGCCACAGTATCGAGGGGCTAGGCTTCTTCCACCACGAGGTCCCCGACGTTCCGCCGCCCTTGCCCTCCCTCCAGGCGGTCGTCACCGTGGTCGACGGGGTGTCATCCTCGGAGATGATTGAGGCCGAGCTCAATCACCTCTACCGTCGCCAGTGGGACTGGGTGGTCACACCTTCTGCTAGTCACATCTTCACCGTCATCTTCCTCGACTCCGTCAGCTACGGCTACGCGACGCACAGTGGCCGGATCATGCTCTCTCTCAACCAGCTGGTGGTCGACATCTCTGAGCCGATTCTTGATGCTCAGGCTGTGGCCGTTCTTGACACCGCTTGGATCCTTGTCACCGGCCTTCCTGATATTGCGCTGTCCGAGCTCGTCATCCGCCAGATGTAGCGTCTCTCGGGCAAGGTGGTGGTGGTCCATGAGCTCTCTCTGCGCAAAGAGGAGGAGGTCAGGGTCAAGGTCAAGTGCCTCGACTCCTCCAAGCTCCGCACCACCATTCGAGTTTTCTACAACGACCAGGGCTTCGACCTCAGGATCTCCCCCGAGCCCCCAACCACGTCGGCAACCCGGGGACCGATGGGGACTACCACGGACGTCACCGTGCCCGCTCCCACCACTCGGATGAGGAGGGGGGGTTTGGAGGACTCCCACTCCCCTTCCCCCTCGCCCCCTCCTCCTGCCTCTGGGGGCAAGGGCCGCCAGGCCGCTCCCAGCCAGACCTTCGGCGGTCCCTCGGACTCTGCGGCGACATCCACCCAGGCGAGCGACATCTCCAGCGTTGGCCTGGTCGTCTGCCCGGCTTCTTCCCCGCGCTCTCCTTCCTCGGCCGCTCCCGTCGCGCTGGGCCCAGAGGTGGTCCTCCCCACGACGGCTACTCCGGGTCCCAGTCTGCTCCTGGCGGATCAAGTGGTCTCCCCAGAGGTGGCCGATACCCCGGTGGCGGACGCCCCCCCCTCCGGCATCGCCTCCCGCGGCCGCTCAGCCCACCCCGTCCGAGGCACCACCGTCTCTGTTGCTCCCGTCCTCGACTCCGACCCCGGCTCCGCTCCTCCTCAGCTGCTTCGTGTCCGCTCCTCTGGCTTCACCCGCGGGGGCCCTGACGACGGATGGTGAGGCTCGGGTGACCACCCCCATGGCCGCCCAGCCACCCCCTCCACGGTCGGCCGCCTACTCTCACCGCGGCCGGTCGGCCTCCTCCCCGGTGATTGCGTCCCGTCGGAGTGCTCGGCTGGATGCTGCACACCCCGAGGGCAGTCCGGCTCTGCCCATCACCGAGCGGGCAGAGATCCGTGCTGCTGCTCGAAACCTGGAGCCAGGTACGCCTGTTGTTCCCCCTTCGGCTTCGTCTTGTTCCTTCTCTGCTCTTGAGTTGATTCCTCTTCGCAACCTCGCAAAGGTGGCTTCGGACTCAGCGATCATATTTAGGGGGGAAGTTGGTCCCCCCTTAGTCGAAATTGCGGCTATTAGAGCCCGCGAGATCCTGAATGGGAGGCTCGCGGAGGCCCGTGCGGCCTTCCTTCTTCCTATTATTCCGCCCACGGCCGGTGAGACCCCTCCCCCGGCGGAGTTGAGGCAGATAGGTGCTCCCGGTGGGGGTGGTCGAAATCCGTGGTCGCACTCGCTCCCGCACCGCGGCCCTCCGTGCTCAAAGTGCCTCTCGTGTCCTGGGGTCAAGCAACCCCCCAATGGCGCCTTAATTTCTGCCCTGTTCTGGAACATCCGCGGTTTCGACCATGATGGTCGACGCCGCCAACTCGTACAGTACATGCATGAGGAGCACATTGACATTGTTGCCATCCAAGAAACCATGCGTCTTGAATTCTCGCTCCCTGAGCTTGACCATCTGAGCTCCCACCTCTTTGCGTGGCATTGGCTCCCTTCTAGTGGGAGCGCCGGCCACTCGGGTGGCATCCGTTTAGGCGTGAAGGATGCCACCTTTGAGGTGGGAAGCATGGACCGGGGGAATTCTTTGTGATCATGGAACTCTTCGAGAGGTCTCTCAACTTCAAGTGGGAGGTCATCGTCGTCTACGGGCCTGCAGACCATAGTCGGTCTGCCGCCTTCCTGGAGGAGCTCCACCAGAAGATCTCTGCGACCTCCCTTCCGGTGGTGGTGGGTGGCGACTTTAACCTCCTTCACGTTGCGGAAGACAAGAGCAATGCTAATGTCTGCTTTGCACGGATGCAAATGTTCAATGACTTCATTGCTGACCTTGGTCTCCGCAAGATTGATAGGATTGTTGCCAGATTCACCTGGACCAACCAGCAGGCCACCCCGACCCCGTCCGTCCTGGACCGGGTCCTAGTGTCCTCGGGTTGCGACCTCCGCTGCCCCTTAGCTTCCCTTTGCGCGCCATCTCCCGGATTGGCAGAAATCATGTTCCCCTTCTCCTCTCCTCTGCTGACGAGCATCCGCCAGTCACCCCTCGATTCCGGTTTGAGACCTTCTAGCTCTCCCAAACCGGGTTCATTGACACGGTTGGCGCTCGGTGGATCGAGGCTCGCGCCCACCCCCACCCCCGCCTCCCCTCGGCCATTGACTCATGGCACTTCTGCGCGAAGCGCGGATGGCAATTTATGAAGGGGTGGGGTCCTAACCTGGGTCGTGACCTCCGTGAACGCAAGAAGGCGCTGTTATCCAATATCCAGGCCCTTGACCTTCGCGGTGATGTGTTGGGTATCTCTCCGGACGAGTGGCTTTCCCGGTATGACCTGGAAGACCAGCTCTCCGTGATTTACACCGATGAGGAGGCCTATTGGCGCCTCCATGGTGCCCACAAATTGGTCTTGAAGGGCGATGCGAATACGACATACTTCCAGGGCATCGCCAACGGCCGCCGTAGACGCAACACCATCCCTCTCTTGTGGGATGGTGAGACTCTCCTTCAAGACCCTCGCGACATCTGGTCCCACGTCGATGGATTCTATAGAGCCTTATTCTCTGCCGCTCCTAGCAGCAGCCTCTCTCTTGCCCCCGATTGCTGGTCTGGTTCCCAGTTGGTGTCTGAGTCGGAGAACCCGGCCCTTACGGCCCCCTTTTCCGAGCAGGAGGTCTGGGATGCCATCAAGGGCATGAACCCATCCTCGGCGCCAGGACCGGATGGCCTCCCGGTTAAATTCTTCCAGACCTTCTGGAACGTGATTAAACCGGAGGTCATAGCTATCTTCAACGAGTTCTACGTTTGCGCCATTGTTCTCGGGCGCCTCAACTACGAGATCATTTCTCTCATCCCAAAGGTCCCTGGGGCGTCCGACATTCGTCAATTTCGCCCGATCACCGTCATGAACGTGATCTTCCGGATCCTGGCCTAAGGGTACGCCAATAGGGTGACCCTCCTGGCAGACCGTGTGACGCATCCCAACCAGTCGGCCTTCATTAAGGGTCGTTACATCCTGGATGGGGTCCTAGTCCTTCATGAAGTCCTCCATGAAGTCCTCCATGAGGTTCGCACCAAACACCTCAAGGCGGTTTTTCTGAAGATTGACTTCCATAAGGCCTATGATACAGTTAGCTGGCACTTCCTTCGGGAAGTCCTTCTTCGGAAGGGTTTCGACGACCGGTGGATCATGAGAGTCATGCAATTGGTCTCTTGCGGTCGCACGGCCGTGAACATAAACGGTGAGATCGGCCCTTTCTTCCCCACCCTCTGTGGGGTTCGACAAGGCGACCCCTTCTCCCTGTTCTTGTTCAATATGGCCGTGGACGCGCTTGCCTCCATCCTAGATAAGGCGAAAGCCACTGGCCATATCTGTGGGATTACACCCCACCTCGCCGGTGGCTCCGGGATTTCCTATTGGGGAACGTAGTAATTTCAAATTTTTCCTACGCACACACAAGATCATGGTGATGCATAGCAACGAGAGGAGGAGTGTATTTTCATACCCTTGAAGATCGCCAAGCGGAAGCGTTTATCAACGCGGTTGATGTAGTCGTACGTCTTCACGATCCGACCGATCCAAGTACCGAACGCACGGCACCTCCGAGTTCTGCACACGTTCAGCTCGATGACGTCCTTGCCTTCTCGATCCAGCAAGACGGGCGAAGTAGTAGATGAGTTCCGGCAGCACGACGGCGTGGTGACGGTGTTGGTGAAGAACAATCTCCGTAGGGCTTCGCCTAAGCACTACGGAAACTATGACGGAGGATAAACTAGAGGGAACGTGGTTGCCGGCACACGACTTGCTGTTTCTGGATGTCTCCTTGGTGCTAGCCCTGCCCCTCTATTTATATGTTGAGCCTTGAGGTCGAAACTTGGAGTAAAAGCCTCCACAAAGTCGGTTTCACCCGAAAGGCAAGAGTCCTTCTCGGACTCCAGGGCCAGACGCCAGGGTTCCCGGCGTCTGGACCCAGACGCCAGGGACCCTGGCATCTGGCCCCTCGACTCCGCAAAACTTCCTTTTGCGCTTTCCAAAAACCTTGTGGGCTTTCCCCTTTGGCCCAAATAACGTGTTCTCGTTCCCAAACATTTCGGGAGACATCCGGAACCCCTTCCGGTGAATTCCGGAACTCTTCCGGAGATCAAACACTATTATCCCATATATCAAACTTTATCTCCGGACCATTCCGGAGTTCCTCGTCATGTCCATGATCTTATCCGTGACTCCGAACAACATTCGGTTACCAACATACATAACTCATATAATACTATATCGTCAACGAAACGTCAAGCGTGCGGACCCTACGGGTTCGAGAACTATGTAGACATGACCTAGAACTTGTTTCTGGTCAATAACCAATATCTGGACCTGGATGCCCATATTGGCTCCCACATATTCTACGAAGATCTTTATCGGTCAAACCGCATAACAACATACGTTGTTCCCCTTGTCATCGGTATGTTACTTGCCCGAGATTTGATCGTCGGTATCCAATACCTAGTTCAATCTCGTTACCGGCAAGTCTCTTTACTCGTTCCGTAATGCATCATTCCGTAACCAACTCATTTGGTCACATTGCTTGCAAGGCTTATAAAGATGTGCATTACCGAGAGGGCCCAGAGATACCTCTCCGACAATCGGAGTGACAAAACCTAATCTCGAAATACGCCAACTCAACATGTACCTTCGGAGACACCTGTAGTACTCCTTTATAATCACCCAGTTACGTTGTGACGTTTGGTAGTA
>LR880970.1:845626603-845637686 GCA_904067115.1 Aegilops sharonensis
CAGGGACCCTGGCGTCTGGCCCCTGGACTCCGCAAAACTTCCTTTTGCGCTTTCCAAAAACCTTGTGGGCTTTCCCCTTTGGCCCAAATAACGTGTTCTCGTTCCCAAACATTTCGGGAAACATCCGGAACCCCTTCCGGTGAATTCCGGAACTCTTCCGGAGATCAAACACTATTATCCCATATATCAAACTTTATCTCCGGACCATTCCGGAGTTCCTCGTCATGTCCATGATCTTATCCGTGACTCCGAACAACATTCGGTTACCAACATACATAACTCATATAATACTATATCGTCAACGAAACGTTAAGCGTGCGGACCCTACGGGTTCGAGAACTATGTAGACATGACCTAGAACTTGTTTCTGGTCAATAACCAATAGCGGGACCTGGATGCCCATATTGGCTCCCACATATTCTACGAAGATCTTTATCGGTCAAACCGCATAACAACATACGTTGTTCCCTTTGTCATCGGTATGTTACTTGCCCGAGATTTGATCGTCGGTATCCAATACCTAGTTCAATCTCGTTACCGGCAAGTCTCTTTACTCGTTCTGTAATGCATCATTCCGTAACCAACTCATTTGGTCACATTGCTTGCAAGGCTTATAAAGATGTGCATTACCGAGAGGGCCCAGAGATACCTCTCCGACATTCGGAGTGACAAAACCTAATCTCGAAATACGCCAACTCAACATGTACCTTCGGAGACACCTGTAGTACTCCTTTATAATCACCCAGTTACGTTGTGGCGTTTGGTAGTACCCAAAGTGTTCCTCCGGTAAACGGGAGTTGCATAATTCTCATAGTTACAGGAAGATGTATAAGTCATGAAGAAAGCAATAGCAACATACTAAACGATCAAGTGCTAGGCTAACGGAATGGGTCATGTCAATCACATCATTCTCCTAATGATGTGATCCCATTAATCAAATAACAACACATGTCTATGGTTAGGAAACATAACAATCTTTGATTAATGAGCTAGTCAAGTAGAGGCATACTAGTGACTATATGTTTGTCTATGTATTCACACATGTATCATGTTTCCGGTTAATACAACTCTAGCATGAATAATAAACATTTATCATGATATGAGGAAATAAATAATAACTTTATTATTGCCTCTAGGGCATATTTCCTTCATTTCCATCCTCCAGTATGCTAACGACACTATAATCATGGTCGAAGGCTCGGAGACGGACATCTCCAACCTCAAGTTCCTCCTCCTTTGCTTCCAACAAATGACGGGCCTCAAGATCAACTTCGACAAGAGTGATGTTATGGTGATGGGATACTCCCCCGAGGAGTCTTTGGCCATTGCCAACAGACTTAATTGCCGCCTGGGCTCCTTCCCCACTTTCTACCTGGGCACGCCCATTAGTGACTTCCGGCTCACCGTCGCGGACCTGCGGCCCTCCGTGGCTAAGCTCCAAACACGCGTTGAGCCCTGGCAGGGGATGTGGTTGTCTAAGGCAGCTTGGATCATTCTCATCAACTCTTCCCTCTCCAGTCTCCTCTTGTTTCTCATGAGCTTCTACAGGCTTCACGAGACCCTGCACCATGAGATCGCCAAGGTCCAGTCCCGCTTCTACTGGGCGGGCGACAACGACAAGCAGAAGTATCATATGGTCAGCTGGCCGGACATTTGCAAGCCCCGGGAGCAAGGTGGCCTAGGCATTATGTGCTCTAAATGGATGAATATCGCCCTTCTCTCTTGCTGGCTTTGGCGCATCTCGCAAGGGCATGGTGGCCTATGGCTTGACAACATTCGGAACAAATACTTGCGCGGTCAGCCCTCGCCTTCTGTCAGAAGTCTGGCGGATCTCAGTTCTGGCAATCGATTGTCCAGCTCCTCCCGGCCCTTCGCATCGGGACCTCCATCTTGGTCGGTTCCGGGGCGGTGACGCTGTTCTGGTTTGATCGCTGGGCCGGGGACACCCCCTTTGTGGCTCGCTTCCCCATCCTCTTCTCCATCTCTGTCGACCCCGTGATATCTGTTGAAAGGGCCCTTCTTGACCTAGGGCGCCTTGCTTTCCGGCGGGACTTTGGCCCCTTGGAATCCGCCGCCTGGCATGAGTTGCTTGACTGTGTTTCTCTCCATGAACAGGTTGTGGACGGTGGCCTTGACCTGGTGCGCTAGCGCCTTGACCCTTCGGGCCAATTTTCCACCAAGTCGCTTTACCAGGCCATCGGCCCCTCCTCCGCCCCCTCCCCCTATTGATGGTGTGGTCCATCCGCCTGCCCCTGAAGATACGTATCTTCATGTGGCAATGGATTCGCGGTCGGGTCCCGTCCGGGGTGGAGGTGCGCAAGCGAAATGGCCCGTGTACTGGCATTTGCCCACTTTGTGGGGTCCCCGAAGACTCCAACCACATATTCTTCGCATGCGTGTCAGCTCAGTTCCTCTGGAGCTGCTTTCATGAAGTGGTCGGTGGAAATTGGTGCCACACCAACTTCCCGGACTTATTTGCCGAACTCCAGATGTCCCCCGTGTCTTCTCACCACATTAGGTGGCTTGAGATTGGGTTCCTCGCCTGGACCCTCTGGATGATCCGCAATAAGCTTGTGATTCAATGCACTCCTCTTCGGCGGGCTACTGACGCTCTCTTCAAACTTTCGGGTTTCTTGCAGCTCTGGCGGCTGCTTAGCCGTCCGACCGACCGCGACGCCATCGCCGCCTTCATCGCCGATCTCCGCTCGATGGCTGTCCGCCTGTCGCCACCGCCGCCGCCGCCGCCGCCGGAACCAGACTAGACGCTCCTTTCTTCCGGCTTTTTCTGGTTTTTTGGGGCTTGTTGAGCTGTGCCCTCAGCAGAACATGTGTACCTTGCTGTGAGACTTGGGTGTGTGTGTGTGAACTTGACTCTGTATGTGTGCTCTATGGCGGTTTGCTTTATCTATAAAGCGGGTCGAAAGCCTTTTTCTGTAAAACAAGAGAGTGGGAAAGCCAGGCTTATCTGCGGTGAAATTAGATATGCATAAAGCTTATGATGGTGTGGAATGAGTCTTTTCTAAAAGTATGATGCAAAAGCTGGGATTCCATAGCCAGTGGATAGAGATGATGATGTCTTGCATCAACTGTGTGAGGTATAAGGTGTGATTTAGTTCTCAAGAGACTGAGCTTTTTAATCCTACGAGAGGTATGAGACAAGGAGATGCTCTCCCCCCTACTTATTCCTCTTATGTGTAGAAGGTTTGTCTAGCATGTTGCAATTTGAAGAAGAAGCTGGTGGCTTTGAGGGAATTATAGTGTGCAGAAATGCAGCATCAGTATCTCACCTTTTATTTGCTGATGACTCTTATTCTCATGAAAGGAGATGTATTAAATGCAGCTTCCTTACATCAAGAGCTAGATACCTATTTTCAAAATTCAGGACAGTTAGTATGGCAAAATCAAGTATTTTTCTCTGTCTGAATACTAATGTTATTCATTGATCAAAATTTTTGTCAAGAGCTACATATTGATACTGAGGCACTATCTGAGAAGTATGTCAGTCTTCCTGCAATGGTGGGCGCAAATAGAAGTGACTGTTTTAAACACTTATGTGAGAGAATTAAACATAGGCTAATTGGATGGATGGAGAAACAGTTATCAACAGGAGGTAAAGAAATTCTGTTAAAATCAGTAGCCCAAGCTATCACTCCCTTTGCGATGTTACTCTTTTCCTTACCGAAAGGAATTTGCAAAGAGATTACTGATATTATTGCACAGTTCTAGCGGGGGAGATGGCGAAGAGAATAGAAAGATGCATTAGTTTTCAAGATGGAAACATTGCTATCCCAAGGGTGACGGAGGTATGAGATTCATGGATCTGTACTGCCTCAACCAGGCTATGCTAGCCAAAGAATGTTGGAGACTAATCACAGACCCATACTCGCTATGTGCCATAGTTCTTAAAGCGAAATATTACCCTTATAGTAGTCTCCCTGAAGCGACTTTGAAGAATGGATCATCATTTACGTCGCAAAGTATAATTAAAGGCTTTGAGGTGTTCAAACGTGGATACATTTTGAGGATTGATACATGAGAGAATGTTCATAAATGGTCTGATCCATGGATTCCGTCCAATCCGGATAGAAGAATTATTAACCCCAGAGGACACACCTTAATAACAATGGTCAATGAGCTCATTGACCCAAATTCTGGGATTTGGGATGAAGAGCTCATAAGGATATGTTTCAACCTAACAGATACTCCCTCCGTTCCAAAATAGATGACCCAATTTTCTATTAAAGTTAGTATAAGGTTGGGTCATGTATTTTGGAACGGAGGGAGTACTTATAAGCTAAATATTTGCCACCTTGTGAGTATTTGAATGCTGAGCTAGAAGGCACCCCCTCTCAAGTTTGGAGATCTAACGTAGATGGACGCGACACACTTGCACAAGGAATTATTTTGCATATTGACCATATATAGTTCTTGGAATATAATTTGTTACCAGGACCTTTTAATATGCGCCCGATCACTAGTCTGACCCCTAGTCTCCCACAACTAGTGGGTGATTTGATACAGGCCTATGCTGAGTGGGATCGCACAACACTTGATGTTGTATTTTTACCAACTAATGGTGAAGCCATTCTCGCTGTTCCGCTATGCAATAAACAGGTTGACGAGTTCTGGGTTTACGAGGAACGGTGTTTTCATTGTTGGCTCTGCATATCAAATGCCTTTATTTCCGACAAAAATGATTTTTCAACTTTTATTTTTCCAATATTATAATAAAAATTTGTTCTTTCTAATTGTATTTTTTTGGCCATCATACGAAAATCATGCTTCCAACTCAACAAACCATGCTTCATAATCTGTACTTCAAACTTTCTATTTTATTTTTCATGCATGCTTCCATGTGGTATGCCGGCAATTTTGTGGTTTACTACAATACATTTGCTTCAATTATAATTTGGTAAAGCTTCATAATTTTGTTTTGTATGCTCCGGCACCAGAAAATCAATGAAACATACATATGTCTTGTATTGCAAAAAGGTCATATATCACCATTGCGTCAAATTCATGGCCAGTTGCAATTTTGAAGTGTTCACACATCTGCACGATTTAAATTGTTGTTGCAAAATTTGCAACTGTATTCTTTGTTTTGTTTATATGTATATATTGAATGTGTTCTGCTTGGCAGATAAATGCTTCCTATAGAATTTTATACCGCTTCACAAATTATCCTTTTGGGTCGATGCCTAAACTTTTCCAGCGTGCTCACTCCCGAGTATCTTGGATCTAAAGCTCTCCCCCGAGGCGGCGGCGCCACACCACCCTCTGCCCTCCCCCTCCATCGCCTCCCACTACCGCAGCCGTCACTAAGGACACTGCGGGGCGAAGTCCCTCTGGTGAGGCGGCGCGGTCCTCGGCCGGCGGTAACGCGTGGGGGCCGCGGCGTCCATCTCCCTCCTCCTCCAACAGCAGTGCACATCGGGTTGGTGGTGGCCAGGAGATCTCCGGCGGCTCGAGGGGTTTAGATCGAGAAGCACTGTGGCTGCGCCTCGTCTCGATAACGGCAAGAGGAGATCCCCCCTGGGTAATCTTCGCGGCACGAGGACATCCGGGTCTCTTGGCCCGGGCATGGTGGCGGCGGCTGCCTTCTCCACCGAAGGCGGTTGGCCAGGCTGGTAGTGACGGATCCTGGATCCCACTATTAGCACCGGTGGCGAGCTGGGGAGACATAATCGCCGGTTAAATCCGAGCCGACTCCGGTCATGGCGGGCGATGGCGGCGTCTATGTCGTGACCTTGATGAAGGCATCATCAAGGAACTATCGTCAACCTGCTCATGCCGTTCCAGGAGAAATCCTAAGATCACCGGATTGGACGATGGCGGCGTTGCGGTGTGGTGTTCCTTATTGGGGGCATCGTTTGTGGAGCGGCGCCAGATGGAAGGGGCGTGAGGTGGTGTGGCGTGCCTTCTCTCGCGTCGACGACAGCGGGTCTCGATGGCATGGAGCAGCGGGGTCTCGCCGGTGGGCGTGTGATGATGGACGATCGCAGGATGGTGGCGTTGTCTGGCGTCGTGGTGACGTCGACGGCAGCTAGACCGAGCAAGGTAGATGCAGTAGTTCATCACTGAAGATGGATTGGTGGCAGGTGGCTGCAGCGGCCTCATATATACCCGGCAGGTGTCGTGGTTGAGGAGTGCACCGGACTGGTGGGTGCCCCATACCCGGCAGGCGTCCTGGTTGGGACGTCAGGTCTTAGATGTTAGGTTTGGCTGTGAGGTCTGTTTGGTATTAGGCCCAGACTATCAGCATCCCTGCATCAAATGGATAGGAGTAGCGACAGATGTTGCCTAGACGGCGGCTTTAGTCTTACTGTTGTATGATTTTGTAAGGTCTTGTGTGAAAAATTAATAAAGTGGCCACATGCGTCATCCAGATGCAGAGGCCGGGGGTCCTCCTCCTTTTCTAAATAAATAAATAAATTATCCTTTGGGGCTTCGTCAGAAATATACATGCTTCCTTTAGTATAATTCCCTGCTTCAACAGTAGACCAACATATATTCACAAATTTATATGATTTGCTTCCTTGTTTTATATCAACTTTGTATCCAAACGAGAGTAGAATTTGCTTCACACCAAAAATCATTTGATCCCGCTGATATCAGAAATTGCTTCCATATACAAAACATCAACCCTAAGAATAGAATGAATGAATAAAAAAATTGGATGGCAGCGGGATCCATGACATAGAAGAAATAAGAAACATGTACGTGCATAACTTGCAAGCAATTTAAGGAGGTCGGCAGAGAGATTATATAAGGCTGGCACATGTCGTAGGATCAAACCGGTCATATTGACGTCTCTGGCCTGGTCTGACGATTGTAAAACATCCTGACGTCTGACTAAAAGTGGTTCCCTTGTTCATTTCTGTCGTCCGCCCTCTGAGCTCCTCACACCCCCTTTTCCGGGTTTTCTGATTCCCTTTTTCACGGATTATATTCTTAAAAATCGCTTTAGCTGTCATAATTATTGACTGCTGGAATAAAATTATGTTTCTTTGGTAAGCAAATAAGTACGGATTCAGTTGGCAGTTAAATTCATTTTCGGTATGTAATCACGCATATTAATACTTTTTCAAAAAATTAGAAACATATATTGCTTTTTTTAGGAAAACAACAGGACTCTACTTCATATATTTATTGATTTTCAAATAAATAGTGCAGGAGAGTGGAAACATATATTAGTAATTAATAACGGGAAGACAAATCAAGATGATTGCGTATAGAATATTTGTAGCCCGCGCATGCAATTTCTTAGTTATTACCTCTGGTGGTTCCCTATAAATACACAAATGCATTACGAAGTAAACCAGGCAAACCAACTTCATTGCTTGCTCTAGCCAGGCCTCAAATTAAACTCAACGCAGTGTTCTCTTCACAAGCCCATTATGATTGCTAGCAGGTTCACCGCCGTTGTCTTGTCCGTATGGATACTGGCACTCCTCCTTGCATCTTCCGGTAATCACTTTTATTTTTCTGTTTTGCGTCTTAATTAGGTGATCATATAGATAGAACTATGTTGTTCCTAAGATTTTACATACAAGAGCTTCAGGACAATATCCTTAATTTGTACTTCCATTATGTATTTTATCTTAACTAATAGAAGTTTTTCCGTTGAAAGACATATTCTTTTAGGGGCAACCACCCTCACCTTTTTTATTGATTCAATATGTCGTCCAGGTGTGGTTGCTGTAAGGCCTGTGAAATGCCCGACCCATACTCCTGAAGACCCGATTTGTATCAGCATAGAAGCATGTGCTATACAATGCGGCGCTGAAGGCTACCATTTCGGGTTTTGCGATTTTGGCAAGTGCTTGTGCGTCAACTGTCACTCATCACTTGATGCTAAACCGGCTAAACGAGCATTGAGCCATTGAACACATGCGCACCTAATCTAATAAGCTGGATCAATAAGCGAAAATGGATATCCGTTTCCTTTCTTTTTTTCTTTGGTCCCTTTTTTGTGGATTATCCGAGACGATCTTAACTATGTTATTTTGTTTGCCGATAGTGGAACCTATTCAGCAGATTTGTACGGAAAAAAGTTTTGTATTGAAAATAATAGGTCAACGTCGTCATATATTAGCACTTCGGCACCAAGTACATGGGTGCCTTTCATTCCAAGTTGGCAATAAAACAATCACAAGTGGTCGATTTGAAGCTAATCGTTGGACAAAAATACAAATACTATCGATGGAAGATCTGCAGGCCTTAAGGTGAAGTTTCATGATAATTTGAACTATGGTTCCGCAAAAGAAATGTTATGCACAATCTATCTATCTTTCTTTTTATTATAATAAAAGGAAAATACGGGGCAAAATATAATTTGCTAGAAATTCTCATGTTAATAAGAAGATACCAGCCCTTCATCTGGTGGACCCTCATGATAAGAATCAAGCATAACCATTAAATTTATGTAATCGTGCCCTATATATATGTTTGTTGGGTGGACCCTGTAAGTATGCAACGAGCATGTATATATGGGAAGTAAATTCTCCACTCCCATGATCCATCACGTACGTCCACTCAAAAATAAATAAATGACCCATCATGTGCGTAAGGAGAAGGACTCTCTATGAGCCGCCGCCACAACTTTGCCCCCATGGTCCCTCCACGACCCATTCTTCGCTCCTCCTCCCGCCACAACTTTGCCCCCATCGTCGTCCATGCACACATGACACATGCCTCCCTCTAATACCCATCTTTCTCTGATCCTCCACATGGCGCCACCACTCAATGTGCTCCTACAAATCATCATCATCATTGAGACTTCTAGAGCATGCTTCGGAGAGAGCAGAGGCGTTGGCAGCGACGTTGAGCAGTACAACGAGGATTGGCGATGATGGCCATGACTAGGAAGGGTTGCTAGCTTGGGGCTGGAGTTCCTCTACGATTCTGTTTTCCTCTTGGGTTTTTGGTGCCAACAGGTGGGCCTTCTTCAGTAGCATTTGTCCATTCGATTCTGTATGCAATATCTTCCACACCATCCTCACGAGAAATAAGCTGGCTAATCTGGGTGATCCCGCAAACTTGCGAAGTTTCGATCTACTGAACTGCAGGCCTAGACGGCGAGGCTTGCAGAGTTCTGATCTCCATGGCGTTGTGTTTTTTCAATCATACCTTCTTTCAACTACTTCCGCACACTTCCGACCAGAACCAGAGAGATCAATATAGGGATGATCCTGTTAAACATGTAGCACTGTTGTCTGTATTTGTATGTAATGTGCCCAGTCGCACCTTGTTGTAATCGTGCCTATTCTTGAGGATCTGAACCGATGCCAGGGCCTGCGTGCCACCAGTATAGGGCATACGGTTAGATAGCCTGCTATAAACTCTCTGTACCAGTGTGAGATCAATACAGAAGCATTCTACACAGTTTAGCTTGATATATCAGACGCTCCCATGGCCACCGACGGCGACTCCTCCTCCTCTGCCGCGGCCTCCCTCACCGCTCCGGCCGCGTCCTTAGCAACCTCGCCCGCCGTCTCTGAGCCCTCGTTCCCTAGCCTGCCCTCGTTCCCGGCGACCCTCTCCACCCTCCACGCCCCTCTCTTCTCCTCCACGCCCTCGCCGGTCATCACCGCTGCTCCGGCTCCCTCTTGCTATGGCATCTCTTGCACGACCACATCACCAACCACCTCAAGTTCAAGCTCGACTCAGCTCAACACAACAACCGCAAGTGGCGTACCTTCTTCCTCTTCGTTCTTCTCCAGTACAACGCCGCCAGCCACGTCCAACATGCGCCGCCGTCTGATCCCGATGCCCTCTGGCGCGCGGCCGACGTGCACATCACCCTCAGGATCTACTCCGTTGTGGCTGATTCCCTGCTCGACCTCCTTCCCATGGATGAGTCCACCACCGCCTACCAGCTCTGGCGCCGCCTCCACGACTATTTTTTTGCCAATCGCGCCGCCAAGTACATGCAGCTCAATCGCCAGTACCGCAACCTGAAGCAGGGTGACCTTCCCATTGCCGAGTACGCTCGGTGCCTCAAGGTTCTCGCCGACGGCCTCGCCGACGTCGACCAGGCCGTGTCCGATCCCGACCTCACCATGCAGCTGCTCCACGGCCTTGACAAGCGCTTTGAGATGATCCGCATCGTCCTCGGCGACACCGTTCCGCTCCAGCCCTTCGACGTCGTCCTCTCTAGGCTGCTGCTCGCGTAGGATTCCCTCGCCCAGCGCGCCTTGGACGAGAGCGCCGCCGCCCTCTCCATTACCACGGTCGGCTCGGGCTCGGGTGGCGACTGATACGTCTCCAACGTATCTATAATTTTTTATTGCTCCATACTACTTTATCTATTGTTTTGGACTATATTGGGCTTTATTTTCCACTTTTATATTATTTTTAGGACTAATCTATTAACCGGAGGCCCAGCCCAGAATTGTTGTTTTTTGCCTATTTTAGTGTTTCGAAGAACGGAATATCAAACGGAGTCCAAACGGAATGAAACCTTCGGAAACATGATTTTCTCATCGAACGTGATCCAGGGGACTTGGACCCTACTCCAAGGAACAAAAGAGGCGGTCACGTGGGTGGGGGGCGCGCCCCCCTGCCTCGTGGGCCCCCTGTTGCTCCACCGACGTACTCATTCCTCCTATATATACCTACGTACCCCCAAACGATCAGAACAGGAGCCAAAAACCTAATTCTACCGCCGCAACTTCCTATATCCACGAGATCCCATCTTGGGGTCTGTTCTGGAGCTCCGCTGGAGGGGGCATCCACCACGGAGGGCTTCTACATCATCACCATAGCCCCTCCGATGAAGTGTGAGTAGTTTACTTCAGACCTTCGGGTCCATAGCTAGTAGCTAGATGGCTTCTTCTCTCTTTTTGGATCTCAATACAATGTTCTCCCCCTCTCTCGTGGAGATCTATTCGATGTAATCTTCTTTTTGCGGTGTGTTTGTTGAGATCGATGAATTGTGGGTTTATGATCTAGATTATCTATGAATAATATTTGATTCTTCTCTGAATTCTTTTATGTATGATTGAGTTATCTTTGTAAGTCTCTTCGAATTATCCGTTTGGTTTGGCCAACTAGATTGGTAGTTCTTGCAATGGGAGAAGTG
>LR880970.1:845640925-845655763 GCA_904067115.1 Aegilops sharonensis
AATCAAGATGAAGATCTAAAAGTTATTGATGTGTCCCCCATTAAATCTTTGTTTTGCAATATGAATCTTGATGAAACTGAATATGATCTTCCCTTACCTAGAAGGCGTTCTAGGAATTCGGAGTTTTTAGATCTCGATGATGAAATTGATAGATGTGGGATTGAAAGAAATAAAAACCTAGATGTTGCTAAACCCACTATATTGGATCTCAAGGAATTTAATTATGAAAGTTTCTCTTTAATTGATTGTATTTCCTTGTTGCAGTCCGTGCTAAATTCTCCTCATGCTTATAGTCAAAATAAGGCCTTTACCGAACATATTGTTGATGCCTTGATGCAATCTTATGAAGAAAAACTTGAGTTGAAAGTTTCTATCCCTAGAAAGCTCTATGATGAGTGCGAACCTACTATTAAAATTAAAATTAATAATTATGAGTTTCATGCATTGTGTGATTTGGGATCTAGTGTCTCCACTATTCCCAAAACTTTGTGTGATTTGCTAGATTTCCGTGACTTTGATGATTGCTCTCTAAACTTGCGTATTGCGGATTCCACTATTAAAAAGCCTATGGGAAGAATTAATGATGTTCTTATTGTTGCAAATAAGAATTATGTGCCCGTAGATTTTATCGTTCTTGATATAGATTGCAATCCTTCGTGTCCTATTATTCTTGGTAGACCTTTCCTTAGAACGATTGGTGCAATTATTGATATGAAGGAAGGGAATATTAGATTCCAATTTCCATTAAAGAAAGGCATGGAACACTTCCCTAGAGAGAAAATAAAATTACCATATGAATCTATCATGAGAGCCACTTATGGATTGCCTACCAAAGATGGCAATACCTAGATCTATCCTTGCTTTTATGCCTAGCTAGGGGCGTTAAACGATAGCGCTTGTTGGGAGGCAACCCAATTTTATTTTTAATTTTCTTGTTTTTGTTTCTGTTTAGGAATAAATAATACATATAGCCTCTGTTTAGATGTGGTTTTATGTTTTAATTAGTGTTTTGCCAAGCTAGACCTATTGGATCTTCTTGGATGATAGTTATTTGATCTTGCTGTAATTTCCAGAAACTATGCGCTCAGTACCCGAATTATTAAAAATCACCAGAACGTGATAAAATACTGATTCCAATTTCTTATGATCCATAAACAAATTGTCTAGGTCATCTAATTTTGGTAGATTTTTTGGAGTTCCAGAAGTTTGCGTTAGTTACAGATTACTACAGACTGTTCTGTTTTTGACAGATTCTGTTTTTCGTGTGTTGTTTGCTTATTTTGATGGATCTATGGCTAGTAAAATAGTTTATAATCCATAGAGAAGTTGGAATACAGTAGGTTTATCACCAATATAAATAAATAATGAGTTCATTACAGTACCTTAAAGTAGTCTTTTGTTTTCTTTCTCTAACGGAGCTCACGAGATTTCTATTGAGTTTTGTGTTGTGAAGTTTTCAAGTTTTGGGTAAATTCTTTTGATGGATTATGGAACAAGGATTGGCAAGAGCCTAAGCTTGAGGATGCCCATGGCACCCCCAAGATAATCCAAGGACACCAAAAAGTCAAAGCTTGGGGATGCCCCGGAAGGCATCCCCTCTTTCGTCTACTTCCATCGGTAATTTACTTGGAGCTATATTTTTATTCACCAACATGATATGTGTTTTGCTTGGAGCGTCTTGTATTATTTGCGTCTTTGCTTGTTAGTTTACCACAATCATCCTTGCTGTACACACCTTTTGAGAGAGCCATACATAAATTGTAATTTGCTAGAATACTCTATGTGCTTCACTTATATCTTTTGAGCTTGATAGTTTTGCTCACAGTGCTTCACTTATATCTTTTGAGCGTGATAACTTTTGCTCTAGTGCTTCACTTAGATTTTTTTAGAGCACGGTGGTGGATTTGTTTTAAAGAAACTATTGATCTCTCATGCTTCACTTAGATTATTTTGAGAGTCGTTAATAGCATGATAATTTGCTTAATATTAATATACTTGGTATTCAAGATATGTGAAACTTTCTTTTGAGTGCGTTGAATACTAAGAAAAGTTTGATGCTTGATAATTGTTTTGAGATATGGAGGTGATAATATGAAAGTCGTGCTAGTTGAGTAGTTGTGAATTTGTGAAATGCTTGTGTTGAAGTCTGCAAGTCCCGTAGCATGCACGTATGGTTAAAGTTGTGTAACAAATTTGAAACATGAAGTGTACCATGTTCGTCTTCGTCCAGCACCAGCTCGTCGCCAGCGTCGTCTTCATCTACCCCGACCACTTCATCTACTCCGACCATCGTGGTAACATTGGCCTCCACGCCGATTTGCGCCACAACCGTCGTCGGGTCTTCTTTTCTGCTGGTCCTCCGATTCCTCGACATGGCGAACAGCTCGTGCAGGTCCCAGTCTCCGCATGCCCGGTGCTGGCAACACCGATGCATGCCTTCATCCACAACGTGTCCCCGGGCCTATCAAGCCTGGCGCGGCGCTTCGTCAACTTCGTCTTCGTCCGTCTACGCATGCCTGGTGCTGGCAACACCGGTGTGTGCCTTCGTCCATGATGCGTCCCCGGGCTTGGCAAACCCGGCGCGACGCGTCGTCAACATCTTCTTCCCGACGCACCACTACTTCGACACCACTGCGCCCATGCTAACTCGGCGCCCCCTTGCGTCCGCGGCTCCACGGCGACTTCCTCGACACCGGCCACCCCGACTCGGCATCGACCACGGCATTCTTCGCACGGCTACCTCGACCACGGCTCNACCGGTGCGTGCCTTCGTCTATGATGTGTTCTCGGGCTTGGCAAACCCGCCGCGACGCGTCGTCAACAACATCATCTTCCCGGCGCACCCCTACTTCGACACCACTGCGCCCATGCTAACTTGGCGCACCCCTACTTCGACACCACTGCGCCCATGCTAACTCGGCGCCCCCTTGCGCCCGCGGCTCCACGGCGACTTCCTTGACACCGGCCATCCTGCCTCGACATTGACCACGGCATTCTTCGCACGGCTACCTGGACCACGGCTCCACCACCCACGCTCTCGGCTACATCGACAAACGGCACAAAGGGCTACCGCCTTGCTTGAGCAACCTCATCGGTTTCCACTCCAGCCACGACTTTCACGATGCATCGACCATTACGACTGTGGGGGGTGTCCGTCGGCTTTCCTTCGGATTCTTCTCCAGTCTCATCGTCTTTGTCGCTACGTTGTGACTGCGGGGGGATGTTCAGTATATTGGTTAGTTAGGAAACATAAGATAGACTAGGAATTATTCTAGTTTGTCTTGTACTCCAAGTAGATCATGTACTCCTATATATATGCCCACGAGGCTAAAGCAATACAACAAACTATTCCACCAAATCCCTCTCTCCCTTCTAACAGGTGGGGAGGGTGTTACACGGCTGTGGCGCGGGTGGCGGTGCGCTCGTCCTGGATCTGGCGTCAGGATTGGGGTGGGCGGCGCGGGTTGGGCAGTGGCCTCGCATGGCTGCTACTCCGGCTGTGGGCAGTGGCGCCGGGAGGTCCGGCACACAGGCGGTGGCCTCGCGGTGGCTTTGCTCGCGGCGGCGCCCGGCTTTACTTCGACGTCGGCTCGTCTGCAGTCGGAACATTTATCTGCACTTGAAGATCAGTCAAAAGCTTGAGTAGACTAGATTTATATCTGTGGGAGGTTCCTCAGCAAGTCAACAATTCTTAAGCTGCTTCATTGATCATTCATTTTCAGAGTCCAGTCCATCATCTTGCTTAGGTAGGCCCCTTTTGTTTGTTCTCAGCTGCTGTTCTTCTTCTGTTCTGTTCTCCGTTGATGACATCCTTGTAAAATGGACACAACACTGATTAAGTAGTGCTGCATTTTTTTTTCCTAACAGGTGTTTAATTACCACTTAGTTTATAAAAATGTTTGCCAACAAAATTATTCAGTATCGTGCCTACTCATCTGGAAGTCTCAGCTAGCTAGCACGCATAGCAGCAGCATGTGCCTGCATGTTTCCGCGTGTGTGCTCAATTGGCAAAACAGTCAGCATGTGTCCACCTGGCATAATAAGCACCCATGGTATGCGAAAGCTCCTTTTCTAAAAAAAATGGTATGTGAAAGCTGCCCGCTAGCGTTGCATCCTGAATTTGGGTTTCTCAAATTAGGCACAGTACACATTCTCTCGGGACAGACACAAGCCTCCCACCACCAATTGTACAAACGGGGAAACCACCACTTTTGTTTTACAAAACAGACACTTCACCCATAGCTGCAACATAATTATTCTTTATTATATTATGAATAAATGATATTATAACATCATATATTCTACTTATTTTCTTTTTTACATTACGACTAACTACTATTATTTTTAATAAATACATTGTTGAAGTTTTGCATTTTTGTAACCTAAGCTACGAAAAGTAAAATTGTGTAACTGATGTGTATCAGTGTCTGCAACTCCTAATTAGTTTCATTAAGACAATGAATAAAAGGGCAACGAGGTATACTTTATGTAAAATAATACAGGTTGGAAATTGAAAAATCTCGACAAGGACATCGTAATCTAAGAGTAAATAATGAACAAACCGAAATAGTGCATCATATCCATATGGTGGAGCATCTCAACTGGTTCTACAAAGAGGTCAATGCCAACCAAGGTTTCCTTTCCGATTCTGTTTTTTTAGGGAGGGGACGGAATAGCTGGTTTTCGAAAAATTCCAGTAATTTCATGTCTCCGTGCTAAATTATTGAAACCATCATGAGATCGATGCTCTTCCATGGGATGTAATAAATTCTTAGAATTACAACTGTTACGGTGATTACAAGTCCTAACTCTACAACCACCGTAAATACTTTGTTCTACCGCACATTTGGGTTAGCACGACCTTGAACATCTAGGCCAACCTCTTGTTTGTCTTCACACAAAACAGTCAAGGGTACCATCAGATCGTTTTTGGACCACAAAGGCTTGATGTGAAGTAGAGTGTGTTTTGGAATTATATGATTCTCTCAAAATCCTATATAATAAGGTTTTACTGTTATAATAAAGTCAAGAGTTACTTCGTTTCTGATTATAATAAGGTTTTACTGTTAAACATATAAGCCCTTATGACTAAACCATTCATTCATACAACTTGCTTTGAGACAGCTTGCGATGCGCTAGAACGAGATCAACCTAATTTCTAATTTTGAGAGGGAGGGAATAGCGTGGGATGAGTTCACTTTTTGGAGTACAGTTCTCTCCTTGACATTTTAAGAGTGGGAGGGAGTAGCGTGGGATGAGTTCACTTTTTGGATGTCAGTCAGGCAGGAAGCAGGTTCTGTCCATGGACTATAGTTCTCTCTTTTTTGAGGAAAAACCATTCAGGGCGCACTATATTAAAATATCATAAGACAGTTACATCAAATAAGATGTCCGGAAGACAAAACTTGGTCGATCGCCATCCCAATCCACCAGTACATTCAAATCATAAGTACGCCAAGCAAGATTATGTGCGGCCAATTTGCCTCCGTAAGGCAGTGAGAAAACTTCACTGAACCAATGCTATGATCCTTTGGAAATAGTCTGCGAGAATAGCAGTATAAGGGCATCAGATTTCGATGACGCCATTGTAAGACTGAATAAGCCCCAGAGAGTTTGATTCCACAATAATGTTATCGCATCGCCACTGCCTCCGTTGCCTCCGCCGTCATGTAGTTTAGCAAGTTATTCAAGAGGCATGACTGTCCTGCCGTTGCTTCTGCCTTTGAGTTTTGTAGAATTGCTGCCGCTGCGCCCATCCCATCTTCAAAAAAGGTATCATCAACATTTTATTTATACCAGTACGGCTCTGGTTATCTCATGTAATTTTATGTGGGTTTCCAGTACCCGAACCTTGAGCAAAATTGGCTGCAAGAGCCTGAATAGCAAAAGACGTTCCAGCGGGTGGTCCAACATAATTTCCCTTTACTGTTTCCCAATGTTGCCAGCTTATGTACCATGCTCCAACACATATAGTTTCCTTAAGACCCAGTTTGCTTGAGTTTGGTGACAACGTGATCTTCGACCTTAGGATTTCTTCAAGAACAACGCTTCCAGAGCGATCAACAATTAGGGCTTCTTTAATCACGTTCAGCAATCCCAATGATTTCCATACTTCCTTGGTTCTCCTACACGTGAATAGTAAGTGTCTCATGTCTTCAGCTCCTTGCAAACAAACTAGGCATTGAGGAGGCACATTTTTATGTCTATTTGCAAGTATGGATAAACCTGGGACTATTCCATTCAATGCTCTCCATGCTAATATCTTGACTTTTCCTGGCATCAGTAAATTCCACAAGATTTCCCATACCGGATTAGTCCTGGAAGCACCCTGACCATCACTTCTTCTCAATCCGGACCCTTACTGGTGTTAGCATTCACGGTAGTACGCTGACCTTACCGTGAAACAATTATTCTTTGTAAGATTCTAGGCCACAAAATCATCAATAATTAGTTCTACATTCAAAGGAATTTCCATGATTCTTTATATATCGATAGGATAATTTTTTTAGCGAATCATTAGCTCATCCCATTCATCGGATTGGGGATCAATCAGATCCTCAACTTTACTTAGCAGCGCATCAGCCCTAGGTGTGAGAACCTTCTTTCCGGACTGCCCGGTACCAAACAATCATCCCATATATTGATTTGTTCCCCGGTTCTAACCCTCCAAATATGGTCTCTTACAGAAGTGTGAATTCTAGCAACTATACTTTGCCAAGTAAGCATGAGACATTTTTATGTCCTGCATTGTGTAAATTTCCATCTGGATAGTATTTACCCCGAAGCACACGTGCGCAAAGAGTCTGTGGGTTAGTTAAAAGTCTCCAGTATTGCCAGACTTAATGCATGCAAATCTCTAAAACCCTTACCTCCCTCTTTCTTTGATATAGACATTCTCCACGAAGCCCACCAATGCAGTTTCTTGTGATCCTCATCGATCATCTCCCCACCAAGTTTCATAATCTGAGAATATGTCTTGTTAACTACTCCCTCCTGTATTAAGGAACGATTTTAGATTTCAGATCATGCTATGATCGTTGATGCCTGATAGTTTCGGTATTGTTAACTGCCAGCCATCATATCGTTAGTGATTTGCTACCCTGTTTTCCCCTCAACTAGTATATATAGTAATTGTCTTGATTCTACTCTAGCAGAACCGGTTGCAATTGTTTCAGAAAAAGTCATCTAGACGGACATGGGGGCATATGCCCCCCCCCCCACACACACACACTTCTCTCTCTCTCCCACAGAAACAAAGCTCAGAATAAGCGCCGAGCGAGGGAATATTGTCATCTCTCAAAAGCAAACAGGGTCAAAGATGAGTTTAGGGCTGATCCTTGTGGTGGTTGTGCTGCTGGCAACCGCAGCTACACCACGTCAGCCACGGTGCTAGTGCTGGAGCGTACCCTCCCGCTCACCGGCGTGCGCCTCGAACAGCTCAAGATTTTCGACGAGAAGCACCTGTCGATGAAGACAAATGTCATGGAGTACTCCCTGGGTGGAACGCCCAAGTAAATGCTTTCTTGAATTCTCCTGTTCTATTCAGATCCTAGCACCGTTTATCGAAGCCATATAAGAGAAACAACAGACGTGATAGATATTTGTCCAATCGGTCTAGTAATATTTGTCCTTTTTTCTATTCCTAGCAAGCTAGAAGAAATTTTAATATTTTATACATATGGAGTGCACAGTCAATAATTTCTGTTGAGTTGCATCAGGGAGAAACAGGAAGTTCCATAATCTGAGTATATGTCTTGTTAACTACTCCCTCTTGTATTAAGGAACGGTTTTAGATTTCAGATCATGCTATGATAGCTGATGCCTGACAGTTTCGGTATTGTTAACTGCCAGCCATCATATCATTAGTGATTTGCTACCCTGTTTTCCCCTCAACTAGTATATATAGTAATTGTCTTGATTCTACTCTAGCAGAACCGGTTGCAATTGTTCCAGAAAAAGTCATTTAGATGGACATGGGGGCATATGCCCCCCGCCCCCCCCACACACTTCTCTCTCTCTCTCTCCCACAGAAACAAAGCTCATAATAAGCTCCGAGCGAGGGAATATTGTCATCTCTCAAAAGCAAACAGGGTCAAAGATGAGTTCAGGGCTGATCATCCTTGTGGTGGTTGTGTTGTTGACAACCGCAGGTACACCACGTCAACCATGGTGTTAGCGCTGGAGCGTACCCTCCCGCTCACCGGCGTGCGCCTCGAACAACTCAAGATTTTCGACGAGAAGCACCTGTCGATGAAGACAAATATCCCTGGGTGGAACGCCCACGTAAGTGCTTTCTTGAATTCTCCTGTTCTATTCAGATCCTAGCACCGTTTATCGAAGCCATATAAAAGAAACAACAGAGGGGATAGATATTTGTCCAATCGGTCTAGTAATATTTTTCCCCTTTTCTATTCCTAGCAAGCTAGAAGAAATTTTAATATTTTATACATATGGAGTGCACAGTCAATAATTTCTGTTGAGTTGCATCAGGGAGAAACAGGAAGTTCCATAATCTGAGTATATGTCTTGTTAACTACTCCCTCTTGTATTAAGGAACGGTTTTAGATTTCAGATCATGCTATGATAGCTGATGCCTGACAGTTTCGGTATTATTAACTGCCAGCCATCATATCATTAGTGATTTGCTACCCTGTTTTCCCCTCAACTAGTATATATAGTAATTGTCTTGATTCTACTCTAGCAGAACCGGTTGCAATTGTTCCAGAAAAAGTCATCTAGATGGACATGGGGGCATATGCCCCCCCCCCCCACACACACTTCTCTCTCTCTCTCTCTCCCACAAAAACAAAGCTCATAATAAGCTCCGAGTGAGGGAATATTGTCATCTCTCAAAAGCAAACAGGGTCAAAGATGAGTTCAGGTCTGATCCTCACTACTAGAAAAAAGCTCATTAGTGGCGCACCACTTTTGGGTATTAGTGGCGCACCTCTGGTGCGCCACTATTACCACGCCACTAGTAATGTGTATTAGTGGCGCACCAGAGGTGCGCCATTACTAATCAAGATATCAGTGGCGCACCACCTGGTGCGCCACTACTAAGTATAAGGGTGCGCCACTGATATTTTTTCAGAATTTTTTTTTTCAATTTTTTTTTCAAATTTTATTTCAGAATTGCTACAGGTGCGCCACTGATATTGCTACAGGTGCGCCACTAGTAACAATTTTTTTTTTCAAATTTTTTTCCAGAATTTTTTTTTTCAATTTTTTTTTTCAATTTTGGCGGGAATTTTTTTTTCCTTAATCTCGGGTCACTATGGCTTAATCTCGGGTCAAATCGCACTCCGTGGTCAAACTTCCCAGAAGGTCACCCATCCTACACTACTCCAGCCCAAGCACGCTTAACTTCTGAGTTCTATCCAACCCCAGCACCAGCTCACTTAGCAGGCACTTGTTGATATATCTATCATATCAATCCTATTAAACCTTGTTGATGTCTGGGAGTTTGTTCATGTTCATGAGTGTGATGAAATTTTGAAAAAATATTTCAAACTTCCCGGTCATTTTACATATCATATTTTGAAATTTTTTTAAAAAAACCATTTTTTTTCAAAAAAACTATTTTTTTTCAAAAAAACATTTTTTCAAAAAAAACATTTTTTCAAAAAAAACCATTTTTTCCCAAAAAAACATTTTTTCAAAAAAAATATTTATTCCAAAAAAAATAGTTTTTCAAAAAAAAACTATATTAGTGGCGCACCACACCCACGGTGCGCCACTACTATTTTTGAATTTTTTTGAATCTAGATCTTAAAAGCCCCGTATCTTTTATTCGGTTAGGTTTTTGGGGATTCTAAGAATCTTCAACGGGGTTCCCCCGGTTGAATTCGGATGTAACTTTTCGAGTAGATGCTTTTTCATATAAAAAACTTTTTCATCGGAGTTCGTATGCAAAAGTTATGCCCATTTTACAAATTCTCGAGAGATTTTGCAAAAAAAGCCGAAATTCATGTTTGTAAATTTTGCTAACAACTAGACCACAAATCACATTGGAATCTTATTTTTTTTTATTTTTTTGACATTTCTATCATTTTCTTTTTTTATTTTTTTAAACTGAAAAGGCGGTCCACGGGGGGGGGGTGCATTTGGTGAAAATGCGTTAAATCTGAAAAATGATAGAAATGTTAGTAGTGGCGCACCATGGCAGAGGTGCGCCATTACTAGTTAAAACTAGTAATGGCGCACCTCTGCAACGGTGCGCCACTACTAACTTTGAAATTTTTTTTTTTTAAATGTTAGTAGTGGCGCACCGTGTGGAGGTGCGCCATTACTAGTTAAACTAGTAATGGCGCACCTCCACACGGTGCGCCACTAGTATGTCTGGGGAGGGGGGTGTGCACAGAACAAACTTACTAGTGGCGCACCACACACCAGGTGCGCCACTAGTAAGAAAATAGTAATGGCGCACCTGTTTATGGTGCGCCACTGCTATATAGCAGTGGCGCACCACATCCACGGTGCGCCACTAATAGTGATATTACGGATAGCCCTTTTTCTAGTAGTGCCTTGTGGTGGTTGTGCTGTTGACAACCGCAGCTACACCACGTCAACCATGGTGTTAGCGCTGGAGCGTACCCTCCCGCTCACCGGCGTGCGCCTCGAACAACTCAAGATTTTCGACGAGAAGCACCTGTCGATGAAGACAAATATCCCTGGGTGGAACGCCCACGTAAGTGCTTTCTTGAATTCTCCTGTTCTATTCAGATCCTAGCACCGTTTATCGAAGCCATATAAAAGAAACAACAGAGGGGATAGATATTTGTCCAATCGGTCTAGTAATATTTTTCCCCTTTTCTATTCCTAGCAAGCTAGAAGAAATTTTAATATTTTATACATATGGAGTGCACAGTCAATAATTTGTGTTGAGTTGCATCAGGGAGAAACAGGAAGTTCCATAATCTGAGTATATGTCTTGTTAACTACTCCCTCTTGTATTAAGGAACGGTTTTAGATTTCAGATCATGCTATGATAGCTGATGCCTGACAGTTTCGGTATTATTAACTGCCAGCCATCATATCATTAGTGATTTGCTACCCTGTTTTCCCCTCAACTAGTATATATAGTAATTGTCTTGATTCTACTCTAGCAGAACCGGTTGCAATTGTTCCAGAAAAAGTCATCTAGATGGACATGGGGGCATATGCCCCCCCCCCCACACACACACTTCTCTCTCTCTCCCACAGAAACAAAGCTCGTAATAAGCTCCGAGCGAGGGAATATTGTCATCTCTCAAAAGAAAACAGGGTCAAAGATGAGTTCAGGGCTGATCATCCTCGTGGTGGTTGTGCTGTTGACAACTGCAGCTACACCACGTCAGCCATGGTGTTAGCGCTGGAGCGTACCCTCCCGCTCACCGGCGTGCGCCTCGAACAACTCAAGATTTTCGACGAGAAGCACCTGTCGATGAAGACAAATGTCATGGAGTACTCCCTGGGTGGAACGCCCATGTAAGTGCTTTCTTGAATTCTCCTGTTCTATTCAGATCCTAGCACCGTTTATCGAAGCCATATAAGAGAAACAACAGAGGGGATAGATATTTGTCCAATCGGTCTAGTAATATTTGTCCCCTTTTCTATTCCTAGCAAGCTAGAAGAAATTTTAATATTTTATACATATGGAGTGCACAGTCAATAATTTCTGTTGAGTTGCATCAGGGAGAAACAGGAAGTTCCATAATCTGAGTATATGTCTTGTTAACTACTCCCTCTTGTATTAAGGAACGGTTTTAGATTTCAGATCATGCTATGATAGCTGATGCCTGACAGTTTCGGTATTATTAACTGCCAGCCATCATATCATTAGTGATTTGCTACCCTGTTTTCCCCTCAACTAGTATATATAGTAATTGTCTTGATTCTACTCTAGCAGAACCGGTTGCAATTGTTCCAGAAAAAGTCATCTAGATGGACATGGGGGCATATGCCCCCCCCCCCCACACACACTTCTCTCTCTCTCTCTCTCCCACAAAAACAAAGCTCATAATAAGCTCCGAGTGAGGGAATATTGTCATCTCTCAAAAGCAAACAGGGTCAAAGATGAGTTCAGGTCTGATCCTTGTGGTGGTTGTGCTGTTGACAACCGCAGCTACACCACGTCAACCATGGTGTTAGCGCTGGAGCGTACCCTCCCGCTCACCGGCGTGCGCCTCGAACAACTCAAGATTTTCGACGAGAAGCACCTGTCGATGAAGACAAATGTCATGGAGTACTCCCTGGGTGGAACGCCCACGTAAGTGCTTTCCTGAATTCTCCTGTTCTATTCAGATCCTAGCACCGTTTATCGAAGCCATATAAGAGAAACAACAGAGGGGATATATATTTGTCCAATCGGTCTAGTAATATTTTCCCCCTTTTCTATTCCTAGCAAGCTAGAAGAAATTTTAATATTTTATACATATGGAGTGCACAGTCAATAATTTCTGTTGAGTTGCATCAGGGAGAAACAGGAAGTTCCATAATCTGAGTATATGTCTTGTTAACTACTCCCTCTTGTATTAAGGAACGGTTTTAGATTTCAGATCATGCTATGATAGCTGATGCCTGACAGTTTCGGTATTGTTAACTGCCAGCCATCATATCATTAGTGATTTGCTACCCTGTTTTCCCCTCAACTAGTATATATAGTAATTGTCTTGATTCTACTCTAGCAGAACCGGTTGCAATTGTTCCAGAAAAAGTCATCTAGATGGACATGGGGGCATATGCCCCCCCCCCCCACACACACACACTTCTCTCTCTCTCTCTCTCTCCCACAAAAACAAAGCTCATAATAAGCTCCGAGCGAGGGAATATTGTCATCTCTCAAAAGCAAACAGGGTCAAAGATGAGTTCAGGGCTGATCCTTGTGGTGGTTGTGCTGTTGACAACCGCAGTTACACCACGTCAACCATGGTGTTAGCGCTGGAGCGTACCCTCCCGCTCACCGGCGTGCGCCTCAACAACTCAAGATTTTCGACGAGAAGCACCTGTCGATGAAGACAAATGTCATGGAGTACTCCCTGGGTGGAACACCCATGTAAGTGCTTTCTTGAATTCTCCTGTTCTATTCAGATCCTAGCACCGTTTATCGAAGCCAAATAAGAGAAACAACAGAGGGGATAGATATTTGTCCAATCGGTCTAGTAATATTTGTCCCCTTTTCTATTCCTAGCAAGCTAGAAGAAATTTTAATATTTTATACATATGGAGTGCATAGTCAATAATTTCTGTTGAGTTGCATCAGGGAGAAGCAGGAAGTTCCATAATCTGAGTATATGTCTTGTTAACTACTCCCTCTTGTATTAAGGAACGGTTTTAGATTTCAGATCATGCTATGATAGCTGATGCCTGACAGTTTCGGTATTGTTAACTGCCAGCCATCATATCATTAGTGATTTGCTACCCTGTTTTCCCCTCAACTAGTGTATATAATAATTGTCTTGATTCTACTCTAGCAGAACCGGTTGCAATTGTTCCAGAATAAGTCATCTGGATGGACATGGGGGCATATGCCCCCCCCCCTGTTGGGTAACGTAGTAATTTCAAAAATTTTCCTACGATCACGCAAGACCATGGTGATGGCATAGCAACGAGAGGGGAGAGTGTCCGTCCACGTACCCTCGTAGACCGAAAGCGGAAGCGTTATAACAACGCGGTTGATGTAGTCGTACGTCTTCACGATCCGACCGATCCAAGCACCGAACGTACGGCACCTCCGAGTTCTGCACACGTTCAGCTCGATGACGATCCCCGGACTCCGATCCAGCAAAGTGTCGGGGATGAGTTCCGTCAGCACGACAGCGTGATGACGATGATGATGCTCCACCGACGCAGGGCTTCGCCTAAGCTCCGCGACGATATGACTTCTCCGGCGCAGGGCTTCGCTTAAGCTCCGCGACGATATGACCGAAGTGGAATATGGTGGAAGGGGGCACCGCACACGGCTAAGGAAAGATCCGTAAATCAACTTATGTTTCATGGGGTGCCCCCTGCCCCCGTATATAAAGGAGACAAGGGGGAGGTGGCCGGCCAAGGGGGAGGCGCACCAAGGAGGAGTCCTACTCCCACCGGGAGTAGGACTCCCCCCCCCCCTCTCCTAGTTGGATTAGGATTGGAGGAGGGGGGAAGAGGGAAGGGGCGCCGCCCCCCCTCTCCTTGTCCTATTCGGACCAGAGGGGGGAGGGGGGCGCGCAGCCCACCTGGCCGGCCCTTCCTCTTCTCCCTTGTGGCCCATGAAGGCCCATATACCCCCCGGGGGGGTTCCGGTAACCCCCCGGTGTTCCGGTAACATCCTGTTTTCACTCGGAACCCTTCCGAAGTCCAAACATAGGCTTCCAATATATCAATCTTTATGTCTCGACCATTTCGAGACTCCTCGTCATGTCCGTGATCACATCCGGGACTTCGAACAAACTTCGGTGCATTAATACTTATAAACTCATAATGAACTGTCATCGAAACGTTAAGCGTGCGGACCCTACGGGTTCGAGAACTATGTAGACATGACCTAGAACCATTCTCGGTCAATAACCAATAGCGGAACCTGGATGCCCATATTGGTTCCTACATATTCTACGAAGATCTTTATCGGTCAAACCGCATAACGACATACTTTGTTCACTTTGTCATCGGTATGTTACTTACCCGAGATTCGATCGTCGGTATCCAATACCTAGTTCAATCTCGTTACCGGTAAGTCTCTTTACTCGTTCCGTAATACATCATCTCACAACTAACTCATTAGTTGTAATGCTTGCAAGGCTTAGGTGATGTGTATTACCGAGAAGGCCTAGAGATACCTCTCCGACGATCGGAGTGACAAAACCTAATCTCGAAATACGC
>LR880970.1:845744936-845762192 GCA_904067115.1 Aegilops sharonensis
AACCCCTACGACGCTCACCACCTCCTCGGGGAGGTGTTCTGGTGTGGATGCGAGTTTATCGCGTTCACGACCTACAACATCTTCACCAACTTCCACAACATCTTCCCTCACCCCAACGGCATGCACACCCTCCCCTACCAGATGCCGGAGAACGACGAGTGAGGGGCCCAAGGAGGAGGGGCCAAGGAGTGGCAAGGAGGAGGGGCCAAGGAGTTGTTCAAGTGCGAGTCTTCTATCTATCTAGTTTGTGTTTGTGTTGGTTCGGGCGTGTGTGCCCGTGTCTTCTATATATCTAGTTTTAATTATTTTACTTTCATGTTTTATGAACTATATGTAGTGGGGGGATGCCCCTCTATATGTTCTATCTATCTATGCTACTAGGGTACCCGATGCCCCTCTATCTATCTATATGTTTTTTCGGTCCTAAAGTTTCTCCATTGCATTTTATTTATGTGGCCATGTGTACTAAAAAATGCACTAAAACATGATCCAATCATATAAGTTGTTGTTAGCACATGTCTAGTTAATTATCTCCCTTTTATGTTTTATGCACTATATGTTGTAAGGGGATGCCCCTCTATGTTGTAAGGAGATGCTACTAGGGGCACACTAGATGTCTTCTTTTTTTGAGAGGGGCACAACCTTTTTCGGTTGAAACACACGAGTAAAAACTTTGAAAACACCATAGCACAAGTCAGAAAAAATATTAAAAAATGGTGCTTGGTTGAAATAAACTAGAACCAAACAATTGCAACTTTTTTGGTTCACAAAGACTAGAACCAACCTTGGTTGAAATAAACTAGAACCAACATTTTGTTTTAGCCGAAACAACACGGGCCCCTATAATCGGACACGATAGCTTATGCATAAAAATTGCTCAAATAATTACCAGATGAGTTATCTAAAAAAAGGTGAAGGCAGGAAACTTAACATTTGTGAAATAACCTAAAGCCGAAAAGATATATCGATGTCAATGACCGTTTGCACTTTTTTTTGCACTAGCTACACTTCTTTTATCAATGGGCCTGGATATGTTCTATTCGGCCCTGCCTAACTTCTATATGGGCCGAGCCTTTTCGGGCAACTGTGGACAAACCTTTTTTTCCTTTTCTCCCTCTACCACTGAAACTGAAACTGAAACTGATGACGAACTGAAGAACTGAAAAAACGAAACAGAGTGGAGAAGACATGCCGAATTCGTATAGCGCAACACTTTTATTCAAATGTACATATCACTACGATTACAAATGATGCCCAATCTATTCACTTACGACTAATTATCATCACATAAACAAATGCGAGAGTAATTACACAAACATAAAAAAAGTCCGGCCATCAGCCCCATCAAATTGCCCTGCTTCTGCAATTCGATGAGTTTCTTCATCTGCTTGTTCAACTTCTTCAGCTCTGTCGTCACTCCTGCATCCCCCACAGTAGCACCCATGGAAGGGCGGGCGCCCCCAATGGAATTGCCAGATCCAGATGCGCCCGATCCAAACTTGCCCAACTTCTCCGCCTCCAACGGTAAATCGAGCTCCCCTGATGCACCCTCCAGTTGAATCCGCTCTATGTACTCATCTAGCCACTCAAAATGGGTGCATTGCTTCAATTTCTGAAATCGGAAAGATGAACCCTAAATCCCAAATCCGATGGGGAAAAATGGGCAAATTTGAAATTGGGAGACAAAAACCAAAATTGGCATATTGAGAAGTAAAATCTCACCTTTCCCTGCTCTGGTTTGCTCTCGCATTTCACGAATTCCCGCCCAAGGTTGCCATTCTTGTCGGTTGTTGTGACTAGCCGCTTCAGGGGTGCGATACGTGGGCATGCAGGGCACCTTGTCATGGGCACTACGCCATAGCGCGGCCATGAGCGGCGGGAGGCTGAAGCGGAGCTCGACATTGCTAGGTCGCGGCCCGGAACGGCGTTGCTGCCCGTCGTCGCCGGAGAAGAAGAAGAACAACGGTAGGGGAGGGGGGAGGATGGGCTCGGGTGCTGCACGGCTCGGGGCACGGCTCGGTGTCCTCTTGTACCAATGCTGACTTGGATAAGTTAGTGGGTCCCACGCTGTGGGTCCCGCTCATCTGACCAATGCTGAGTTGGATAAGTTAGTGGGTCCCATGCTGTGGGTCTCGCTCACCTGATTCGAGTTTTAAACATGTGTCTTTGGATTAGGCAGCAGTGTCGCATGGGAGCTATTTTTTCCAACGCAGATGTCGCATGCGAGCTATTACAACCAACTACGTCGCATCAGAGACAATTCACACCAACGACGTCGCATGGGAGCTATTCGCCCATCCCCTGGATGCCACAACTTCCTGCATACCACTGGACTCATCAAACAAAACAGGTCTCTACAAGTTACAAGCTGTAATGAATTCATGAGCTGAGCACACCCCACTCTTCTGTGGTATGTCAGCTAGATTATCAAACACAGAACTACCTAAGTGGTTGTAACTAGTATTTGGAATCAGCTTTAGCAAACCAATTTTAACATGATTTTTAGGAAAATCAATTTTAGGTCGATGTTTTGTTAAAACTAGTTTAAGGGTATCTCTAACACGGACCAGACCATCAAGACATTTTAGCTATCCAAAGTGGATCACCAAATCGGGCCAGACCAGTCTGGATGTCCGAAATCTCACAAGCCGGTCCCAAGGGGGGGAGGGGGGGGGGGGGGGCGGGGCCTCCGGGGCAGGCCGGACGTCCTTAACCCGCTCAAGGCCCGCCCATTTTCACAATGCTTCCCTTCTCTTTCCTTCTCTCTCTCCACTCCCGTAGTCCGCTGCCACAGGCGGACCCCGCCCCACCCCCCCCCCCCCCCCGCGCGCGGCCGCCGCCGCCCCGGGACAGAGCTCTGGGACAGGCCGGACATCCTTAACCCGCTCAAGGCCCGCCCATTTTCACAATGCTTCCCTTCTCTTTCCTTCTCTCTCTCCACTCCCGTAGTCCGCTGCCACAGGCGGACCCCGCCCCACCCCCCCCCCCCCCCCGCGCGCGGCCGCCGCCGCCCCGGGACAGAGCTCTGGGACAGGCCGGACATCCTTAACCCGCTCAAGGCCCGCCCATTTTCACAATGCTTCCCTTCTCTTTCCTTCTCTCTCTCCACTCCCGTAGTCCGCTGCCACAGGCGGACCCCGCCCCACCCCCCCCCCCCCCCCGCGCGCGGCCGCCGCCGCCCCGGGACAGAGCTCTGGGACAGGCCGGACATCCTTAACCCGCTCAAGGCCCGCCCATTTTCACAATGCTTCCCTTCTCTTTCCTTCTCTCTCTCCACTCCCGTAGTCCGCTGCCACAGGCGGACCCCTCCCGCCCCCCCCCCCCCCCCCCCGAGAAGTGTTTGGACAAATGTCATAGTGCAATTCTTAAAGTTCTTGTTATTTACTTTGAAGCAAACACGATGGAGTTTGTCCGGCTCCGGTGTGGGAGGCACGATGACAGCGGCGTGTTTTTGACTATACTCCAGTGCTTATAGTTGTCGGTACTTAGCCCTGAAACTTAAACGTAATTTTTGTTATCTCTGATGCTGTTTACTGTAATGATTGATTATTATGATAGATCTGAAGTTTCTTCCAAAAAAACGTCTCCCATCCACAATCCAGCAAGGATGCTTAGTGCAATGGTACTTCACTCTTTCCTGCGGGCTCAGGACCTGCCGAGACGCGTACACCACACTTCTTCCCATCACCTTCCAACTCCTCAGCGCACATATACCAGAGTACACGGCGGCACCGGAGGCAGTACCATCCATGGATCGCCGTCGCAAGGCCGTCACCGTGCTGCTGCTGCTGGCACTTCTTGCATGGTACCCAGCTGGTGAGTGCTCGCTCCTGTTTTCCTTTTTGCTCGTACAAGGGCAGAAACCCATCATCGGCGATAGAGGAGAAGCCGCCCACTGCGCGATTCTTCTTCCCTGCCCGACCCGGCCCTGCCCCCGCCGGACCTACGCTCTCCTCCTTCCCTTTGCCGCATTCCCTTCTTCCCGTTCCACCTTTGCATATAGTCAGCCGAGTTCAGCAAAACATCCGCACATAAGAAAACGCAACAGTGGGGAGACGCAGCCAAACCGATTCATCTTCATCATTACCCAAAAAGGCTTTCACCCCGTTTTATATATAAAGCACAGACCATCAGACAAACCGATACAAACACACACCACCACCACACATGACACACGCACCCAAGGCAAGATACATAGGTGCCGGGCACCGCCACACCACCTCAACGCCACCAAGCCTAGATGGCCACCGAGGAGGGGTGAGACAGACCACGACAGAGCACGGACTCCAAGACAGTGCCTCCAAAAAGGGAAACGACTACAAAGCGACTCCACTAACCGATCCCGAAGATCAAGTTTTCACCCGGAGCAATGCGATGGGGAGGGAACAACCGCGATGGGGCCTTCAGGAAGGGAACGACGTCCGCGGACGCCGCCGCCGTCGGCCAGTCCAACTGGGCAAGTAATACACCCCGGCTCACCCACCGCCATTGCACCCAAGCTTCGCCGACCACCAGCATCCATGCCACCCGCATGGCCATGGCTGCCCGCCCGCACCTGAGACGCTCGCTCCGCCCACAAACGCCGCGTCTCCCTCCGCCAGGGACGCCACCCTGCATCCAAACACCCCCGGGACCAACCAAAGGCCTTGGCTTTGGTCCAATCGGCAACCCCAAACCAACTGAACAACAGTAAACGCCCTGCCTTGAAAATCGCCGGAGTTGCGGCCGTGCGCACTCGGCCGAGGAAAGGGGGAGGAGGGGGAGCAGACGCATCCGGACCGACACACCCCTATGCCAGCGACGGGTGGCCCGACCTCGTCGGCGCCTCCCATCCCTCCAGCCAACCTCCCCACCGGACACCCCCTGTGTCGCCCCACCACGGCGCCGGTGCAGATCCGCGCGAGGCCACCGACGACCACTTGTTCACCAGCAAGGGACACCACATCCACCACTGCCAAGCACCAAGGATGCTCACCGGGGAGTCAACCCACGCCACTTGCGGCCGTCCAACCGCCGGAACCAGCCGTAGTCCGGCCAGCCAGCATCTGCTGCGCCTCCACCACCACCAGCCTGCGCCGCCTGCGCCGGCGCAGCCGCCACCTCCGAACCCCAGGCGCGCCCGACCACCAAGCTGCCCGTCGCGCAGCAGCGAAGACGCTGGAACGCCGCGCCCGCCCGCTGCTCCGTCGTGACGCCCAGCAACGCGACACGCTCCGGCCCGTTGCGCCGGCCCGCGCCGGCCCAACGCGAGCGGGAAGACCAATAGGCCCCGCCGCCGCCGGCAACGGCTGGGCTTCGCCCGGCCGCGCCCTCAGGCGGCAGCGAGGGAGGAGGAGGACGAAGGGGGGAGGGCCGGGAGGGCCGGCGAACTAGGGTTTCCCCCCTGTCGCCTCGCGGGGGCGACGCGGGAGGGAGGGTGGAATTATTTGTTCTCCTGAAAGTTATATCTAGTGGGAATTATTTGTTCCAGGTAGATTGTCTATACTTGATAAATTTAGGGGTTCAGCAAGCCCCCCAGCTTTAGAGTTTTACAGCAACATGAGATTCCACACTAGCTAAAGCACGTGATCGAAATTCCACATTTCTGCGAGCCTCCTTGGGCATCTTCTCGCAGTTTCTTAAGAGAGGTAGACTACTGGAGGCCCCTGAACATCACCTTCTTTATTGTGGTCAGGTCAATTAGCTGAGGATTTTAGGTGGGTCGAGGACAGTTATGTTTTTTTGGGGCTGCATTGCACGTGTGCTTCTTCTACACTTGCCATTTGGTTGATAATACAATGGCTGCAGACCATCGAAGCACATTAGCTCCATAATTTCTAATAATCTCATTGAGGGAGGCACAGTAACTCCAGGTGGTTGGGAGGCCTCCGACCACATGGCCATGCTACTCCTCGACGGACCGAACCTGCATGCTGCGTGACTGACGCCCGAAAAGTGAACGCATCCCACACTACTCTCCACCTCTCTCAAAATGTCAAGGAGAGAAGTATAATCCAAAAGGCGAATTCATCCCATGCAGCCATGCTGCTCCCTCCCTCTCTCAAAATTAGAACTTAGGTGGATCTTGCTCTCGCGCATCCAGCCTGTCTCACAGCAAGTATGAATGAACGCTTTAGTTATATAAGGGCTATATATGTTTTTTTTTTGCGAGAAAACTTTCAATCTATTCATCTTCCATCACGGCAGTACAACGAACACTAGAAATAATAAAAATTACATCCAGATCCGTAGACCACCTAGCGACGGCTACAATCACTGAAACGAGCCGAAGGCGCGCCGCCGTCATCACCCCTCCCTCGCCGGAGTCGGGCACAACTTGTTGTAGTAGACAGTCGGGAAGTCGTCGTGCTAAGGCCCCGTAGGACCAGCGCACCAGAACAGCAACCGCCGCTGATGAAGAATAACGTAGATAGAAAGGATCCAACCTGAAGACACACGAACATAGACAAACCACAACCAGATCCGAGCAAATCCACCGAGGATAGATCCGCCGGAGACACGCCTCCACACGCCCACCAACGATGCTAGACGCACCACCGGAACGGGGACTAGACGGGGAGACCTTTATTCCATCTTCAGGGAGCCGCCACCGTCTCGTCTTCCTGAATAGGACACAAACCCTAACAAATTTTGAAGGAACGACTAACAATGGAGCCCTCCCGCCGGCCCTTGCCAGGATCCACCACGCCCCCTAGGGCCACCGGAGACGAGGCGAACCTGCGGCGGAGCCGGCGAGAGGCACGAACCCTAGCTTTTCTTGGAGGAGGAGGCGGCGGCTGAGATCTCAGACTTTCGTTATGATGTGTCTTGAGATTTGTGGGTGGCACACTGCTAGAGACCCGATTTGCTACAGTGTGGATGCATGTGTCCAACAATGCGGAGATGAAGGCTACCACCGAAAGTGGCAAATGCTTCTGCTTCAACTGCCACTAATCGTCGAAATCGGTGTTTGGAAAAACGAACTAATAATACCAGCAACAAATGTAATCTCGTCTTGAACTACAGATCAAAATAAATTCTTGCATACATGAACATTTTTTTTATTCGCCGCAAACATATTTTGAATCCGTGAATTTGTTTTATTTCACAGATAGTTTTAAATGTGTGCATTTTTCGAATTCGCGGATATTTTTTGAATTCATGAACAGTGTTCAAATCCACAAAAACTCATGATTTAAATAAAAAATCTTGAACATATTTTCATAGACATATTCATGAACAAACGAACCAAAATATAAAAAAAAATGAAAACCTGGAAAAAGTTTCTATAGAAACAAACTGAAGAGAATTGCTCCCGAATCGAGCCTCATCACGCACCTATGCTCGCAGCCTCCGATGCTCGCGCTGCCACCTCACTGCTCGGTTGCTCCGGTGCTGCCGCCAGCCACCGGCCGCCCTCTCGGCCTCCCCACTCTTGAGCACACCTGCCCCACGCCCACTCCCATCATCCTGCGCGGCCCCGGTCCACGGCTGCTGGCTGCAATCTGACCTCGGCGCAGGTGTTTGAAGGAGAGCTCCCTCTGTTTTTGTTCGATTCGCTTCTTGGATTTTGGGTCACCTGCCGTCTGATCTGCCACCTTTTCATGTCGAAATTCTGGCGTCTTTTTATGTGTGCGATTCAAGGAGCGGGAGGTGAGATGGTCAGTGACATGAAGCATCCTAGCAGGTTCAACACTAGCGTCTTGTCCGTATGGATATTGGCACTCTTCCTTGCATCTTCCCTTGATTTTTTTTTTTTTTTTGCGCCTTTCAGGAATTATCTTTAGGGCAAATTATCTTATATAGAATTGCATACAAGTGTTACTAAGATTTTACATATACGAGCTTCAGGGCAAAATATCTTTAATTTGTAGTTCCATTATGTATTTTATCTTATATATAACAGTAATTTTTTCCTTANATCTTGAACATATTTTCATAGACATATTCATGAACAAACGAACCAAAATATAAAAAAAAATGAAAACCTGGAAAAAGTTTCTATAGAAACAAACTGAAGAGAATTGCTCCCGAATCGAGCCTCATCACGCACCTATGCTCGCAGCCTCCGATGCTCGCGCTGCCACCTCACTGCTCGGTTGCTCCGGTGCTGCCGCCAGCCACCGGCCGCCCTCTCGGCCTCCCCACTCTTGAGCACACCTGCCCCACGCCCACTCCCATCATCCTGCGCGGCCCCGGTCCACGGCTGCTGGCTGCAATCTGACCTCGGCGCAGGTGTTTGAAGGAGAGCTCCCTCTGTTTTTGTTCGATTCGCTTCTTGGATTTTGGGTCACCTGCCGTCTGATCTGCCACCTTTTCATGTCGAAATTCTGGCGTCTTTTTATGTGTGCGATTCAAGGAGCGGGAGGTGAGATGGTCAGTGACATGAAGCATCCTAGCAGGTTCAACACTAGCGTCTTGTCCGTATGGATATTGGCACTCTTCCTTGCATCTTCCCTTGATTTTTTTTTTTTTTTTGCGCCTTTCAGGAATTATCTTTAGGGCAAATTATCTTATATAGAATTGCATACAAGTGTTACTAAGATTTTACATATACGAGCTTCAGGGCAAAATATCTTTAATTTGTAGTTCCATTATGTATTTTATCTTATATATAACAGTAATTTTTTCCTTAAAAACATATATTCTTTTAGGGGTAACCACGCTCACTTTTTAATTGAATCAATATATCATCCAGGTGTGGTTGCAGTAAGGCCTGTGAAATGCCCGACGCATCGTCCTGAAGACCCGATTTGCATCACCGTGGATGCATGTATCCAACAATGTGGTGATGAGGGCTACCATTTCGGGTTGTGCAGTGATAGCAAATGCGTGTGCTTCAACTGCCATTCATCACTTGACGCTAAACCGACACACGGAGCCTGAGTCCTTGAACAAGTACACACCTAATCTAATAAGCTGCATCAATAACAAAAATTGATATCCTGTTCCTTTGTTTTTCTTCTTTGGTCCTTTGTATGTGGATTGTCAGAGACGATCTTATGTTCTACTATATATTATCGTGTGATAGTGGAACCCATTCAGCGGATTTGTATGGAAAAAATAGATTGGTTTGGAAAATAAAAAGTCAATGTCCTCATACATTAGCACTTGAGTGCACAAGTGCATGGATGCCTTTTGTTCCAAGTTGGCAATAAAACAATCACAAGTGCTCAATCAATCGTCCAAACTGAAGTTTGTGTGTATCAGCCATACGAGTATGAAACTAGTCACTAGAGTAAAATACAAACTAATAATATTGGCAACGATGTAATATGGTCTTGAATTACGGATACAACAAAACACTATCGAATGGAAGATCAGCACGCCTTAGGATGGAATTTCCTAATAAGGTTTTGAGCTATGGTTTCGGCAAGAAAAAAGAACGAGGTTTATGTACGATGGATCAAACAAAAATAAATTGTCCAGCAACAGGATAGTTCATATCTCTCATCTCCACTTGGACCTTCAGCATTCTAAAGCATGGATCATCATCAGGGAGGCAGCCTACTAAGCGACAAGCATAAGCATAAAGAATGGTTGACCCTGCAGCATCATAGTTGAAGGTTAATAAGGGCATCTTTGACACCGGCCACAAAATAGACATCATAGTTCACGGATGCGTCCACATAAAAGTGATACGAGAACCGCCATCCCATGCTTGCCGTAAATCTTCACCTGCAATACAAACAAAGTTGGACATAATTCATGCAAACATTATGGATTCACGCAAACAGACTTAAGTTTGATGAATTTTACATAAACTGAGAATATTTCATTGGTTTGAATAAAACCTAAAAAAATAAACTAATTTGTAGCGAACGTTAACTCGTACGCCAGGCGCCGGCCAGGCTGGCCGGCGGCACCTCGGTTGGCTTCTATACCATCATCGCTGTCAGAGTGGTCCTTCCAATGGCAGAAGGGCATGGGGCCGTGACAGCCCTGCTCAGCCGCCGCCTGATGCTCATGGAGGAGCCACTCCACTTCCTCATGCGCCGTGAGGAGGGTCGTCCCAATGTCCACCCCAACTAGGGAGCCCCTGCCCTTGCCCCTGCCAGCTACGGCAGAGCAACCACTCCTCAATCTTGGCAAGCTCCCAGGGAGGCGGCGTAGTTAGGGCATCTCCAGTCGCGCCCCCAGGAAGGCCTCCCCAGGCGTTTTTTTCGCGCCGCCGCCGAAAAAACGGCCCAGTCGCGCCCCAGGAGCCCGATTTTCGTCGGCTTGGGCCGAAAGCAGCGCCGGCGGACCCAGCCCGAACCCGGCGCGCTGGGGGGCGCCCGGGGGCACCGGGCGAACTGTTTTGGCGCGAAAAAGTCGCGGGCCCGCCGCGTCAGCGACACGGCTCTCTTCTCGGCCCTTCGTCGTCCTCATCGCCTCGTTTCCCGCGGCGAATCAATGCCAAAGCTGTCGCGCGCTGCCGCGCCGGTCAGCCTGCACCATTGATGCCTCACGGGCGGCGCAGTGAAGACCGGACGACGCGCGTCCCTCGCCCTCCCTCGCCCGCCACGCGTACACACGGTGGCACGCGCGCCTCGGCCTATATATGACGCGCCCCGGCGCACTCGGCGACTCACACTCTCCCGCTGTCGTCGTTCCTCCCTCTTCTCTCCTCTCTTCCGCCGTCTCCAGTTCACACCCATGGCCGAGCGCTTCCCAGGCGATGGCGCGGCGGCGAACGGCTTCGGCCGCCGCCATCTTCATGAAGACGAGGCCGAGTACCCGGTCCCGCCGGACATGCGGGTGCCCGGGGCGTGGAGGATCAGCGCGGGAGGCGTGCCGGTGCCCCCGGTACGCACCGGCGCGGCGCGGCGTGCGGAGATCGCACGCATCCGCTCGAACCTGCCGCATGCAAGACGATGACGACGACGGCGGTGACTACACGCGTGAGCGGGCGGCGAGGCGGGCGGCGAGGGAGACGGCGGGGGTAGCCCGCGGTAGTTTTTTTTTTTTATAAAATATGTTTTAAGTTTGAACGAACTCGCCGATGTTTGCGTTAAATTTGAGTCGTTTTTGCGCCGTATTTGACTTTTTTGACTAACCGTGGGCGCCGCGACTGGGGGACATCACGCCCCCAGTGCGCGGTTTAGCGCCGGTGGGCCCCCAGGGGGCGATTTTTGGCCCCTCCTGGGGAGCCAACGGCTGGAGGTACCCTTACCGCGCGGAAGTCGGGCAATCAGCTCAGGGGCTTCAAGTAAGCCACACGATATCTCCACTGGTGTCAAATTGCATAGAATACTGTTTCGTGGGTTGCCCAAAGTCACGAAGGTATAATAGAGCCTGCAACTTCCAACTTCAAAATTTAGATATAATAACGATAGAATGTCACAATAGCCTGTCACGAAGGTATGGACGCAGTGGACCATAAAAGAGCTCACAGAAGGGCAAAGAGGGACAGCCGAAGGGCAAAAAAAAAAAAAAGGTCTGTTTTGTGTTCACCGCGCATACGGGACAAAACAAATGGAAGTGATTGTCTAGTGTCTTGGGTCACGTGGTTATAAAGCTTAGTTCAATGGTAAATATCTTGGTGATGAGACCACGCCGGCTACGCAGATGGTTCACATTGGTAAAGGGAACATCCTCTTTTCTGATGGACAAATCTTCTTTCCCATGAGCGATTAGACCATTTGTGAGCAATGCAGTATGTCGAACGTACGAACCGAACCATATATGAACAGCATATATACGGCTAGCACATGAACAAGCAAACAGGGGATAAACGAGTCATATCCTCCGGTTGGCCAGGCCAACGCGGAGGCGGTAGTAGCAGCCTCGGCATCAGCCAAGGCCTTCTTCTTGGCAACTTCGTCGTCATCCATGGAGTCGATGTAGAGGAAGTAGTGGAAGTAGAGGCGGACGAAGACAGAGTCGAATCGGGAGCAGTCGCGTCGAGACGCTCCCCAAAAACCTTATTGCCGTTCTCCCGGGCAGGATCTCGAACGACAGGCTTCCGGAGGCACCGGCTCTCCCGAACAACCGTGCACGCGGTCGTCGGGATGGGATCGCCGGAGGCAGCACAGTGAGAGGAACAGTAGATGACGGCTAGGGTTGTACGAGAGGGAGTGAGTGAACTGAGTTAGGGTTCACTCCACTGACCAGCGCCTTCTTATATAGGCCGTTAGGTAGATGGGCCTGGGCCAGGCCCACGACCGAGTCCGCGAACAGAGCCCACGGTCCAACGTCTCGGATAGTGGCGCTTCCGTAAGCAACTCGTTAATTAATACGAGATTAATTAACCATTCTTGACCAGCAAAAATAAGCTTCGGCTCGGCTCATTCCCGCAACCCGCGGCGCACGCGCGTCGTGACGAGGCGAGGCATGGCGAGGCGAGGCGGGCAGCGGAGGAGGAGGAGCGCGCGTGTACAGCTCCTATTCCCAAGCTCACAATAGCAAGTGATGGAGCAGCCCTTATAAAGAGGTCTCGCTCTTCTTACTATAACAGTATGGTACTAAACTTCCCACACTTCCCACCACTTGCCGTACACATGCATGAGTCTTAGAGATTAACCATGGATTATTGTCTTATATGGGCCTAAGCCCATCCATAATCCAACAACCCCCCACCAGATCTCGAGGCACATAGGTTTGTCAACTGATCCAAATGATGTTTGATATACCAGAATTTTCAGTGGAGACTGTTAAGTTGAACTTCCACCTAGAGCAATAGGATTAGACTTCTTCACAACTGAACAATGGACTATGCCTTGAATTGCCAGTTTGGCGTGTAGAAGTTTCGCCTATTGTCAGCTGATACATGACTGTCGAAGGCTAAACCCCACGGGTGGAGCTTATTAGTCATACTATGTACTTCTCATGAGCTTCTAGTGATGATCCAATCTCATAGACTGTGACCAGCAGTCGGGCTCACATAGGTGTGTTCCTCCAAAGAATGCTCTGTAGGTTAGAATCTTGCTTACATAAGCTTTGGAATACATAAAGACAAAAGTCAGCCTGCCTTACAGAATTGAGAGTATTATTGCATCTCCAACGGAGTGGGATAATTAAGGATACTCTCCTCAGTTGACCGCTGGATTGTTTTTCCAGGTCCTAATTCACGGGATCTTCGATCACATAGGTTGGGTTACCCCCATGGAAACTTACATGGGTCTCATACCCATCTCCCTCGATGCATTTTCTATCGCAATCCGTGATAACCCTTTCGTAAAAGGGTCTGCCATATTCTTAGCCATCGGGATGTAATCCAACGCTATTACTCTGGAGTTTCTTGATTTTCTGATAGATTTTAATCTTCTTCTTATGTTCTTTGTGGATTTCAAGTTGTCCTTTGAACTCTTAGCGTTGGCAATCACTATTTGATTGTCATAATTCATAAGGACAGCTGGGACTGGTTTATCAACCACCGGCAAATCCATCAAAAGCTCTCAAAGCCATTCTGCTTCGACGCATGATGTGTCTAATGTTGTGAATTCTGCTTCCATAGTCGATCTGGTTAAAATCGTCTGCTTGCAAGACTTCCAGGAAATAGCACCACCATCAAGTGTGAAGACATATCCACTTGTGGCTTTCATCTCATCAGCATCAAATATCCAGTTAGAGTCACTATACCCCTCAAGTACCGTCGGGTACCCAGAATAGTGAATCCCGTAGTTCACAGTACCTTGCAAATAGCGCATAACTCGCTCAACAGCATGCCAATGCACATGTCCCGGAATGGAAACAAACCGGCTCAGTTTGCACACAGCAAATGAGATGTCAGGACAAGTAGCACAAGCTAGGTACATTAGTGAACCAACCACTTGAGAATATCTCAATTGATCTACAGTCGTGCCTTCAAACTTTCGTATCCGCACACTTGGATCATATGGTGTTAGAGAAGGTTTGCAGTCCGAATATCCAAAACGGCTCAAAATCTTCTCAACATAGTGGGATTGCAAAAGTGTAATTCCACCCTCAGTACGTATTTCTCAGTAGCTTGATGTTCAAGATAACATCAGCCACGCCCAGGTCTTTCATCTCAAAGTTATGAGATAGAAAAGCTTGACCTCTGCAATGACCTTGAGGTGGGTCCCAAATATCAATATGTCATCGACATACAGACATAGTATAACTCCTTCGCCCCCTCCATAGCGATAGTATACACATTGCCAGCTTCGTTAACAACAAAGCCAGTAGATGTCAAAGTTCTATTAAACTTTCATGCCATTGCTTAGGCGCTTGTTTCAGGCCATACAAAGATTTCACTAGCTTACACACCTTTCTTTCCTGACCATTTACTACAAAGCCATCTGGCTGTTGCATGTAAATTTCCTCATCTAGCTCTCTGTTAAGGAAAGCCGTCTTAACGTCCATCTGATGAACGAGAAGACCATGCGAGGCAGCCAATGCGAGTAACACTCGAATGGTTGTCAGTGCAGCCACATGTGAGTAAGTATAAAAAAAATCATCTTCTTCTTTTTGGGTATAACCCTTTGCCACAAGCCTAGCCTTGTACTTCTCAACAGTACCATCGGGCCTAATCTTCCTCTTGAACATCCACTTACATCTCAATGGTTGGCAACCATAGGGATGATCAGTGATCTCCCATGTCCCGTTTGCCAAGATGGAATTCATCTCGCTACGGACCGCATCCTTCTAGTAGTCATCATCCGGAGATGCATAAGCTTCTGAAACGGAACTGGGAGTGTCGTCATCCACGAGGTACACGAGGAAATCATCACCAAAAGACTTTGCAGTCCTTTGTCTCTTGCTCCTGAAAGGGGCTTCCTCATCATCCTCTGATGAACTTTCATCACTTTTGTGTTCATAATATTCCATCGGAATGGCTGGTTCAGGAGTCTCATTAGATTCCAGTCTAGAAGTGCTTTGCATATCTCTCAAGGGGAAAATACCCTCAAAGAATGTAGCATCCTTAGACTCTATAATTGTACCGACCCTTTGGTCAGGTACCTCAGATTTCACTACTAGAAATCTATAGCCAACGCTATTCTTAGCGTAGCCCAAATTAACGCAGTCCACAGTCTTTGGTCCAAGCTTGCGCTTTTTGGGGATCGGCACATTGACTTTCACCAAACAGCCCAAGTGCGCAAGTAAGAGAGTGTAGTTCTTTTCTTTTCCCATTGTTCATAGGGAGTAGTCTCATTATCTTTCATGGAACTTTATTCAGGACATGATATGATGTCAATATAGCCTCCCCCACCATGCCTTGGATAAACCCGATGTATCTAACATGGCGTTAGCCAAATCAGTTAGAGTATGGGTTTTCCGTTCGGCAACCCCGTCTGAGTGGGGTGAATAGGGACGCGTCCTCTGATGAATAATACCATGTTCCGCACAGAATAAATCAAACTCACTAGAAAAGTACTCTCCACCACGATCAGACCGGACTCGTTTTATTTTATTTTCTCAAGTTGGTTCTCAACTTCAGCCTTATTGATTTTAAAGTAGTGTAGAGCCTCATCCTTTGTATTTAACAACTACACATAACAGAATCTTGTGGAATCATCAATCAAATTCATGAAGTATTTCTTTCCACCTTTAGTCAACACACCATTCATCTCATAGAGATCTGAATGTATGTGCTCTAGTGGTGCCAGGTGTCTCTCCTTCGCAGGCTTGTGAGGCTTACGAGGTTGCTTTGCTTGCACACACGCATGGCACTTAGAGCCTTTGGCTAAAGTGAAACTCAGGAATATATTCATCTTAGCTAGCCGTGTCATACAACCGAAATTAATGTGACAAAGACGTGAATGCCAAATCTCACATTCGTTCACATTGGAATGAATTTGGTTCACGACTTTATTACAGAAATCCTCCAGGGAAAGGCGGAACAAACCACCACAATCATATCCTTTTCCAACAAATAGTCCATAACGAGATACGACTACTTTGTTAGACTCAAATACTAACTTAAATGCTTCTTTACATAGAAGGGAGCCACTAACGAGATTCTTATTTATGGCGGGGACATGCTGCATGTTCTTCAGTTGCACGATCTTTCCCAAAGTAAACTTCAGATTGTTGGGGAACGTAGTAATTTCAAAAAAATTCCTACACACACGCAAGATCATGGTGATGCATAGCAACGAGAGGGGAGAGTATTGTCCACGTAACCTCGTAGACCGTAAGCGGAAGCGTTATGACAACGCGGTTGATGTAGTCGTACGTCTTCACGATTCGACCGATCCAAGTACCGAACGTACGGCACCTCCGAGTTCAGCACACGTTCAGCTCGATGACGATCCCCGGACTCCGATCCAGCAAAGTGTCGGGGATGAGTTCCGTCAGCACGACGGCGTGGTGACGATCTTGATGTTCTACCGTTGCAGGGCTTCCCCTAAGCACCACTACAATATTATCGAGGTGGTCTATGGTGGAGGGGGCACCGCACACGGCTAAGGAACGATCACGAAGATCAACTTGTGTGTTATGGGGTGCCCCCCTGCCCCCGTATATAAAGGAGCAAGGGAGGGGGCGGCCGGCCTAGGAGGGGGCGCACCAAGGAGGAGTCCTACTTCCACCGGGAGTAGGATTCCCCCCCTTCCAAGTAGTAGGAGTAGGAGTCAAGGAAAGGGGGAAGAGAAGAGAAGGAAGGAGGGGGCGCAGCCCCTCCCCCTAGTCCAATTCGGACTAGGCCTTGGGGGTGCACTAAACTATCAAGTAGTCATCATATTGAGCTAGCCAAACGTTCATAACATCTGCATCTGCTCCTGCAATAGGTCTGTCACCTAGAGGTGCATTAAGGACATAATTCTTCTGTGCAGCAATGAGGATAAACCTCAGATCACGGATCCAATCCGCATAATTGCTACTAACTTCTTTCAACACAATTTTCTCTAGGAACATATCAAAATAAACATATGAAAGCAACAACGCAAGCCATTGATCTACAACATATTTTGCAAAATACTACCAGGACTAAGTTTATGATAAATTCAAGTTCAATTAATCATATTACTTAAGAACTCCCACTTAGATAGACATCCCTCTAATCCTCTAAGTGATTACGTGATCCATATCAACTACACTATGTCCGATCATCACGTGATATGGAGTAGTTTCAACGGTGAACATCAATATGTTGATCATATCTATTATATGATTCACGCTCGACCTTTCGGTCTCCGTGTTCCGAGGCCATATCTGTTATATGCTAGGCTCGTCAAGTTTAACCTGAGTATTCCGCGTGCGCAACTGTTTTGCACCCGTTGTATTTGAACGTAGAGCCTATCACACCCGATCATCACGTGGTGTCTCAGCACGAAGAACTTTCGCAACGGTGCATACTCAGGGAGAACACTTCTTGATAATTTTAGTGAGAGA
>LR880970.1:845762693-845776328 GCA_904067115.1 Aegilops sharonensis
AATTTAGTGAGAGATCATCTTAAAATGCTACCGTCAATCAAAGCAAGATAAGATGCATAAAGGATAAACATCACATGCAATCAATATAAGTGATATGATATGGCCATCATCATCTTGTGCTTGTGATCTCCATCTCCGAAGCATCGTCGTGATCACCATCGTCACCGGCGCGAAACCTTAATCTCCATCGTAGCATCGTTGTCGCTACGCCATCTATTGCTTCTACGACTATCGCTACCGCTTAGTGATAAAGTAATGCAATTACAGGGCGTTTGCATTTCATACAATAAAGCGACAACCATATGGCTCCTGCCAGTTGCCGATAACTCGGTTACAAAACATGATCATCTCATACAATAAAATATAGCATCACGTTTTGACCATATCACATCACAACATGCCCTGCAAAAACAAGTTAGACGTCCTCTACTTTGTTATTACAAGTTTTACGTGGCTGCTACGGGCTTAGCAAGAACCGTTCTTACCTACGCATCAAAACCACAACGATAGTTTGTCAAGTTAGTGCTGTTTTAACCTTCGCAAGGACCGGGCGTAGCAACACTCGGTTCAACTAAGTTGGAGAAACTGAAACCCGCCAACCACCTGTGTGCAAAGCATGTTGGTAGAACCAGTCTCGCGTAAGCGTACGCGTAATGTCGGTCCGGGCCGCTTCATCCAACAATACCGCCGAACCAAAGTATGACATGCTGGTAAGCAGTATGACTTGTATCGCCCATAACTCACTTGTGTTTTACTCGTGCATATAACATCTACGCATAAAATCAGGCTCGGATGCCACTGTTGGGGAACGTAGTAATTTCAAAAAAATTCCTACGCACAAGCAAGATCATGGTGATGCATAGCAACGAGAGGGGAGAGTATTGTCCACGTACCCTCGTAGACCGTAAGCGGAAGCGTTATGACAACGCGATTGATGTAGTCGTACGTCTTGACGATTCGACCGATCCAAGTACCGAACGTACGGCACCTCCGAGTTCAGCACACGTTCAGCTCGATGACGATCCCCGGACTCCGATCCAGCAAAGTGTCGGGGATGAGTTCCGTCAGCACGACGGCGTGGTGACGATCTTGATGTTCTACCGTCGCAAGCCTTCGCCTAAGCACCGCTACAATATTATCGAGGTGGTCTATGATGGAGGGGGGCACCGCACACCGCTAAGGAACGATCACGAAGATAAAATTGTGTGTTATGGGGTGCCCCCCTGCCCCCGTATAAAAAGGAGGAAGGGAGGAGCGGCCGGCCTAGGAGGGGGCGCACCAAGGAGGAGTCCTACTTCCACCGGAAGTAGGATTCCCCGCCTTCCAAGTAGTAGGAGTAGGAGTCAAGGAAAGGGGGAAGAGAAGAGAAGGAAGGAGGGGGCGCAGCCCCTCCCCCTAGTCCAATTCGGACTAGGCCTTGGGGGGGCGCCCAACCTCTCCTATCTCTTTCCCCTAAAGCCCAATAAGGCCCATATACTCCCCGGCGAATTTCCGTAATTCTCCGGTACTCCGAAAAATACCCGAATCACTCGAAACCTTTCCGAACTCCGAATATAGTCGTCCAATATATCGATCTTTACGTCTCGACCATTTCGAGACTCCTCGTCATGTCCCCGATCTCATCCGGGACTCCGAACTCCTTCGGTACATCAAAACTCATAAACTCATAATATAACTGTCATCGAAACCTTAAGCGTGCGGACCCTACGGGTTCGAGAACTATGTAGACATGACCTAGAACTATTCTTGGTCAATAACCAATAGCGGAACCTGGATGCTCATATTGGCTCCTACATATTCTACGAAGATCTTTATCGGTCAAACCGCATAACAACATACGTTGTTCCCTTTGTCATCGGTATGTTACTTGCCCGAGATTCGATCTTCGGTATCCAATACCTAGTTCAATCTCGTTACCGGCGAGTCTCTTTACTCGTTACGTAATGCATCATTCCGTAACTAACTCATTAACTACATTGCTTGCAAGGATTATAGTGATGTGCATTACCGAGAGGGCCCAGAGATACCTCTCCGACAATCGGAGTGATAAAACCTAATCTCGAAATATGCCAACCCAACATGTACCTTTGGAGACACCTGTAGTACTCCTTTATAATCACCCAGTTACGTTGTGACGTTTGGTAAGTGTTCCTCCGGTAAACAGGAGTTGCATAATCTCATAGTTACAGGAACATGTATAAGTCATGAAGAAAGCAATAGCAACATACTAAACGATCAAGTGCTAGGCTAACGGAATGGGTCAAGTCAATCACACCATTCTCCTAATGATGTGGTCCCGTTAATCAAATGACAACTCATGTCTATGGCTAGGAAACTTAACCATCTTTGATTCAACGAGCTAGTCAAGTAGAGGCATACTAGTGACACTATGTTTGTCTATGTATTCACACTTGTATTATGTTTCCGGTTAATACAATTCTAGCATGAATAATAAACATTTATCATGATATATGGAAATAAATAATAACTTTATTATTGCCTCTAAGGCATATTTCCTTCACAGATCTACTGTGCCAACACCATGAACAGAAGCATGTGAGCCATTCCCCATCATGACGGAACAATCTCGTGCGACCTGGTAAGAAGAAAACAAAGACAGATCAGCACACACATGAATATTGGCCCAGTGTCAACCCACCAATCGATGGACTGACAAACTAAAAGTATGGTAAACAGATTACCATACCCAGATGTCGTATAATTGTTGTTCAGAGTGACATTCACAGACTTGGAGCCTGTGCTGGCTTCTTGTACTTGTTCGGGAACTTGTTTGCCCAATATTCATCTGAACCACAAGTAAAGCAGCCATCTCTCCTTTTGCCTTTCTTCTTACCCTTCTTCTTAAAGGTACTATTCTGCTGGACAGATTTCTTTCCCTTGAACTTATGGGAGTTCTTCTGCACCATATTGGCGCTAGATGAGCCCTCTGCCCCTTTCACGTGTGAGTCCTTTGCTCTCGAGTTCTGCTCAACACTTAGATGACCGATGGCATCCTCAACAGAGAATTCACGTCTCAAGTGCTTGAGAGAAGTAGCAAAGTTCCTCCATCCAGGAGGGAGTTTTGCAATAATGCAACCCGCGACAAACTTGTCCGGTAACTCACACTTCAGGAGCTCCAGCTCCTTAGCGTTGCAATGTATCTCATGGGACTGGTCCAATACAGAATGGTTATCAACCATTTTGTAATCATGGAACTGCTCCATAGCATACAACTCGCTTCCAGCATCGGTTGCGCCGAATTTAGCTTCGAGCGCATCCCACAAATTCTTGGCAACACGCATATGAAGATATGCGTCCACAAGCTTGTCTCCGCTCACAGTAAGAACGGCTCCCAGAAAGATGGTGGTTGCCTCCCTAAACGCATTCTCCTGTTCAGGAGCAATCGTTACCATGGGAGACACACCACTGACCCAGAACACGTTCATTGATGTGAGCCACAAGGTGGTCCTCGTCTGCCAACGCTTAAAATGCGTTGCAGTAAACTTTTTCGGTTTCAAAGTAGCAACGAAGCCATGAGTCGAGAAGTTCCTAAAATAAGGTCTTTGGATTGTTGGAAATATTAGCACTTTCTCAATTATCTAATCCATGAGTAGACAGTAAATATGGCAAATACGGTATGCATTTCATACCGATACCTAAGCATGTGAGCACGTACAGTATATAGAACCGAACCATCTATGAACAGCATATATACGGCTAGCACATGAACAAGCAAACAGGGGATGAACGAGTCATACCCTCCGGTTGGCCAGGCCAACGCGGAGGCAGTAGCAGCAGCCTTAGCATCAGCCAAGGCCTTCTTCTTGGCAACTTCGTCGTCATCCATGGAGTCGATGTAGAGGAAGTAGTGGAAGTAGAGGCGGACGAAGACAGAGTCGAATCGGGAGCAGTCGCATCGAGATGCTCCCCAAAAACCTTATTGCCGTTCTCCCGGGCAGGATCTCGAACGACAGGGTTCCGGAGGCACCGGCTCTCCCGAACAACCGTGCACGCGGTCGTCGGTATGGGATCGCCGGAGGCAGCACAGTGAGAGGAACAGTAGATGACGGCTAGGGTTGTACGAGAGGGAGTGAGTGAACAGCTTCGGCTCAGCTCATTCCCGCAACCCGCGGCGCGCCCGCGTGCGTCCTGACGAGGCGAGGCGGGGCGAGGCAGGCGGCGGCGGAGGAGGAGTGCGCGTGTACAGCTCCTATTCCCAAGCTCCCAAGAGCAAGTGATGGATCAGCCCTTATAAAGAGGTCTCACTCTTCTTACTGTAGTAGTATGGTACTAAACTTCTCACACTTCCCACCACTTGGCGTACACATGCATGGGCCTTAGAGATTAACCAGGGATTATTGTCTTATATGGGCCTAAGCTCATCCATAATCCAACAATTATGTGAGGTGCTAACAGATCTGAGCAATTAGGTAGGTGATTACGTGAGGGGGTTTAGGCAGATTTAGGTGGGGCCTACCCTATAAATCAGAGGGGGGGGGGGTTGATTATGTTAGACTGCTCATAGTGGGAGTAACATAGGTAGTAACATGCATGCCACATAGGCAAGAAATATGATGTGGCAAGTAATTAATGAGGAGAGATGCAAATGGAGTAACATAATATGTTACCATCACATAGCGATTTCCAATGTAAAATGAGTCTACAAAGTAATAAATGAAGTGCTCTATGTTACCACATCTATGACACTACCCACTATGGAGGTAGTAACATAGACTAGTAACATATGCATGTTACTAGTCTAAGTTACTCCCCACTATGACCAGCCTTAGGGAGCAAATAGGAAAAAAGGAAAGGAAATGAATTGTGGGCATCTTCCGACAAAAGCGGCACGTAGTCAGCTTAGTTAGCTGAGTTAGGCACGCAAGTTTGTTAGCAGCTTGGCTGGGTCGTTGGCAGTTGAGAGAATGCTGCGTAATGCTGGTCATGGGAGTGCATGTAATCAGTGGGTTAGTGGGCAAGTGTGGCGTCCAGATTTCATGGAACGAGGTGCCCACATCCCTTGTATAAATATTGCAGAGTTAGCAAAGTTTGAGGCCGCGAGGGCAGCAGCAAAGATGTAGCACTTGTGTGACCAAGGAGGAGAGCCTCTCAGCAAACCTAGTTGGCTTCCTTCCCTAGTATATGCGTGCGTGTGTGTGTTCTTGAGTTTTCTCCATGGTGTGTGTTCATGCGAGAAGAAGTGAGAGTTGTGCGATGCAACGTGAGGAAGAAGAGGAGCGGTGCTGTGACAGGCGGCGCCAACAGGCTACCTAGGATAGATCAATTCACGCGTGGGGATCGCTCGCTGGAGCGAGCGAGCGCGAAGGAGTAAATTTCGTAAGGATCTTGTGGAAGCACCAAAGACTGATGGCGACTTAAACTGAAGCAACATGCAGTTAAATATACAAAAACATGCAGATAGTTTGTTCCTTTTTATTTCTTCGAAGAAAACTCTGCCTTCCCATGGGCGGTTAGACCATTTGTGAGGAATGCAGTATGTCAACATAACAAAAGGAAACTCTAAGAGTCCCAACTAATTCAGAAAATAATTCCACACAAAAGCAACCGAGGAATCCCCTAGATGCCACAACTTCCTGCATGTAATTAATTACAAGCTGTAATATGTCAGCTACAGCTAGATTATCAAACAAAACATGTCTCTACAAATTACAAGCTGTAATGAATTCATGAGCTGAGCATATCACACTCTTCTGTAGTATGTCAGCTACGGCTAGATTATCAAAACAGAACTACCTAAGTGGTTGTAACTAGTATTTGGAATCAGTTTTAGCAAAACCAGTTTTAACAGGATTTTTAGGAAAATCTGTTTTAGGTCGATGTTTTGTTGAAACTAGTTTAAGGGCATCTCCAACATGGATCACCAAAACCCCAACAAATGTCCGGACCAGGCTATCTAGACACTTTTAGCCATCCAAGGAGCACCAACTCGGGCCAGACCGGTCTGGACGTCTGAAATATCACAAGCCGGACCCAAAGGGGAGAGCTCTAGGGGAGTCTGGACGTCCGTGACGTCGGGCTCCGACACCCTGAACCCACACCCGGAGCCCACGCATTTTCAGAATCCCGCCCTTCTCTTTTGGTCTCTCTCTCCACTCCCGATGGCCGCTGCTGTTATAAAAGCAACATATATTATTAGGAGGCCAATGCCAACATATATACATATACATGAGGATGACAAAAGGCTACAAGAGGATGCCAAGAGACTAGAATGCAAAAGACCAAAAGACATCACTTAATATAACTCTAACACCCCCCCTCAAACTCATGGTGGATCCACAACACTGAGTTTGGAGAGATGAAATCCATGTTGCGCTCTAGTCTGAGCCTTCGTGAAGAAGTCCGCTAGCTGTAACTCAGAAGGCACGTACTGAAGAGCAACAACATGATCCTGCACAGCAGCACGCACATAAGAAGCATCAACACCAATGTGTTTGGTAAGCTCATGCTTCATGGGGTCCCGCGCAATACTGATAGCACCTGTGCTGTCTGACAAGAGGGTGGTAGGTGTAGTAACAGAAACACCAAAATCCTGCAGTAACCATCGTAACCAAGTCACCTCAGCCGTCAAAAGAGCCATAGCTCGCAACTCGGCCTCTGCACTCGAACGAGAAACTGCAGTCTGTTTCTTCGTCTTCCAGGAAATGAGGGAACCACCAAGAAAGACACAGTAGGCAGAAAGTGAACGGCGATCCGTAGGATCACTAGCCCACGTAGCATCCGAATAGGCCTGGAGCTGTAACGAGCTGGAACGCGGGAAAAAGAGACGATGAGAGATCGTGCCACGAAGATATCGTAGAACGCGAAGAAGGTGACTATAGTNTAGAATACAAAAGGCCAAAAGACATCACTTAATATAACTCTAACACCCCCCCTCAAACTCATGGTGGATCCACAACACTGAGTTTGGAGAGGTGAAATCCATGTTGCGCTCTAGTCTGAGCCTTCGTGAAGAAGTCCGCTAGCTGTAACTCAGAAGGCACGTACTGAAGAGCAACAACATGATCCTGCACAGCAGCACGCACATAAGAAGCATCAACACCAATGTGTTTGGTAAGCTCATGCTTCATGGGGTCCCGCGCAATACTGATAGCACCTGTGCTGTCTGACAAGAGGGTGGTAGGTGTAGTAACAGAAACACCAAAATCCTGCAGTAACCATCGTAACCAAGTCACCTCAGCCGTCAAAAGAGCCATAGCTCGCAACTCGGCCTCTGCACTCGAACGAGAAACTGCAGTCTGTTTCTTCGTCTTCCAGGAAATGAGGGAACCACCAAGAAAGACACAGTAGGCAGAAAGTGAACGCGATCCGTAGGATCACTAGCCCACGTAGCATCTGAATAGGCCTGGAGCTGTAACGAGCTGGAACGCGGGAAAAAGAGACGATGAGAGATCGTGCCACGAAGATATCGTAGAACGCGAAGAAGGTGACTATAGTGAACTGAAGTGGGAGCAGAAACAAACTGACTCAGAATATGGACAGGATAGGAAATATCTGGACGAGTGACAGCAAGATACACAAGACTCCCAACAAGATGACGATAACGTGTCGGATTAGACAAGGGCTCACCATCAGAAGCACGAAGGTGAACATTGAGCTCCATAGGAGTCTCAGTAGTGCGCTCATTACTAAGAGACGCACGAGTAAGAAGACCCTGGATATACTTTTCTTGGGAAATAAAAAAGCCTGCAAAGGTGGAGGAAACCTCAATCCCAAGAAAGTAACGAAGAGGACCAAGATCAGACATAAGGAACTGCTCATTAAGACGGGCCTTGACAAAGGCAATGTACTCAGAATCGTCGCCGGTGATGATCATGTCATCAACATATAGAAGAAGAAGAGTGCGACCACGAGCAGAAAGGTGGACAAACAACGCTAGATCGTGATCACTGGGTGAAAAACCAGCAGCAGTGACCACAGAGGCAAAACGCTCAAACCAAGCACGAGGGGCTTGCTTAAGGCCGTAGAGAGAGCGACGAAGACGACAAACCATGCCATCGGGAACTGAATACCCAGGTGGTGGCTGCATATAAACCTCCTCATGCAACTCACCATTAATAAAGGCATTTTTAACATCAAGCTGTGACACAGACCAGTGGCGAATAGAGGCCACGGCGAGAAGTGTGCGGACAGTGGTCATATGAGCCACAGGAGCAAATGTCTCATCATAATCACGACCATGCTCCTGCTGAAAGCCGCGAGCCACAAGACGAGCTTTATAACGCTCAAGAGAACCAACAGAGTGAGTCTTAATCTTATAGACCCACTTACAAGTTATGGGACGAACATGGGGAGGAAGAGAAACCAGATCCCATGTGCCGTTGCGCTCAAGTGCGGCAATCTCCTCTGCCATCGCAAACTGCCATTCAGGATGAACATGAGCATCACGATAAGAGGTAGGCTCAAGTACAACCGAAAGGCCATATCGGCTAGGAGAATAGCGGTCAGGAGGAGGGCAAGGTCGAGCCCGAAGACCATAAGTCGGCTGGGACGAGGAAGACGGTGCACCAGAAGTAGATGGCACGTCAGTAGATTCATCCATAACACGTTGACGACGGGTATAATGAAAAGGAAAAGTGGGATGAGAAGGAACCACCGGAGGTGATGGAGATGGAGAAGACATTGGTGATGAAGGTGGAGTGTCATGCAATAAGGAAGGAGAAGAAACGATAGGAGAAGATGGTGTCGGATCTGCAATAGTGGGACGATAAGGAGGAGTAGGAATATGAGGCATAGATGGAGGTGTATCAGGAAACGTGAGAAAAGATATATCCTCTACTGAAAAGGTCGAAGAGGATGGTCGTGGGTAGAATGGACGAGACTCATCAAAAGTCACATCCCTAGAGATACGCATCCGTCGACCGACAGGATCCCAACACCGATAACCCTTATGTTCATCACTGTAGCCTAGAAAAACACACTCAACAGACTGAGCGGTTAGTTTGGTGCGTTCTCGGGGGGCAAGGAGAACATAACAAACACAACCAAACAAACGAAGAGCAGAATAATCAGGAGAATGATCAGAAAGACGCTCTAGAGGAATACCTCCCTGTAGAGCAGATGAGGGTTGAATGTTTATGAGATATGTGGCAGTGGAGACAGCCTCAGCCCAGAAATGAGGCGGAAGAGAGGCGGCAATCATCATCGCACGAGCTGTCTCAAGAAGGTGACGATGCTTGCGCTCAGCCACACCATTCTGAGCGTGAGCGCCGGGACAAGAAAATTGAGCAAGAGTACCCTGCTCGGTAAGAAAACCACGCAACATTTTGGAGATATACTCGCCAGCAGAATCAGCACGAAACACGCGAATAGGTGTAGAGAACTGAGTGTGGACCATGGCGGCAAAACGCTTATAAATAGAGAGAACCTCGCTACGAGAAGACATGAAGTAAAGCCAAGTGTAGCGAGAGAAATCATTTATAAAAATAATATAGTAGCGATGGCCCCCTTTGGAAGAGAAGGGAGCCGGACCCCACACATCTGAATGTACTAAATCAAAAGGGCGCTGCGACACTGACTCGCTAGTAGGATAAGGTAACTGAACTTGTTTACCAAGCCTACAACCCTGGCATTGTAAGGAGACATCTCCTGAGACAGGCCCCAGAAGACCACGACGAACTAAAGACGATAGTTGAGAACCACAAAGGTGACCAAGTCGATGATGCCATTGCTGGAAGGAGCTGGTAGTTGAAGCGGCAAAGGCAGATGGACTGGCAAGTGTGGTGGTAGCGGAAGGAACATTAAGCCAGTCCAACTCCCAAAGCCCCTGAGAATCACGGCGGCGCGGGCCAGCCCCAACCAGAGCCTTCGTGTGACGATCCTGGATAGTGCAAGAATCAACGTCAAGAATGACACGACAACCAGAATCAGTAAGCTGACCTGCAGAAAATAGGTTCATGGTAAGGCGAGGCACATGAGAAACATCTGGAACATAAAAGGAAGAAGTGGCAAGAGTGCCTCGACTCGCAACAGGAAGAGGAGTACCATCAGCAGTAAGAACATTAATTGGAAAATCGAGAGATCTACGAGAGGACAAGATAGAAGAATCGGAGGACATATGAAATGAAGCTCCAGAATCCAGAACCCATAGGGATGTACCTGACTGTGTAGACAGTGGTCGCTCAGCACTAGAAGCACCAGTCACAGAGCCTGCAGTACCTGTCGAAGAACCTGAAGCAGCAAGTAGACGCTGGAGCTTCACAATATCTTGCTCAGTCAAGGAGAAAGTAGACGGCATCGAGGAAGAAGCACGAGTCCCAGAAGAAGAATTGCGCTCCCTATTACGCATATCACTCTTCTTCTTGAAGCAGTCAGACTCGGGGTGACCATCCCTGTTGCAGTAGTCACAATGAGTACGAGGACGAGAGCGGCCTTCACGAGAGCGGGCCTCACTACCCGGAGGAGTGGGCAGTAGCGGCGGAGCACTGGAGCGAGAAGACACTGGTGGAGTAGCACCTCGAGTAAAGAGCACAGAGGGAACCTGAAGCAAACCAGCACCACGGAGGCGAGTCTCCTCAGCACGAAGCTCAGAAAGCACCTCAGAAATAGGAAACCGGCCACGAGCAAACAAATGAGCACGTCGAGGCTCAAACTCCCCACGGAGCCGTGACAAGAACTCATAGACACGCTGAAACTCCAAGTCTGACCTCACAGTTTGGCAACACGGGCAAGTGCCACAAACAGTAGTGCGAAGGGAGTCAAGCTGGCGCCAGATAGCAGAACTCTGAGTGTAGAACTCATCAATAGTGGAGTCTCCCTGTTGAAGAGCATGCTCCTGACGGACCACGGACAAGTAGAGAGCATCACCAGAGGGCTGATTGCGCTGACGAAGATGAGTCCACATCTCAAAGACAGTACCGAGGCCTATAAACTCAGAAGCAAACTGAGGCAAAACACTGGAAGTGAGAACAGTCGCAGCACGAGCATCATCATCACACCACTGAGTGTAAGCAGCCAGATCGTCACGATAAACAGAAAGAGCATTTGAATAATCCAAGACCTCTTGGTCATAAGCGGCATCCGCATCATCAGCAGCAACCCTGGCTGCAGCCCTATCATCATCAGAAGCATCTGCGTCAATAGCCGGTGGTGTCGGCGGTGGGGTAGGAGCCACAGGAGGCACTGGGCGCGAAGGACAGGGGACCTCACCGGAAAGAACACCCCAGAGACGAATGCCACGCATGTGAATGCGCATAAAAGCAACGAACTCAGCATAGTTAGCCCCATCAAATATCACTGGGCAGCGCGGGATGGCAACATAGCCAGATGACGCCATAGACACGCTGAAACAGCAGCAACCACTCACGTGACCACACAAGCGCCCTGCAGGCAGCTGCGGAAGACATCAGCCTCGCGGACGGGGCCGGCGGCCGGTAGCAGCGGCGCAGATGGGGCGGCGACCGGTGGAGCCGAAGAAGACAACAGTGATGCAGACGAGGCCGGCGGCCGGGCGGGGACGGAGCAGTTGACCTCCGATAGCTACTGCCTCTGCTCGATCGAGAGATGAACCGACAGGCGGCTCGAGCAGGCTGCAGCGACGGGCCGGCCTGCAGCGACAGAGCCGCGATCTGGAGTTGAAGATGCCCGGACACGAAACAACAGCAGCAACGCACACACGCATGACCACTCGAGCACCTGCAGACGGCAGCAGCGGCGCCGACGAGGGCGGCGGCCGGCAGCTGTGGAAGGCAACAGCGCCGCTGACGAGGCCGGTGGTCGGCAGCCGCGGAGGAAGACAAACGGCCGGCGGCGACCTTGGAGGAAGACAAGCGGCCAGCGGCTCAATCGATCAGGACGAAATCCGATATAGAATCCAACACAGCGATGGATGAGCTAGCTAGCATGGACGTGAAGCGCCTGTAGCTGGAGATGAACATAGGCAAAAGCAAAATCACGGGCCAGCAGAACAGAGAGCAACGGCGGCCGTGGAGAAGATTGGACCGGAAGCAGCACGAGTTGCGCGTGCGAAAAAAAACCTAGAGCTCTAATACCATGTTATGAAAGCAACATATATTATTAGGAGGCCAATGCCAACATATATACACATACATGAGGATGCCAAAAGGCTACAAGAGGATGCCAAGAGACTAGAATGCAAAAGACCAAAAGACATCACTTAATATAACTCTAACAGCTGCCACAAGCGCACCCCCACCCCACCCCCATCCCCGGGTCGCTGACAAGTGTTTGGGAAATATCATAGTGCAAAATTTTTACGTTCTTGTTGTTTACTTTGATGCAAACACAATGGACTTTGACAAGGAGTATTTCTACGCAGATTTCACAAATTTGTCTTGATTGGATGAGGATAATTAATGATGGTGATTCCTGAATAAACAGACCATGCAAAGGAGCATGTTCTCAACTTTAAGGGTTCAACGCTGGGATATTGAGTGTTAAATCGGCGTCGGGCACAAGGACATGTTGATATCTACGAGGACTACTATGTCGCCAATCCTTTATTCGGATGCTACTTCCAACGTCAATTGTGGATGTAGCACCCACTGTTTAAGTGCATCATGCAAAGTGTCAGAGCCTACGATGATTACTTCAAACGGAAGAGGGTTGTCATTGGCCACATTTGGCTCTTCGGTCTCTGAAGTTCATGGTTGCGATGAGGATCCTGGCATATGGCACAACCACAGATTTGCAGGAGAAGTACCTCCATATGTTTGAGAGCACAATCCCTGGAGGGACAGCCAAGAGTTAACAAATATCCAATCATCTCTAATCCAAGAGTTAACCAAAAATGCCACTTTCCCGTGAGACAAGAAGGTGCTAGAAAGGATGTGGAAGGACATTTGGATTGCTTCAAGCCTGTTTTTGTAGTTGTTCATGGACCTGCTAAACTATGGGATCCAGCTGGGACCATCTTCGTGAAGGAAATATTCCCTAGTGGCAATAATAAAGTTGTTGTTTATATTTCCTTATATCATGATAAATGTTTATTATTCATGCTAGAATTGTATTAACCGGGAACTTATTACATATGTGGATACATAGACAAAACACAGTGTCTCTAATAAGCCTCTACAAGACTAGCTCGTTAATCAAAGATGGCTAAGTTTCCTAACCATAGACATGTGTTGTCATTTGATGAACGGGATCACATCATTAGGAGAATGATATGATGGACAAGACCCATCCGTTAGCTTAGCATAACAATCGTTAAGTTTTATTGCTATTGCTTTCTTCATGGCATATACATATTCCTTTGACTATAAGATTATGCAACTCCTGGATACCGGAGGAATACCTTGTGTGCTATCAAACGTTACAACGTAACTGGGTGATCATAAAGATGCTCTACAGGTATCTCCGAAGGTGTTTGTTGGGTTGGCATAGATCGACAATAGGATTTGTCACTCTGAGTATTGGAGAGGTATCTTTGGGCCCTCTCGGTAATGCACATCATAATAAGCCTTGCAAGAAATGTAACTAATGAGTTAGTTACAGGATGATGCATTACGGAACGAGTAAAGAGACTTGTCGGTAACGAGATTGAACTAGGTATGAAGATACCGATGATCGAATCTCGAACAAATAACATACCGATGACAAAGGGAATAACGTATGTTGTCATAACGGTTCGACCAATAAAGATCTTCGTAGAATATG